>VZRX01001772.1:0-31761 GCA_013398075.1 Notiomystis cincta
GGTGGGGGTGTCCTTAGAGGTCGTGGGTGGGGGAGACCCTTCAGTGTTCAGCGCTTAGGGGGCCCTGAGGAGACGTGGGGTGGCAAAGATGGGCCCCCAGAGACTGGAGGAGCCCTGTGGGGGTCCTGAGGTGCTGGGGACCCCCTGAGCGGGGCTGTGGGTGCCCCTGGGCAGCGTTTGGGGGGCTGTGGGTGCCCCTGGGCAGCGTTTGGGGGTTCAGGGGGCTGTGAGTGCCCTGGCACAGAGCAGAGGGAGCGGCTGGAAGGTGCACCCGAGAGTTTAAGGAGTTTGTTTTGAAGGCAGGGGTTAACTCACACCAGGAGCTGGAGGGCTGTGAGCTGGTGGAGGTGGGGAGGGCTCCCCTGCACCTGCTCTCCTGTCCGGGCAGAGCAGGATCCAGCCCGAGCTGTTGCCGCTGTGCCAGGAGCCCCCCGGCCCTGCTGAGGGTTCCCACACAGACTCCTTGTGCACACTCAGTTCTCCCCGATTTTGTTCCTCCTGCCCCATTCTTTGCCATCTTGCCCCACTCTGTGTTCTCCCTGTGGAGGTGCCACCGCTTTCCCTGTCTGGAAACGTCGACATTCCAGGTTATGGATGTAAAAGTGGCACTGACTGCAGTGAACTTCCCAATTTATTCTGCTTGTTGGGACTTTGTTCCTCTGGGCACGACCCAGAGGGGTTCTCTGGCTCCTGCTTCCCAAACCATTGTCCCCAGAGCAGCTCTGGAGAGGAATCCAGGAGCAATTCCAGCCTGGCTGGGGGGGTTTGGTTGCGCTGGGGTTTTCTCAGCAGAGACCAGGAATAGCTGCAGCGTTCAGAGGCGGGGGAGAGGTTTGTGGGAGGTGGGCTGAGCAGAGGGAGGGCTGGCATCCTCTTTTCCTGGAAGGAGGGCTCACTTTCAGCTCCTGTGGCGGGACTGGGGCGAGTCCTGCGCCGGCTCCGTGGCCTGGAGGCTTTGGGAAACCTCTCCGAAAAGGGGGTTTGATCCAAGTGCTGTGAATTGGTTGGGATTTGAGTCGGGAGTCAGTCTCCCAGAGGCCTGTCCGCTTTGAGAACCTGGGACCAGCCCAGGAAAGCAGGAAAAGGCTTCACAGGAACTTTGGGAATGCCAAACCTCCCTCCTGAAATTCCTCTTTCGCTCTGACTCGGCCCCGCTGTGCCCGGGGCCCGCTTGTGATGTGAATTTCTGTTTTATTTCTGCTTTCTCGAGGTTCCCCATTTCCCAGTCTCCTCCAGCGTTTCCCAGCAGGTCCCTTTGGCGCTGTGGGTGGGTTGGGGTGAGCTGCAGGTGTCCCTGGGCAGGTGCAGGAGTCCCTCCTGCCCGGGGCAGTTCTGGAATGCCGTGGGATCCGTGGGAAGAGGGACACGGCGAAATAAAACGATGAGTGTTACAAACAATTCCAGCTTCTCATTCACGTCTTTATTCCCAGTTCTCCCCAGGCCCTCTGAGCCGGCCGCAGGATGGATAGAAGGGGGATTTGGGATGGGAATTCCCCTCACTTGGGAAAATGGGGAAGTTGGAGAGAGGAAGCAGCAGCGAGGGCGGGGGACAGGCAGGGCTTTGGGGTGGGGTCCAGATGAGCTTTACTGTCCATCCTGAGGAAGGGAATCCTCCCTGCCTGCTCCTGGGGGCTGCTCTCAGCATCCCAGGGAGGAGCACTGGGAGCTGCTCCGTGCTGGAGCCGTGCTTGGAAGGGCTCCCTGAGCAGGCTCCGTGCCCACGGGGTGGTTTTTGTGTGTTAGGGAAGGAGCTCTGGCTTGGATTTGGCTTTGGACTCGTTTTCTGCTGCATCCCACGTGATGCTGCTGCGCCTCTCTTTGGATTTATTTATCCTTTGGACTTTCTTGGGGCCTTTCTTTTCCTCCTTTTTTTTTTTTTTCCCTCCTTTTTTTTTTTTTTTCCTTTTCCTGTTCCTGGCACTGAAAATTGAGGCCAGNTTCTATTTTTTGGCTTGGCCCTTTTCTGTCTTTTTTTTCTCTCTTTTTTTTTTTTTCCCTCCTTTTTTTTTTTTTTTCCTCTTCCTGTTCCTGGCACTGAAAATCGAGGCCAGATTTCCCCAACTGCTCTTCCCCTCCTCGTTCAGCACCGAGCTGTGCTGCAGCCAGGGAGGAAATGCTGCCAGAAAAGAACCTTTTGGTGGGAGGCCTTCAGCACTGGGGACCTGTTGCTTCCTGGAATTCATCGATTGTTTTCTCCCCATTCCAAGTGATCTTGGAATTCCCAGTTCTGGCTGTGGGGGATTTGTAGGCTCGGGGTGAGAAGGGTGGGTTCACCCAGCAGCCTGGGCTGCCCTGGGCAGCCAGAGGTGGTTTCTTTCTCTTTGGGCTTGAGGTGTGTGAGAAGCTGCTTGGAGAGAGCAGGAAAATGGATTCAGTCAGCATTCCCAGCTTTTGTCTGGATTCCTGCTTGGAATCCTCAGTGGATCTCCTGGTTCCGCTCAGTCCTCCACATTCTCCACTCCTTCACATCTGATTTGCCCAGACTGGAGAAGTTTTGGCTTTGGCCAAGTTCTGTCTGGAATTTGAGCCTGGCCCAGCTGTGCCTGTGCCCAGGTGCCTGTGCCTGTGAGGGGCAGCGGCATTCCCAGTGAGGGGCAGCGGCATTCCCAGTGAGGGGCAGCGGCATTCCCAGTGAGGGGCACCGGCATTCCCAGTTCCCACCCCGGAGGTGCCCGCCGAGGGTTCCCCTGCCCAGAGCTGTGTTTGGCCGCAGTTCCTGCTGGCTCACGGGAGTTTGGTTTAACCCCTTGCTCTGAAGTTCCATTTCCTCCTTTTCCAGGAGCCTCCCCGCCCTTTCCCCTCACCTGGGGCAGGCTCAGCCCTGTCCTGCCTTTGGGAAGCTCCCAAACCTCGCTGGGAATTCGGGGCCTCTCCCCCTGCCCAGCACAGGGGGCTTCACCTGGGCCAAACCCGGGTTTAAATGTGAGGATCTTGGCTCGTCCCCCTGCCCTGCAGGCTCCATGCCAAGGCCTGGGAATGGCAGGGGCTGGGATGGAGGGCCTGGAATGCTGCTGGCTGTCCCACCCTGGGAGGGACAAAGCTCCCTTGTGGCCTGGAACCCTGAAAGCACTGGGTGCTGTGACTTTTTCCTCCCCTTCTCCCAAAAAATGACATTTGAGCTGCTTCGGTTGGGAAGTGAGGGTGAATTTCTGCTCTGAGCAGGCGGTGAGGAGGGAGAGCTTTGCTAATTAATGTAATTAATATGAACTTTTCTTCTCCTCTGTTGCGGTGGGATCTGCAGTCAGGCTTGGGAGCCCATTCCGCTCTTCCAGCAGCAGGAATATTCCCTGTTTTTTTGTTCTGGGTGTTGGTAAAATAGAGCTGGGTGAGGAGCAGAGGCAGATTGTCCCTGGGGCGACAGCTGGGTGCCAGAATTCCCGGGATTGATTCACCAATTAATTAATTTTGGGTCCTGGCAATGCGAGGGCAGAGCCGCAGCAGAGTATCCAGCACTGGGGGGCAGATGGGAGGTGTGGGAGCAGGGCTGGGCAAGTTTATCCACAAATCCCATTGGATTTTGGAGTCTCCGTGGCAGAGCTCCCTGTCCCCTGGCCGGATCTGTGCTCAGAGCTGACCCAGTGGGATTTTCACGGGAAGATCCCAAGTGTGGCAGCGCTCCAGGGAGCGAGGGCCTTGTCTGGTGGAGCTGCTGAGGAATTCCCAGGGGATGTCCCCTCACCTTTCCTTTGTTTTCCCTTTTGGTTTTGGCACCTCCCTGTTCCCAAAACAGGGCCCCTTTAGGGTGCTCGTGCTTCATCCCATAAAGCTTCACCTGTGAGTTGTGGGAGCTCCCACCGAGGGAAGCTTTGCTCCCCACCAAAGCTCAGCTCCCCTTGAGCAGCTCTCTGCAGCTCCCGGGCTTCCTCTGGAAACCCTTGTGCTTGGAATATTTCTGGCTCCCCTCTGGTTTTCAGGGCTCGTGCATCAAACGACGGCGCCCTAAAAGCGCGCGAGGCTGCGGAAGCTGAATAAAGGAAAGCTGGAATAATAACAGGTGGGAGAGAATATTTCCATTTGATGGGGAGAGCACCGTGGGGCCTCCCTGTCCTGCCCTGGCTCCGTTATTTTAATTCATGGGCAGGGTTTTTATCCGTGGGTGCTCGTTTACATCCGAGGCTCTCCCGCTCCTCGCCCCGGGCAGCCCTGACTTTGCTCTTCCCTTCAAACCATCCACACACATTTGCAGGGAAAATATGTTCCAGCTCAGCTCGGGGCTCTCATGCCTCGTTTGCAGCAGCTTTCATTGAAACAAGGGCTCTGAAGTGGTGAAATAATTTCAGGAAATGGGACTCCAGTTTCTGGGTCACTCAGGCATTTCCGAGGTAAAATACTGCGCTCTCCGAGGCTTTCTGGTAATTACCCGGGCTGGCTGAGGAGCAGTGGCTCTCCCAGGCCTCTCCTGCCTTCCTTAAGGCTGAATTATTTCCCTGTGCTGCCGTAGATCTCTGGCACGGCCCGAGATGGATCGCCCCGAACCAAGGCCACCCCGGATCCAGAGGGAGTCTGCCCCTGGAATTGCTGCTGGGCAGGAGCAAGGGGAGCTCTTTGCTGCAGCTCCTGGGGGAGGTTTGGAGTCTGGGCCGTGCTCTGGCTGGAGCTGGGCTGGATGTGCTTTGCCCTGGGGACAGGTGCAGTTGTGCCCTTGGGGACAGGTGGAGCTCTGGGTTCAGCCGGGGCTGGAGGTTCCTTGGGACCTCAGGGGCTTCCCCGAAGGTCCTGGAGCCACCGACTGCCACCAAGCAGTGCCCAAACTCGTACAGTGTTTAATGGGAGCCCCCGGATTCCCTGCCCGGGTGCTGCCACCACGTCCTGCTCTGGCTGAGGTCTCAGCCATGTCTGTGAGAGTGAAGGGACCTCAGGGACATCCTGCAGGGTCCCCGTTCCCTCTGGGACATCCTGCAGGGTCCCCATTCCCTCGGGGACATCCTGCAGGGTCCCCATTCATCCTGCAGGGTCCCCATTCCCTCTGGGATACCCTGCAGAGTCCTCATTCATCCTGCAGGGTCCCCATTCCCTCTGGGATACCCTGCAGGGTCCCCATTCCCTCTGGGATACCCTGCAGAGTCCTCATTCATCCTGCAGGGTCCCCATTCCCTCTGGGATACCCTGCAGGGTCCCCATTCCCTCTGGGATACCCTGCAGGGTCCTCATTCCCTCCAGGAGCCAGCAGGGCAGCAGGACTCAGCCGTGGCAGTGCCCAGGAGCTGCTGACTCTCAGGTTTTTGTTGCTTTTTGCCTCCTGGTCATTGCAGGCTGTTGGACAGGGCCCTTTTGGGGTTGGAAGTTGCTCCTTGGCACTGGGCTGGAGGAGCCCTGCCCGCTCCCAGGCTGGTTAAAATCGGGGTTTGAGGAGCAGCAGCCGCTTCTCCCCGGGGACTCAGCCCACGGGAGGAGGAGAGGGGATGCTGTTCACGCACCCCAAACCCCAGGGGAGCTCCCCAGGCACCTGGACCGGGATCCTCAGCTTGTCGGGAGTGAGCACAGGGACCTCCTGAGGCTCCAAAAGCTCCTTTTGCTTGGTCCCACTTGTTTTTTTCTCCCCACAGTGACTGACCCCGTGTCCCTTCCCTCGGTGCTTCCCGAGAGGTGACAGGGACATTCTCCAGGGGCTCATCCTAAGGGCAGGGCCAGGCCAGGTCTGAGCGGGACCTCCAGCCCGGGAGGCTCCTGGACGTGGATCCTCCCTGAAGTCTTTATCCTGGAGGCAGCGAGTGCCCTTTCTGTGGTACCAGGGAGCCGTGGGCTGTCCCTGGGAGGAGCCGCAGCTCCCAGCCAAGGGGGTTTGTTGGTCTGAGTGCAGGGAAAAAGCTTTTCGGGCTGGGCTGGGCTGGTCCCCTGGCTGGGTTTGCTTCGCTTTTAACAGGTCTCTGACAATGCCCCCGTGTGTCCCTTCCCTGGAGCTTTGAGCTGTCCCCAAGCCCATGGAATCACTGCAGCCCTCCTGGGAGAGCTCTGGGCGTCACTCGGTGAGGTCCTGACGGGAATGCTGCCACTCCAAGGCTGTTTTAAAGCACACCAAGCAAGACATGAGGGTTTTGCCCATCTCTGACACCCCCGGGGCGGTGCTGCCCTGGGTTTTGGGGATCCTCTCCCAGCCTGAACACCCAGACAGGTCCAGCCCCGCGGGGAATGCTTGGACTTGGCGTGAGGTTTCGCTGTAAATACTCGTTAAACACTCTGTGGCTGGAGGCGATTTGTTTCCAGCGAATTCCCTGCCAATATTCCAGTTTATACAGTTGGGTTTGCTTTGCTTTATCAAGCCCACGGAGCGTGAGGGTGTCGTGCCTCCAGAGCAGGTTCTGTGGCCGGGGCCCTTGGCCTCCTTTCCCACACACGACAATTTTAAGCTCTTAGAGCTTTTTGGTTACAAAACAAACAGCTCTCCCTCCTTCCCTCACACCCCAAAATAACTTTAAAGTCGGAGTTGAGGCCTCAGAGCCGCCCTGGGGGGGCCTCTCCCTGCAAAACTGAAAGTCTTTCGCAATTTCCATGGGTGGATCCCGGCAGGGAGAGGCAGGGAGAGCCACCCCGAGGGGCAGGACGAGCCCGTGCCCGGCTGTCTGCGGGCTCGGGTTGGCCCTGGCGATGGATGGGCGGTGGGGACGAGGTGCCAGGCAGAGCAGCCGGGCCCGGGCCCCCTCTGCTGCTTTTGGGCAGAGCCCGACCCGCTCGTGTCCCTCTTTGGAGGATGGGAAGGGGACCCCGAGCACGGCGAGGGCAGCGCTCCCTCCACGCCTGCTCCGGGTGACCCCGCCGGTCCCAGCCCATCCAGAGTGTGCCGGACCTGCATCCCGAGGCTCGGGAAGCTCAGAGCTGGCCACGGGAAAACAACAAGGAGCCTTTCCTGGCCCGGCCTCAAAGCACACCGCTTCCTTCCTCGCGTTCGGAGTGGGAAATCTCGGACTATTTTGGAGAGCCCGGGGGCAGAGCCTCGTGCTTGCTTCTCGCGGGTTGGAAATGGCAGCCAGGGCTGCCTGCCCTGCCCTGCCCTGCCCTGCTGCTCAGCCAGAGCAGTTTGGGGTCGGCACTGCCTCCCTCTGCTCCAGCTCCCAGCACAGGCTGCCAGGGGTTTGTGTGTTCTCCTGGAGGCCGGAGGGTTCTCCAGCTCCGATCTGCAGCCATCCATAATAATCTCGTTTATTGTGGCTTTCTCTGCTCTCCCCCTGCCTGTCCTCGGGGCCGGGCCGGTGCCTCGAGCACCATTTGTGTTTGAATGGGTTTGTTTGTGCTGGGCCGGGGTTGGTGGAGCTGCTCCTGGCACAGCTCCCGGGGCTCAGCAGAGTCACCCAGATGGAGCTGCTATGGCCTGGCCACTCGTTAGGCTCTGAGAATTAATCCCACGGAGCTCAGGCTCATCAAAGTTTAACTCCTGCCTCGGTTTTACCTTTTGCATTGAGCTGGATGCAGGAAGCAGCAGAGCAGCAATGGTTCTGTGCAGGAGGAGAACACGAGCTGCACGTGCCAGAGGCACGGCGGGAACCAGGCTGGGATGGAGGCAGCTCGCTTCTTTTGGGGAAAATTTGTGGCTAAAACACCATTTGTGCCTCTGCTCCCGCTGTCAGCCAGGTGCTGTGGTTTTCCTGCAAAGCCCTTGCCAGACCCTGCCCTCTCCTCCAGGGCTCTCTGCCCTGTTTAATGGCCTGGCAGGGGCTGGGTGCTGCCTCTTGGCACAGGCTCCTCACCTCCAGCTGCACCTTTGCTGGTGCCTGTTCCTGCAGGCCCGAGGGCAGCAGGGTCCCTGCGTGAGCCGCTGAGCCCAGGGCGAAGCTGCGCTGCCGGGGCCGTGCCCGTCCCGCTGGGATGTGGCACCGAACCGCCCTGGAGCCCTGCAGGGCCCTGCCTGGCGCCTGGCTGGCTCCAGTCCCAGCAGCAGCAGCTCCTCTTCACCCTGTGCTGTGTCTCCTTCCCCACCCTGCTCCGCTGGCACCGGGACACTCTGTCCCACCAAAACGTCCCCACTTGTCCCTTTTGCCCTGTCAAGGCTTGGTCCCTGCGCGTCTCAGGGGTGAGGGAGCCACGGGAGCCTCACTGAGGACCCCTCAGAACTCCAGGAACGCCTGCACAGAGGCTCAGGGGTCCCTGCCTCCCCTCCTGTCCCTCCCCAGGCACAGCCTTTCCCTCGGTGTCCGTCTCTCCAGCAGTTCCCTTCTTCCTGGCTCAGTCTGCAGCTCATTCCTTGCCTGGCTGTGCCCAGATCTCAGCCCAGACTCTGTCAGCAGCGTGGTTTGGTGCCTCTTCAGTCTGAGCCTATTTTTAGGAGGTGGCTCTCGCAGCTCTTCTGGTTTTGGTTCACGGTTGGTGCAGCCCTCAGCTTTAATTCTGTGGTCATATTAATGTAAAGTTTATCCTTGTGATTTATGGGCACAACCCAGGATTTGTGGTGGTGCTGGTGGAGGAGAGAGTGCTGGAGGGGGATCCCTGCTGGAGCGGGATCCCTGCTGGCAAACCCATCCCAGCACAGTGTCCGCATCCCCCCGAGTGTTTTTCGGGATCTGGAGCATTCCTGCCCATCCTGCAAGGCCCAGATGCAAGAGCTGGGCACCAGCATTCCTGCAACGAGGAGTCACGTGCCAGGACAACAATAGAGCCTTATTTTTAGAGCTTTTTCCAGCCCAGCTCTATCCCCAGCGTTCAGCAGAGTTAAGGGCCAGGGAGTTTCTTACATCTTCACGCTGAGGTTTGAGGGAAAGGTGAATTTTTTGTTGTTTTGGATTATTTTCTCATGGGGATTTGCGGTGCTGTAGGAACCAGGAGGTTTGCAGCTGGTGGGAGCAGCAGGCAGCTGGACACAGGGACACCCCAGGGGACGAAGGGGCTGTTGCTCCTGACTTTGGCAAACCAGAAGAGACTCAGATTCCCAAATCCCTGCTTGAGACACTTCCAGCCCCAGCTCCTGGAATCCAGCTGGAGCAGCTCCGTGGGAGCTTCACCAACACAAACCCCGATCCCAGAACGTGTGAGGGCAGGCCAGGGGGGATGGTTGTGGCACAGGAGTGACAGCAGCCGTGGTGACAGAGCCAAGGCCAGCCCAGAGCGTGAGTGTGACCCTTCCCGTGTGACCACCCACAGCGTCACCTCCTCTGCCAGGCTCAGCTCGAGGACGTGCCGAGCACCTCGGAGGAGAAGCCCCAGGAATGGCAAGGGGGCTTTGGAAAACCATCCTCCTTCTCCCGCCCCTTCTTCCCCAGCGCTTCCGAGCGGGATGTTTTCCGACCGAGGTGCCGGCGGGGTGTCCCGGGGGACAGCCCGTTCGAGAAGGCTGCTCTGTGATCGCCGCCCTCCATGCGTGTAATGGGGCTGGTTCCCTTCCAGGGGCTCCCAGCGTTCCCCCCTGGAATGTCTGGCCCAGGATAACAGGCTCCGCTCTGTTAATGGCTTCGTTTACACGGCTTGGGAGCGCTCGGGCTTTATGGGCCGCGGCAGCATCTGGGCTGGCAGGGTCCGCCTGCAGGAGGCGGGAATGGGGCTGGATGGAGGAGGGGAGCAAGGCAGCTCCGCGGCGAGGGAATATTCTGCTTTTCCGTGGATCCTTGGCAGCCTCTCCCCCTGCGGCTCCTGCCCCGAGAGCCCTTTTGGGTGGGTGGAGCTCGGATTTTGGTTTCGGGGAAGCTGCTGCAGCTGGGGGCGAGGAGGAGGCGATCCCAAACCACGGCAGGTGCTCAGCTCTGGAGAAGGGGCTGCGGGAAAGGTGTGCTCCGAGGGGGCTGGGACACGCTCTGGGCGTCATTTCCAGCCGGCCGCGGGTGATTGGTGTGGGTCAGGAGAGGGAAGATCCCCATCCAGGCCTGGTTTGGGTGAAAGCTCCCCTGGAGCTCCCCCCAGCCTGGCAGGGCGGTGTGAGCGATCTGTCGGTGCCTTTCTGCCTTCCCTGGCCGTGCCCAACGTGCTAAAACCCATCAAAACTGTGAAATATCGTCCCAGGGCTGCCTGAAGAGGGATGGGAATGTGCTCCCAGCATCCAATCAGCTCCTCACCCGGCCTCTTCTTAAGGACAGAATTTATGGAAGCAATTTATCCTGGCTAAATGTGACATAAATCTGAGCGCGTGTACGGACGCAGCGCTCGCACTCCGCAGCCAACCAGCAGCTAAATCTTGCTCTGAGGAACGAGAGGATCCTCCTGGCTCAGGGAAATCAGATCTTTGCCATCTGTTTTGTCCCGTTTTTCTTCCTTTATTCTCCTGTCCTGCTCTGTGGGGCAGCCCAGGTGCCACGGGGTGCAGGATGCTTTTCCTGCTGCTTTAATTCCTCAAAGAGCTGTTGGAGAAGCGTGAGCAGGAGGCAGGCAGAGCCCGGAGCTCTCCGTGCTGCTGCTGAACACAGGTCTGTGCCCCGTGTTAATTAGAAAAGCACAGCTGGGCTGGCCTGTGAGGCTCAGCCCCTCCCTCCAGCACGGGTCTAACGCCAGGATCTGTTTGTGGGTGGCACAGAAGCACCCCCAGCTCAGCCCACACAGCCCAGTTTAAGTGTGGGAGGTGATTCCGAGGCCCTGGAGTCGCTTCCAGCCCCGGGCTGGCTCCGGGGCTGCCCCTGGGACTTTGCTGCTGTCCTTGGGGCTGGGAGAGCAAACTGGGAGAACTGGGCTGCCCTGGGGGAGCCCTTCACCGGCACCCCAGAGGGGTTCGGGGCTGTCCTGGGCAGGGGCTCAGATGTGACAGTTCTGGGGTCCAGGTGTGACAGCTCTAGGTTCCAGGTGTGACAGTTCTGGGTGTGACAGCTCTGGGGTCCAGGTGTGACAGCTCTGGATGTGACAGCTCTGGGGCTCAGGTGTGACAGTTCTGGGGCTCAGGTGTGACAGTTCTGGGTGTGACAGCTCTGGGGTCCAGGTGTGGCAGCTCTGGGGCTCAGGTGTGACACCTTTGGGGTGCTGCAGCTCCCACCCCTGGGGTCGGGTGGCTCTGGGTCCAGGGGGATCCCCGTGCCCTCAGCAGCAGCACTGGGGCAGCCATTGGGACCCCCGAGTTCCCAGTTTGCAGCTTTGGGGCGTCCTGGCTGTGTCCCCATCCAGAGGTTTGGGCAGGATTTGCCCTTCCCGCTGTCCAGAGCTGCTGTTGTCCTCTGCTCTGCCACCTCCTGGGTCCCTTCTGGGGCTGTTCTGCCACCTGGGTGCCTTTGTTACCCCTGGGCCAGGCTTTGGCTGCCAGCCCCTGGTGACAGGGACATTTGTCCCCATTCCTGTCGGTGACAGGGACATTTATCCCCATTCCTGTCGGTGAGAGGGACATTTATCCCCATTCCCGTTTGGGCAGCCCCCGGAGTTCGGCTCCATAAATCCAGACACGAATCCAGGCCCAGCCCAGCGCCGGGGATGTCTCTGCCTCCCACTTCTGTGGGATCGGAGGCGGCAGCTCCTCTCTCATCACTTCGGATCCTGCTGCTGTGGCTGAGGGGAGGGAATTCTCCTCCTGCAGCAGGAAAAGAGCCGAGTTTCCCTTCCTTTTCAGCAGCTCATTGACTGCTTTCCCCGGGAGCTGAAGGGGCCGTTCCTGCCGCTCCCCTGCGCTGCCCAGCCGCATTCTTGGAGCTCTTTCTCACACAGCTCCTAAAAATACCAACCCTCCCTCCCCACCCTCAGGGCCCCAAGTGCAAAACCCTTCTCCCCCCAAGCTCTGGGTCCCTTCCTGGCATTCCAGCATCTCCCAGCTCGGAGCAGGAGATGCTGGAAGCGCCCCGGAGCAGCCCCCCGACGAGAGAGCATTTGCTTTATTACAGCTTTTTAAAATCCTGCTGTAAAAATATCAGTGGGTGGAGGGAGCCGTTATTTCTCGAAGTTGAGACTGGGGGGGGGGTTTACTTTATTTACTCTTATTTTTTATTAATGAGAACAGCTTCACTTGTAGCATAATAGGAGTGAGTGTTTTGTTATCCTTGGCTGTAATCCGTGATAAACTGCCCCTGCCATCAGCCTTGTAGTTTACCCACTGGGGAGCCCGATTATTGCCTTGTAAAACGGAGCACCACTCCTATAATCCCTTAATTAATTAAATGACAAATTTTAGTTCTCTCCCATTGAAAATATAACCGGTGCAGAGAGAGGCCTTGGATTTATTTGATGGCTGCTCGCTCGCACTTTGTTTTCCTGCGGATTGCCACCGTCCCTACTGATTTGTTGCTGTGCCAGGGGATTCTTGGGCTTGGCCAGGGGCTGGGTTTGATGGTCCTCGTGCATCCCAGGATATTCCCTGATCCTGGGAATACCGAGGGAGGGCGAGTCAGGCTGTGCTGGGGGGGCCGTGCCTTGTCCCCACCTTGCAGGAGGTGACAGGGATCTGCAGAAGCTGCCTGACCCCTCTGGGTGACGGTGGGAGCCCAGCCAAGCTCCCACACCTCTCTCCGGCTGTCCAAACCCACCCAGTCCCGCCCAGATCCCGAACCGGGGCCGGAGGGATTCCCGTCCCAGCAGGGGGGGCGGCTCCCGCGGGGTGTCTGGGGCTGCTTTACCGATTCGTGTCCCTTCTGTGCCCTGGCAGGCTGCCCTGGAGGATGGGTGACGACCGGCCCTTCGTGTGCGGCGCTCCGGGCTGCGGACAGGTACGACCCCGCGCATCCCGGGATTTGCAGCCGCGGGCTCGCGGCAAACCCTGCCCGGCGCGGGGCCCACGGCCGGGCACGGCCTCGCCCGGGCCGGGGGATAAATCCACCCCCCCTGCGGGGCTGCGGAGCAGCTGGGAATGTGACAGGTGATGGGCTGCGTTAAATGGCCCCCAAAAGGCTATTTTGGGGTGGGCACGTGGAGAATTTCTCCTCCCTGGAGCCTCTGCCGAGTTTCCTGGATGGGAGAGGTGAAGGAGGCACATCCTCCTCCAGTCACACCTTCCCATCCCGTTTTCCTTTCGTTTCCAGGGAACTCGGGGGCTCTCTGGCACTTGGTCCTGGAAAGAACTGGGGGATTGGGGAATTCCCACTGGGGTGATGTAAGGGGGTCTGCTGGAAACTGGGACATCATGGAATTCTGCTGGTTTAATGGGGTCTGCTGGAAACTTGGGGGGATCATGGAATTCTCCTGGTTTAATGGGATCTGCTGGAAGCTGGGAGGATCATGGAATTCTGCTGGTTTAATGGGATCTGCTGGAAACCTGGGAGAATCATGGAATTCTGCTGGTTTAATGGGATCTGCTGGAAGCCGGGGGACCCTGGAAGTGCAGCCCCGCGCAGAGCCCAGCAAGGTTTGGGGTTGTGTGTTCTGAAGCACTGGGACCTCAAAATGCCTTTTTTTGGGGGGAATTGTGGCTCTGAGTGTTCAGGGCTATGCTCACCCTGCTTTCCTGGCTGCACTGGGCTTCCCAAACTGGGGTGGGTTTGGGATGGGTTTGGGAATGAGATTCCATCCCAAGGGCCCAGTGTGTGTCCAGCTCCAGTTTATTTAACACCTTCCTGCCTCCTGTGGGGCTTTAACTGAAATTAGAGGGAATTCTGCATCCCCAACGAGAATCCCTTGAGGGATCTGTGCTGTTTTCTGTGGACAGCGCAAAGATTGGTCAAAACCCTCACCTGGGAACTCCTGGGGACTTTAAAAACCCATATTTGGGGTTTTCCAGCTTTCTGCTCATTGTGGCACGAGCCTCACCCAGACCTGCCCCCCCCCCCTTGCAGGNATTCATCACGACCTAATGAGAGAGGAATTGTCTCACGTTGGCTGCAGACCTGTGCAACAGCAACAACAGCAAACATTTTTGTGCTTGTAGTGGAATTCTGGAATTCTCTTACCTTTCTTCTTTTTTTTTCTCCCTTTTTTTTTTTTTTTTTTTTTTTTTTTTGGAGGTTGCTTTTTATCTGAAACTTCTTTGCCTGTGAAATTGTGCAGGCCATTTATAAAATGTATTAGCTGTGTTTGAGCACTTAATGATGTGAGCCCTTCAATCACACGGCCTTAAAATCGGCTTCAAACAAGCAATTAAGGCAAACAACAATGTATTTAAATTTAATCTCCCACAATCTCCCACAAATGACATATAAAGGTGGCTGCTTCCTCCTCTCGCTGTTCCAGCCTGCTGCTTATGGGTAATTCCGACAATTCTTCATGTTAATATGGAAATGTTGGAATCCTGGCAATTCCGAGCGGGATGATTCATGGGGATCCAGCCCGACCTCGCGCTTTTCCCGGAACGTCCTTCAGGGCGGGGATGGGACACGGAGAGCCCCCCATCCCAGGTGCATCTGAGGGCGTGGGAGGCTCCTGCTGGGATGGGGGAAGCGTGGGGCCTGATTTCCAGGGGGGGATGGAGCTCAGGTTTGTTCCTGTGCAATTCCAGCTGTTCCCTGCCTGGATCAGGTCATCCCTTAAAACCCCACGGAGCCTCTGCCTGTGAATCCCAGGCTCTTTCCTGTGGATTTCTGTCCTTCCTGCTGTAACCCTGGGCTGGGGATGGAGCTCAGGTCGGTTTGTCAGGCTGAGGATCCTCCCTGTGCGATTCCAGGTGTGTCCTGGACCAGGCCATTCCTCAGAAACCCACGGAGCTCCTGCTGGAACTCCCAGTGGTTTTCTCCCTGCAGTGGTTTCCTCCCTGGGTGTTCCCTGGTTTTGGTGCCACCGGAGCAGGCTGGGACAGGCTCTGGATGTCCCTGTAAGCCACAAAGTGCCCACTCCCTTTTTTGCTCCCCAAAATTCGGGATCAGCCTCCTCCAGCACTCACTGGGATGGGAGGAGGAGAGGGAAGGGCAGAACCAAACTGAACTCTGTGAAGTGAGCACTGATTCCCCCTTCAGTGTAAAGCTAAAAATCGAATTATTTTGCTTCCCACTTAACCCTTTGCCCCAGCAGCTGCCTCCTTCCCTCCGTAGCTGACACCAGCCCCATCTTCTGTGCCTTAAACCCTTCTCCCCTCCCCTTTTCCCCGTTTCCAAGCAGGAAAAGCTGCCGAGGGCAGCGAGGAGGGGGCAGAGGGCACCCGAAATAGCGGAGCGGATCCGCGCGCGTGCCCCGCACGGCCGGGCTGCCGCGGGCTGTAAACATGTTTGGGGTTGCCAGGGCTGCAGGGGGGGTTATTTTGGGATTCTCCCAGCTATCAGCTGCCAGCAGCCGGGCCGGGATGGCACAGCTGACTCGGAATGTGCCGCGGACGCCGCCGACAAGGGGTCCCCGCCCCAGGCCGTGTGTCCGGAGCCTTCCCCGCGGGCACAGGTGGTGAATTTCCCCTTTTCCAGCTCCCCGAGTGGAGGGGACAGAGCTGTTCCTGCCCCTGGAAGGGCAGGGGGGCGCTGGAGCAGGCCCCTGCCTCTGGAATGCCCCTGGAAGGCGGAGAGGGATGCCCGGAGTGAGGATTTCCTTGGATCCTCGCGGTGAAATGGATCCGGGGTGGTGCGTGCTGCTAATCACCCTTCAAACCTCGGAATTCTGGCTGCTCCGGGAGGCAGGGACGGCTGGGGCTGGAGCATTCCCAGGCTTTGGGCAGCCGGACAGCTCCACCTCGTTAATCAGGGAATTAAACCCTCAGGGTTGAGGGAATCTGGGCATTGCTGCTGGAACTGGGAGGTGTTGGAGTGGGACAGCTCCCCCTCCTCAGAACCAGGGAGTTGGAGGGAATTTGGGCATTGCTGCTGGACCTGGGAGATGTTCCCAAGCTCTGTGCAGTGGGACAGCTCTCCCTCGTTAATTAGGGAATTAAACCTGCAGCTGGCTCATTAAGGCACCCAGAGCACAGCTCTGGGGCCAGGGGGGCTTCAGCTGCTGCTTCAGGAGCCACAGGGAAGTTTCTCCATGTCTGGCTCCATCTGCCCCCTTGGAAAACAGCCCCAGACCCTCTCAGGGCCCTGGAGGCTGCCAGCCCTAAAGGCTCTGGGATGCTCTGGGCCCTCCAAGGCATCTTCCTGGAGGAATATCCTGGTTAATGAACCTGTTTGGCCTCTCCCTCTGCCCAAACCCACGCAGGACCGTAATACTGAGTATATTTAATGGGGAGCACGACTTTGCGCAGCCCTTCCCTCCCTCGCTGCGCAGCATTTCCCCTCCACAGGGCACACAGATCATCCCTGCAGCCCCATCCCAGAGCTCCAGTTATCCAGGCCATTTCCTCAGACAACCGTTTGCTTTTTAACCCCCCCTTTAATTTACCAATTTATTCCCCCTGAACCCTTGCACGCTTTGTGCAGCGTCCAGGAAACGCCGAGCCCAGAACTTTTCACGAGGCCAGAAAATGATTTGATTTTTTTTTTCCCTCCCCTTCTCGCCGGTTTATTGTATCCTCTTATCTTGTCATATAATAGAAATAATGTTTATGGCATCGAGGCCTCAGCATCACTTGGCATTTAACCAACCTCAGAGGCAGTTTATTGCTGTGTATACTCTGCTGCCATGGCCATTATCCCTTAAATCTCCATTGCCCGGTAATGGATGAGGCACCAGCGGCTCCTGCCATTGGCTGAGCCGGGCTTTGGGGCCTGGATAACCCAAACCAGTATGGATTGTTCCCTCTGGAGGGGGTGGGCGGGGGGAGCAGGGAAACGGCCTTTTCCCCTCCCTGAGTGGGCGGTGGGGAGCTCAGCCTGGCACTGCTCCAGCTGTGGGCTGGCACTGTGTCCCCGTGTCCCCGTGTCACCATGTCCCTGTGTCCCTGTGTCACCGTGCCCCTGTCTGTGTCCCTGCTTCAGGCTCTCCAGCCTGGCATTTACAGCCAAGGGCTGGCACCGTGTCCCCATGGCCATGTCCCTGTGTCCCTGTGTCACCGTGCCCCTGTCTGTGTCCCTGCTTCAGGCTCTCCAGCCTGGCATTTACAGCCAAGGGCTGGCACCGTGTCCCCATGGCCATGTCCCTGTGTCCCTGTGTCACCGTGCCCCTGTCTGTGTCCCTGCTTCAGGCTCTCCAGCCTGGCATTTACAGCCAAGGGCTGGCACCGTGTCCCCATGGCCATGTCCCTGTGTCCCTGTGTCCCCATGGCTGTGACCCTGTGTCCCCATGTCCCCATGTCCCTGTGTCCCCACCCCAGGCTCTCCAGACTGGCATTTCCAGCTGTGGGCTGGCACCGTGTCTCCATGTCCCTGTGTCCCCATGTCCCTGTGTCCCCATGTCCCTGTGGCCGCTCTGCCGTGCTCAGCTGTGGCACCTGAGGAGCTGTTCCTGTACCTGCTCCAGCTGTGGGGTGTCCCCATGTCCCCATGGCCATGTCCCCGTGTCCCTGTGTCCCCATGGCCATGTCCCCATGTCCCCGTGTCCCCATGTCTCTGTGTCCCCATGGCCGCTCTGCCGTGCTCAGCTGTGGCACCTGAGGAGCTGTGCCTGTACCTGCTCCAGCTCCATCCCACGGCCAGTGAGGGTCCAGTTTCCCCAGGAGCAGAGGGGATCCCGGCCCTGGGGCAGATCCCATTGTCCACGAGGAGCTCCAGTGGGGGAAAAGGCAGGAAAAGAGGGAAGTGGGAGCAGGCAGGGATGAGGGCCCCACACCCCTCAGCTCTCTGGCAGAACCTCTGTCCTTGGCCACCGTTCCACAACTTTCCTGTACCTTTCTCCCCCTCCACTCCTGGCCCACAGCAGAACATTCCCGGTCTGGGAGCCCCCCGGGGCTGTCCCAGTTCCCACGTGAGCAGCACAGGGATGTGCTGGGGCCGGGGATGAGAAAGAAACCCTCGCTCAGGCTCTGCCTCTGGAGGCGGTTCCTGAGGCTTGGGAAGCGGGACACCCTGGGTCCCGTGGGGAACCGAGGAAGCTGAAGTGCAGCTGGCTGTGGAGCAGCGGGGCTGTGGCACCCTGGCCTGCAGCAGGAGCTGTTCCTGGCCCGGCACAGGGGAGTGGCACCGGCCTTGGGCACCGGCACAGGGTGTTGTTCCTTTGGAATTCGGGCTCCTGCCAGCCCCTGGCTGAAGGAGTGGGAGCCTTTGGAAACCTGAGCCTTCCCCCGAGGAGCCTGGAGGGCAGTGCCACTCTCCAGAGCTGCAGTTCCAGGGTGGTGGCCGTGGCCACCTGGAACTGCCCCTCCCAGGTTGTGGGATCCACACCAGGACACAGCTCCGGGACACCCAGGTGACCTGGACACCCCAGGTGGGGCCCTGGCAGGTGCCCAACCTCCCCCCACAAGCTGAGGCTGGGCTGTGCTGCTCCCCCTCCCTGCAGAAGCCAAACGTTTAACCCAAAACCCGTGGAATTTAACGATAGAGCAGGGATAAATCCTCCTTTTCCTTGTGCTGGGCTGCGGGGACGGTCGGAGCCGTGTCCAGAGGCCGATCCAAGGAAAATCTGGAGCTCTGCACTCAGGAATTCCTCGCTGCCCACCCTCCAGCTGCAGGTTTTTACTGGGAGCCGCCGCAGCCGATGGAAAACCCTGCCGAGGACCATCCCTCCGGGAAGGGCTCCCGTGATTCCCCGGGAATGCAGGTTTCCAGAGTTAATTCCTGATGGCAGCTGCAGTACCTGCACCGGGTGGCAGATGCTGCCCAGAATTCCCAGCCTTGCAGGGCCAGGATGGCTCCGTGTGGGAGCGGGGCTGGCTCTCGGAGCCCTTCGGTTGTTGGCAGGAAAAGGAGGGAATTAATTTGAGCCGTAACTCGTGGATTGTCAGCACAGCCCGATGGGCTCCCCCACCTCTCGCCGAAGGTGTTTTGGAGGTGGGGAGGGGGAAGGCTAATTTTGAATAATAATAAGCTTGAGAAGGCATCTGAAACCAGTAAACGTTTATTTTTTACACTCCTATAACTTAAAAACGGCCAAACCAATTTAAACCAAATTGGATAATAAAAAATATTGCTCCTAGGCTGAGCCCCTGTTTGCCAAGTTCCAGCCTAGAATGAATTTTTATGGCCAAATTATAAACCCCCTAGAAATGAAGGTTTAAAATGGAAATGTTGACAGACCTTTAACTACAAAAGCACCGTAATAGAACTCCTTTTTTTCTAAAATGGCTGGTTTAAAATATAATTAAGACTTAAATATTATTTAATAGCAGCATTTCCTGTAAGTTAAAATCTTTATCATTCCTCTGGCTGGGGTTCCTTGGCAGTTCTTGGAACGCCGGCGCTGCTCTGCAGCAGGAGCACGTGTGTGCCACAGCCCCTCGTCTGTCACACGCAGGCAGGGCTGGACAGCTTTCCAAATTCCGCCCGGGAGCCCGCGTGCCAGAGGGGCCGCTGGCTTCCCGCGGGTCCCGCATTTCAGCGCTGCTTCCCGGCAGGGAAACGGCTCTGAGCCCCCCGGGCTGCTCCGGCGGGGATGAGGAGCTGTGGGACGGCTGTCCCGGTGTTCCCAGCGCTGCCCCGGCCTTCCCGGGCTCTTGGGAAACCGGGATGAGCCGGGAATGAGCCGGGAAGCGCCGCAGTGTCCTTGCAGGAAAGGCTTTTCTGCTGCAGAGCCCTCGCTCCTCTGGCGAGGGATGCACGGCTCGTCCTGACCCCTCCAGCCGCGGGCAGCGTGGCACTGGCTCAGAGTGACACTGGCCCCAGGGTGGCACTGGCCCCAGGGCGGCACTGGCCCCAGGGCGGCACTGGCCTCGAGGTGGCACTGGCTCAGGGTCACTGGCTCAGGGTGGCACTGGCTCAGGGTCACTGCCCTCACGGTGTCACTGGCCCCAGGGTGTCACTGGCCCCAGGGTGGCACTGGCTCAGGGTCAGTGGCCTCAGGGTCAGTGGCCTCAGGGTGGCACTGGCTCAGGGTCACTGGCTCAGGGTGACACTGGCTCAGGGTGGCACTGGCCTCAGTGTCACTGCCCTCACGGTGTCACTGCCTCAGGGTGTCACTAGTGTCACCCCCAGCGCGGGGCTGGCTTTGCCCCTTCTCAGACTTGTGAATTCCTCTGGTTCCCTGCCCTCCCCGGGGCAGTGCTGACGCAGCCCCGGGCGGGCTCTGCCCTCTCCCTTTCCCTGTCGCAGCTCTGCGGTCCCGCAGGACGATCGCTGCTAACCCAGCCTGGTCCCTGCTGGCGCCTTCCCGGGCTCTCCATCCCGGGCTCTCCATCCCTCCCCAAAACGCCGCAGGACTGCGGCTTCCGCTCGCCCCGAGCGGGCCTTGCTGCCGGCCCGGGGCCGGGGCCCCCAGGCCGGGCCGCCCCTCCCGGCTCCGTGGGAAGCTGAGCCATCTGCTGTGCCAGGGGGCCGTGCAGACTCAGCAGCCGTAAATAACGCGGGGAGAGGGGCCGGGCGCCAGCCGGGGCTCCGGGAGGAGCAGCCGCCGAGGGGAAGGCGTGTCCGTGTGCGAGCGGAGCTCCTGGCCACGCTCCCGCCCCGGCTGCGGAGAGCATCCCGGCCCGGGGGCACTGCTCAGGGCTTCGCTCACGGTTTGCTCTTCACCCCCGTGCCCCTCGGGCCGCCTTTGGAGCTCCTCGGCCTCCAGCAGGCTTCTCACGAGTGAAATCTGTGATTTATTTGGGGTTGATGTGTTTTTACCGAGCCTCGCCGTTCCCGGTCCGCGGGATGGTCTCCACTCTCCACAGCGGCAGGGAATGAGGAGGGAGGGTGTCTGTTTTGGGAATGTGATCAGGGCTGCAGAAATCCCCCCAAAAGGAGCTGGGCCGTGCCCTCACGGGGGGTTCTGCTGGTTTGGGTTTGAGGGGCTCTCCCAGCCACGGAGCTCCTGCTCCGAACAAAGGGAGCCCAGCCAAGTGCTCACCTGGAGCTCGTGCTCTGGCCCAGAAATGCGAATTGTGCTGCCAGGAGCTGAGCCGGGCTCGGGCATTTCTTGTGCTCGGGGGGAGCAGAAAACTGCTCTGAACCCAAGCTGGGCCCGGGCTGGGCTCCTGCCAGGAGCTGCAGAACCTGCGTGTTGTTTCTCCCTAAAATTCCTGGGATTTGGCTGCGGGGGGCTGGGAGGTTGCTGGGGGAGCGAGGGAGGGGTCTCAAAGTGCAACCAAAGGTGCAGCCAAAGCTGCCAAATCCTCGGGGTTTGAGCTTTCCCTCCCTCCTCCGAGCTCGGAGTGTTTTCCTGGCAAGTGCAATATTTCCCGATGTTAAACCCGGTATTTTGAAGTCAAGGCTGTTTGGTTTTGAAGCCCCACTAGCTCCCTGCCTGCTGCTCTGAGACAATTGTAAATCCTTTTTATTTTACTGCGAGAACAAATCACTTATTCCTCGGAGCAGCAGCTCTGACAAAGACCTCGTTATCGGCATCATGGATATCCCAGAATCAGCATCGCAGCAGGGCTGAGCCTGGAAAGGAAAAGAATTTATCCAGCCCTCAAAAAAAGGTGCCTGAGTTTGCAGGATTTTCTGTAAACTTCTCGTCTAAAACCCAGCCAAGCTGTCACTTCAGGATTAAAAAATACCAAGCTGGAGGTGGGGGGAATCTGCCTGGGGTTTTATCCCTTTCCCCGGTGGTGCCGAGGGGTTCTGAGGGATGCAGAAGGACAGGAATGTTTCCCTTCGGGTTTATTTCAACACGCAAATAATCGGGGTTCGATCGGGAGCCGCCGCCCGGCTCGGGCCGAGCTCTGCGGAGCCCCGGGGCCGCAGCCCGGGCTCGGCGGCTCCGGCGGCTGCGAGCGCCGCTTTTCCTCCACAGGAGGCTTTGTTGGCTGGCGAGGCCGCTCCGCCCCTCTGCGGCAGCCGCGGGATCCATGCGGCTCTCGCGGCGCTGGCAGCGGCGGGACTGGGAATACTGGGAATACTGGGAATGCTGGAGCGCGGGCAAACGGGACACAGCGTGTCCTGAGCGCCCGGGGGACGGAAATGCGGGGAGCAGGGTGAAAAAGCACCTTTAATAGCTGTGTTTCTAAAGAAAGATGTGGGGTTTTTTACCCGGGTGGGTTTTTACACTTTGGGGAGGGTTTGGGCTCAGATTTCCCCCCTCAGTTTTGTCCTCAGGGTCCGGGTTGGGGTCGGGCTGTTCAGGTCGGTAAACGGGGAAGGGAAGCGCTGGGAGGAGCGGGAGAAAAGCGCCGGGAAGAGCGGGAGGGAAGCGCCGGGAAAAGCGGGATGAAAGCACCGGGAGGAGCGGGATGGAAGCGCCGGGAGGAGCGGGAGGGAAGGGCCGAGCTGGCTCCCCGTTCTCCTGCTCGGGGCTGGTGATGCTCCTGCACAAAGGGCTGGGGATTGAGGGGGTCAGCAGAGACAAAAAAAACCCAAAACACCTTTGGGGCTTTTTCTTAAAGACCGGGACCCGGGGCCAAGCTCGGAGCTGCCCCGCGTGTCCCGAAGGGAGGAGCGGGCTCAGCCCTGCCCTGGGGCCGGGCTGCGTTTTGGGCAGAAAAGCGCAACTCGGGCTCATCCCGCCCCTCTCAAACCTCCCTAAATCTCGGAGCACCATCGCGTGTTTAACACCTGCTTAAGCACCGCGGCTTCCGAGCGCTCGGCCCAGCTGTTGTGCTCAAGCGATTTTTTTTTTTTATATGCCGGATTAAAACAATAAAAACATTAAAGCCCTAAAATTCCCCCTGGGAATAAAGATGCAAACAATAAAGAATTGTGCGAGCAGGGGCTGGGCTGGGGGAGCTTTTGCGGCAGCGCACAACGAGCTGCGAGCGCTGCTGAGCGAACCCTCGGGCAGGGAAGGAGCCGGAGTCGCCTTTGGGGCACTGGCGGAGGGTTTTGGCTGCTTCCCCTCGGGATATTTATAAATGGGAATGTCTGCGTGGCGGGGGCTGGGGCGGACCGGGAGGGCTTTACGGTCACTGGAATAATGGTGGGGAATTCGGAGCATCACCCGCGGCCGCTTGAAGGCCCTCGGAGGAGGGTGAGCGGTTCGTCCCGAAATCCCCTCATTTGGGAGAGGAAACACTCGAGGGCGCGGTTTAGGTGAGCCCAGCCGGGCTCGGATGCGAGGAGACGATGATCCCATTGATCCCGTGATGGTCCCTCCTCCCCTCCCTCCCCTTCCCTTCCGTCTCCTGCCTCTCCCCGCTGCCGCTGCTGCCACCCCGGGGCTGCTCCGGAGCTTCCCGCTGCCCTGCGGTGCCAGGGGCTCGGCGTGGGCCCTTCCCGGGGTCCTGGAGCACCAGGAATTCGGTGTGGGCCTTTCCCGGGGGGCTGGGGACTCGGGAGTGAGCCATTCCCAGTGCCCTTCCCAGTGTTCTGCAGTGCTGAGGATTCGGGAATGAGCCATTCCCAGGGTTCTGCAGTGTGAGTTCTCCCAGTGCCCTTCCCAGTGCCCTTCCCAGTGTTCTGCAGTGCTGAGGAATTGGGAATGAGCCATTCCCAGTGTTCTGTAGTGCTGAGGATTTGGGAATGAGCCATTCCCAGTGTTCTGCAGTGCTGAGGATTTGGGAATGAGCCATTCCCAGTGTTCTGCAGTGTTGAGGATTCGGGAATGAGCCCTTCCCAGTGTTCTGCAGTGCTGAGGATTCGGGAATGAGCCCTTCCCAGTGTTCTGCAGTGCTGAGGAATTGGGAATGAGCCATTCCCAGTGCCCTGCAGCACCCAGAACTCGCTGTGTTCTCTCCCTGCCCCTCAGCACCGCTGCAGTTCCCTTCTTTGCCCGCTCTCGAGCCCAGCTCCTCATTCCCCGCGCCGGGAATTCGGGAATTGGCCCCCGCCCGTGGCTGTGGGGCCACAGGAGGCGATTCCCACTCGTGGTTGCTGTCGAAAGCTCTGTGCCTCTCTCCTGTCCCTGTCAGGGGCCTGGGGGTGCTGCTGCAGAGCTCAGAGGAGAATTGAAATGCGTTTTGCTCCGTGTGAGGTTTCACTGCCTGCAGCCCGAAACGTGGGCGGGAAAAACGCGTCAGACCCCTTAAGGACGCGATTTTGGTGACCTTGGCTTTGTGTTTCCACATCACTGAATCAGCACCTCGCCGTGGGATGTGGGGGAAGCTGCTGGGGAAGCTTTTCCAGGCACTCAGGGGTGCGTGGGGAAGGGTTTGGGGTGGCCAGGAGGGGGTTTGGGAGCAAAGTGCAGCTGGGAGGCTCCGGCTTTGCTGGGAATTTTGTCGGGATCGTTGCCAGTGTTTGCTCCCCAAGCCTGATCCCATCACAGAGTGGGCTTGAACCACTCCCAGTGTGAGTCTCCTCGTGGAAAAAACTGGGATAAAGGCAAGGGGCCTCTGCCACAAAAACCCGATCCCACTGGCTGGGAAAACTCAGCAGCTTTGGAAAACCGATCGGGGTCAATTTTGGGGGAAGAAGGAGGGATCCAGGAGCTGCAGGATGGAGTCAGGCATGGGAGTCTGCTGGGAGAAATCATAAATCTCCGGGGAGAAGAGGGTCAGTGAGAACCTCATCAGGGTGGGAGCAGCAGCTCCACGTTAATGTGCCCATAAATCCCCGTTCCGATAAAACAGGTGGCTCTTCCGAGAGGCAAAAAGAGGCAAACGCCAATTTTTTTCTGCTGCTGCTGCTGCTCTCCTTTTTTAAAAGCTTTAATTACCGCAGTGCTGGCGGCTCGGCGCAGGCAGGAGTCAGGAATGCGGCTGGATGTGGGAAGCAGGGGCAGGGAAGGAGGGAAGGGAAGGCGTGGGGAGGCACGAAAAATGAGGTTTTACACATGGATTGAGGATGGCACTGCTGGAAAATTTTAGGTGCTTTGGTTCTGGAAACGAGGGAAATAAAGGGAGCTGCAGGGTGGGAAATGGAGCTCTGGGAAAAGGTCTGGGAATTCCATAAATAAGGAGAGGTGCAAGGGCAGGACTCACTCCACAGGCACCTTCCACCATCCCAGCCTGGCCTGAAACATCCTCAGCTCCCTGGGCAGGATTTCTGCAGCTCATTTCCAGGGTGTCCCTGCTGTTCCCAAGGATCCCCAAATCTCAGTTTACCCCCATTTTGTCCCATTTTGTCGATGATTTTCCGCCCATTTTTGGGCTGTTTGATCCCTGGATCCGCTCCTCCCTGCGGCTTTTCCCTCAGCGCCGCCGTCACGGGGACAAACCCCAAACCTCTGAGTGACTCCAGATCGCTTTGCCTTTGACCCGCTGCCCTTCCCAGGCTGCTGCTGGAGCTTCCCCGGGAGATAAATCCGCACAAACCCCTTTTCCAGGCGACAAAGCCATCAGCAGAGACTCCATGAATGGGTGGGCACGTTCCCAATGTGCTCTGAATTGAAGGAAATGGCCACTGCAGGGCCCTAAAAAGCTGAATGGGGCTTGGCCTGCTCCGTGTGATTGTGGTGCTGTTCCAAGGTCAAGGCTGAGTCACGCTGGCGCTCCCAGCCCGGCTCGGGCACAGCCGCGTCCCCTCGGAGCCCACTTCTGGTTTAGGATCCCTTTTTTGGGGAGCTCTGAGACAATGGGGAGTGGAGGGGGGGTGGTGTGGGGCCTCTTCCGAGGGGGCAGCCACCAACCTGACCCCCCCTCCACCAGCCCCGGGAAGTGGGGCCGGGAATGGCTGGGAAGGGCTTGGACTGGGGCCGAGGGAGCGCCTGGGGTCCCTTTGCCCAGCACGGCTTCCCCCGGGGTAAATACGGGAGGGAGCTGCTCCCGCAGGACCATCCGAGCCCCTGGTCCTGCCACGCTGCACTGGGCATCCCAAATCCACGAGAGGCAGCCCAAATCCACGAGAGGCAGCCCAGATCCACGAGAGGCATCCCAAATGCACGAGAGGCAGCCCAGATCCGCCCTTTGGCTCCCTTCTGCCTCAGTTTCCCTTTTGCTCTTTCCCCATTCCATCCAGAGCCCCGTGGGCTGCAGGGCTCTGCCCTCACCCCGAATTCCCACGGAATTCCGGGCGCTGGGATGGGGTGCAGGCCTGGCAGGGAGCAGGGAGTGGGAGCAGCTCACCCCAGGCTCCCACCTGCTGCCAAAGCCTCTCCTTGGCCCCTTTCCAGAGGCGTTTTCCGATCCCTCTGCAGCTTCCCAGGGCACAGAGAGGCGGCAAATTAATCGACTCCAGTTCACATTTAATCATTTTTACACCTCCGTTCTTGTTTCTGGGCTATGCAGGGATGGAGTTTCCTGTTATTCTTTCCTGCAAATCCTCCCGGTTTTTTGTTTGTTTGTTTGCTGGGAGATAAAACCTTGGGAAAAGCTCCTGGATTATTCCTCCAGGAGCTGCCGGGTGTGCAGGGCAGGAGGGTGACACGGAGTGAGCAGCAGAGGCTGCAGGGGACGGCAGGAAGAGCTGAAGCCTTGGAGGGGTATTTTATTTTTTTTTTTTTTTCTCTTTTTTTCCCCTTTATTTTCTACCAGCAGCCCCAGGGGCTCACGATTCTCTCTCCACATGAGCAGTGCCCCCTGAAAACCCACCAGCAGCTGCGTAATTCCCAAAAATTCCCAATTTTCCTCCTGCAACGCCGCGCAAAGGCCTCGGGGCAGGAATCCCGCTCCTCCCGCGCCTCCTGCTCGCTGCCTGTTCCCGACCTCTCCATCCGGCAGGAGAACGCCGAGCTCCCAATGAATCACGGAGCGGCTGCGCCTGAAATCGTCGGGGGAAGGGGCCGTAATTGCCTTTGTTAATGGGGTCGGTCCCGCGCGCGGCGGCTCCGGAGCCGCTCCCGCTCCCAGCGCCCCGTGAAGGATGGAGCCTTTTCCCTTTTTTCCCTTTTTATGGGCTCTGTCTGCCGCGGGAGGGCGAGGATTGATGGCTCGCCCAAGGTCACTCTGCAGAGCCGTGGCGCTGCTGGGATTCGAGCCGCCGATGGGATAATGATTCACATCCAGAGCGCCGCGATCCCGAGGGATGCGCCGGGCTCGGGCTCTGGAGCCGCTGATGCTCCCGCGGCGGCTCCACCCCCTCGCTCACCCCGTTAATTACCGCGGGGCCTCTCCCCTTAATTCCTGTGGCAGCGGTAATTAATACACGGCTTTTAATCACCCGCGCTCGGATCGAAAGGAAGCCGGGATTTCCGAACTCCACCGTGTGGAGGCCGGGGATCGGTGCAGCCCCGGGGGCCGGCGCTGCTCGCGCTTTGTCCCCGCTTTTAGGGACCCCCTCGAGCCTGTCGGTGCCGTGGGAAGTCCCCGCTGCTCCCAGGCAGGGTTTGCATCCCTGGAATTCCAGCCCGGAGGGAATTCGGGCTGTGATTCCCGAAGGAGCTGCTCCTGCCAGGGGCTCCTGGGCTGTGCCCAGAGCGAACCACGGCGCTGTTCCCGTCCCAGGGGCTCCAAAACCCAACTCCTCCATCCGCTCCTTCCCTCCACGCGCCCCTTTCCCAAAGCCCTCGGGACACTCCCTGGATTGCCCAACAAGCCGGGTTAAATCCCACCGGGATAACCCCGTTCCTGGCGTTTCCATCCCAGCTCTGCTCCGTGGTGTTCGTGTCTGCTCCCACCTCGGCTCTGCCCGGGGAGATTTTACTGAAATTCAAGGGAAAAAAAAAAAAAAAAAAAAAGACAAAAAAAAAAACCCGACGTGGAATCCGGAGTTTGTGGAGGGTTTGCCCCGGACGTCCTTGGCTCCTCACGTACTCAGCCAGATGGTTCCGTGCCCCCCCTGCCCAAACACATGCATTCCAGGAGGGGCATGTGCCTGAGAAGCCCTTTGGGATAAGCGAAGCCATAGAAATGTAAATTAAATTATTTACCTACTCCCAGTGAAATGCTCTGCCCTTCTGGCCAAGGAGGATCGAGGTGGGATGGGGTGGGCTCCAGAACCCGCTTAACTCTGTGCAAATTGCAGGGAACTTCGGGGAGCATCCTAAAAAACCCCAAACCTCAGGGCAAACAAGAAGAAAGGAGGGAAAAATCCCAATTTCGGTGCTTTGCACAATGTTCTGTGGGGCTGCTGGGCCGGGGATTCCTCACCCAGGGCTGCCCAGAGTTTCTGATTATTATTCTTATTCCTCCCTTCTTTTTTTTTTTTTTTAAACACAAGGAAGGACCCGGAATCAATCACGGGGCAGGATTTTAAAGGGAAAGGCAGAGCCACAGGGTCCGTGGAGTCGCCAAAAATAACATTTCAGCGTTTAGATCTCGCTGCAGGTTTAGCTGGGGGGCAGCTGCAGGGGGGAAATGGCTCAAAATGCACCCGGGGCTCCTTCCCTGGAGCTTCCTGGAGCCTTCCCGGTTTCCACGGAGCCAGCAGGAATTGGCTTTTCCCGCTGCCCGTGGCTCGGGAAGGGCACAGGATGCTCGGGATTTTGTATCCCAGTGTGGAGCAGGATCCGGCCCTACTGCGGCAGAGCTGCCGGCAGAGAGGGGGGGTCACCTCTCCCAGCTTTTCCTCTCCCAGCTTTTCCCCAAATTGTGGAACACGACCCGGCTGTGGAGCCCGAGCTCTCCGGCCGCGATTCCCGGGCTGGTTTTCCTTCCTGAGCGGATCCTTCTAAACCTTCCCCCCTTCTCCTCCGTGCTCCGCCGGGAGCGGGGATCGGGAGCTGCTGCCCGTCCCTCCTCCGGCGGCTCCAGAAGCGCTCGGCGACCTCGGCCGCGGCCGTGGAAATCACCCAGGAGCTTCCTAAGCGGGCTCCGAGCTCCTCTGGGAGCCGCCGGGCTCGCTCCGGGAGGAGACGGCTCCCAAACGCTGGAAAAGGGCTGGGAATGTCTGCGAGCGCTGAAACGAGACAGTCGGAGTCTCCCAAACCAAGTCCTCGCGGCGTTCCCTCCTCATCCCGACACCTCCTTTCCCATGGAAATGGGCCTCCGGTAATTGCAGTGGTCCCCGCGGCCCCGGCGGCCGTGAATCATCCCGAACCGGGCACTTTAGGCACATTAGCGAATTAATCCGGGCAGCCAGGGAGGGAATTATCCCGGCATTGCTCAGGGGACACGGCGAGATGGAGCCCGGCCCCGAGCCGGCCCCGCGGGTCACATCACTCACCCTGGGACAGCCACCCTGGGACAGCCACCCCGGGGTCCCGCTGGCCCCGGGGGCACCCTGACCCCGCCCGTGACCCCGCCTGAGCCACCCTGCGCTTGGAAACGGGCAGGGAATGACTGTGCAGCCTGGAAATGGGCTGGGAATGTCTGGAAACAGGCTGGGAATGACTGTGCAGCCTGGAAATCCATCGAGTCCGAGGGTCCGAGGGATCGGGCCGGGAGGTCCAAACCCCCCCAGGGCCGTGTCCTTGCTGTCCCCCCGGCTCCGTGGGTGCCCAGCCCCTCGCCCGGGCTGTGCCAGGCAGAGCCCAGGGCCCCCCGAGCCCGTGGGGAGTGCAGGGCAGGGGTTCGGGGGTGAAACCCAAACAGGGGTTCGGGAGAGAAGCCCGAACCCAAAGGGCGGCCGCTTTTAGAGCCGCTGACTTTGAGCTCTGCACGCCCCGCGTCACCGCCCTCCCTCCCTCCCTCCCTGCCTGCCGCACCGCAGTGCAGCGCTGCTGCTGCTCCCCCGTGTCCCCTCTGCTCAGGTGTGTCCCCTCTGCTCAGGTGTGTCCCCGCGGGCACAGTGACCCCAGCGCTGGCTGCTGCTGCTCCCCCCGTGTCCCCTGTGTGCTCAGGTGTGTCCCTGCCGTGCTCAGGTGTGTCCCCGCGGGCACAGTGACCCCAGCGCTGGCTGCTGCTGCTCCCCCCGTGTCCCCTGCGTGCTCCGGGGCGTCCCTGCCGTGCNGTCCCCTGTGTGCTCAGGTGTGTCCCTGCCGTGCTCAGGTGTGTCCCCGCGGGCACAGTGACCCCAGCGCTGGCTGCTGCTGCTCCCCCTGTGTCCCCGCCGTGCTCAGGTGTGTCAGGGCGGTGTCCCGCGGGCAGGGCGGCTCCAGCCCCGCGGGCACAGTGCCTGCAGGGCCCGCGGTGGCTCGGAGCGCTGACAGCCCGTTAATTCCGCCCCGCGAGGAGCCTGCGGGAGGCGGCGCTGGCTCCGCGGCCCCCGCAGCCCTCCCGGCTGCCCGGCGTGCCCGGGGAGCGTCGGTGCCGCCGCAGCTGCACCCAGGCCCGGTGATGCGCTCTGAGCAGGACTGGCAAGGTTAAGAACCAGCTGGAGCTGCTGGGAGAGCTCCTGCTCCAGGATCCCCCCATCCTGGGGGGGACGCGGCGGCTCCCGATCCGCCCGCACCAAACACGGGTTCTCCAAAGCCAAGGAAAAGCCCCGAGCGATCGACCCCTGGTGCCCCGTGTTGTGCTCGTTAAACGGCTGGAAAAGCCCCCTCCTGCCTGCCCGAGCATCCAGGCTGCGGCCCCGCTGCGCCGGCGCTGCCGGAGACGCGGCGCGTTGGTCCAGCTGGAAGCTTTGTCTGCCATTAAATAAGGATTTTTAAAAGAGCCCATTTATCCGTGGAGCTGTCACAGCCCGTTGGGTGACGAACACCGAGGGCTCTCGGAGCTGTTTGCTCCCAAGAGCCGCGGCACCCTCGGGTTTACCCGCCCCGACCCCGAGCGCGGCTGCGGCTCCGCGGGGCCCTGGCGAGGGACAAACGCCGAGCGCGGGGCGGCAGGAGGCGGCTCCAGCCCTTCTCCCGCTGGAAAACCCCGCGGGCCGGCTGCCAGCTCCTTCCCGTCCCTGTCCTGCTCCTGTCCCTCGCCCCAAAGACTTTACAGCCAACATCTTCTTTTTAATTCCGACACCCGCAAAAGAGCAGCTGAAATAACCCTGCTGTATGTCAGCTGCTGATGGAAGGAGATTAAATATTAAAGCCGGTGCTGTGGCTTTAACTCATTCCATTTTTTTCCCTACTCTTCCCCCCCGTTCTCCCCCCTCTGCTTCCCCTCTCTGTGTAAAATGACATGATTTAGAACCCAAGTGCCAGACTCAGCCTCTGGGTTTCGGCGTTTGGAAATGTGTGCAGAAAGATATATTGTGTCTGTGAGCATTTCTGCGCAGGGAAGGAGAGAGCTCCCGAGCTGTGAGCCCACATAAAGATGTTAAATAGAGCTGTAACGCTCGCCCAACGCACGGAAAGTGCTGGGGAAAAAAAAAAAAAATTAGGGAAAAAAAAAATCCGGCAATGAAGGAAAATGAAAGATTAAAATAAACCTGGCGTTGGCAAGGCCGGGCTGGGGCTGCTGGGAGAGACACAACCCCGCTCTGTGCTGCTCGCTCTTCCCTCCCTGACCTAAAAATCCCATTTTTTTCATACAAAGCAGAGCGGGAGATTTGTGAATTTTCTTGGTTTTCATTTTTTTTTTTACACCCCCTCCCTGTCTCAGGTGTTCAGATTTCCGACGCCGCCCGCCTGCTAAATATTCATCCCAACCCCGCTGCTCCGCACAAAAAATGGGTTTATTTCGCTTATTTCCCTCGCTTCGCCCCAGCCCAGCAGCGGCCCACTGCGGGCAGCCGAATTCCATAAAACCCAGGGATTTTGGGGCCACAACCACGGAGAAATGTGGGTGTCCCTCCCCTCCCTGGGCCCCCGGGCCGGCGCTTTCCGGGGCGATTCTCCCTCGCTCGCATTTCCTTTGTTCGGGAGCCTTTCGGGGTCGCCGGGATTTGTAAAAGCTCCGTGGAAAAAAAGGGTTTCTGGTGAGGCTGGAGCGGAGCAGAGGCATCGGAAGCTGCGGGGAGGAAAAAAAAGCCCAGATCAGGCAGATTTTGGCCGAACCGTCGAGAAATTTTATTTGGGGTTTATTTAAGGTTTAGTTACGGAGCGGAGCTGGGGGAGACGGAGCTCAGTCTGTTCCTGCAGTTCCACAGGCAAAAACCTCCTGGCTTTTCTCCCACCGGCTCTGATTTCCTTGCATTGGAGCCCAAATTGCGAGCGACTGCCAAGGCACCTTCTGAGCAAGGCCGTGAAGGACTCGGTGTGAGCCCCTTGTCCTTGAGCCGAGGGCAGGAGGGGCTGGGGCTGGATGGGCCCCATGCCTCGGTGTCCCCTGACACCTGGGATTGTCCCCTGACACCTGGGATTGTCCCCCACCACCTGAGGTTTGTTCCCTGCCATTGAGGGATTGTCCCCCACCACCTGAGGTTTGTTCCCTGCCATTGAGGGATTGTCCCCTGACACCTGGGATTGTCCCCTGCCTTTGAGGGATTGTCCCCCACCACCAGGGGATTGTTCCCTGCCATTGAGAGACTGTCCCCCTGCCACCAGGGATTGTCCCCCTGCCTCCAGGGATTGTCCCTCTGCCTCCAGGGATTGTTCCTCTGCCACCAGGGATTGTCCCCCACCACCAGG
>VZRX01001775.1:0-31686 GCA_013398075.1 Notiomystis cincta
AATATCATGTCCAGTCACAGAGTAAGAAGAGGACAGAATGAGTGAAGAGATTGATGAAGGGCAAAAGCTTCTCGTTTTTGGAATTGGTTTAGGTTTGATAAATTATAAAACTGTTATGAAGTAGGAGCACTGATTCATTGCTGGGTTCATCTCTTTGGGACAACACTTCTCGTGCCATGTCAGGACATTCCTCCAGATTCCCTGGCCACTGCAGTTCCCCCATAGAGGTAACAAGCACAAAGGCTGGGTGGTGGTCGTGTTGTAGTCAGGATGTTTGGATGACCAGAGGCCCAAGACCACAGCTATCAGCACAGACATTTTCTAATTGTTCTTGGCCTTATCTTGGCTGCAAAGATCAAGCAGAGACCATTGTGTGCCACCAGCAGAGAGGGCAAAGCCACCACCATGACCCCAGCTCTAAGTCGATGTTACAAAGGAGTGAATCAGGATTTAAGTTCCCCTCGGTTTTTTTAAGGTCACCGATTCTCTTTAAAGAAAGAAAACAACACACAGACTTGTGTGCTCACAAACACAAACACACTTAATAATTAAAAGAATTAACACAGGAATTAGTTTGTGTTGCAAACCAAGCGACTGTTGTTAAGTGGAAATTTGCCATATGCTCTCCAATACTAAACACAAAGAAGAGCCATTTTACCACTTAAACCTCTGTTTTGCTGCAGAATTGGAATGCCCAGTGCTGTCGATTGGCTCATTTAAAGAGCATTAATGTTTCTTGTGGAGTCTGTATATCAAGGATATCAAGGTTACTTAGAAGAAGTTTTTTGAAACTCTTTCACTCAGGCTGCTGAGCTTTTATTTTGAGGAGAAAGTAACACAAACAGTAAAAGACAGAGGTGCCAGTGAGCTTAGTGTAAAGAAGACTTGGAGGTTTATATTTCTTTCCCTTTTTTTTTTTTTGTTTGTTTTAAACAGTCCAATTATGCACCACATAGCAGCAGCAACTGGGCTAACACCAGCCATATGATGGAATAGCTCATAATCCGTTTGTGGGTCTAACTCCATGAGACAGACTCCAAGTAGATGAGTTTTAAATCTCCTTAGAATTAAGAAGGGTTTGGCAACCAAATTAATTGTTTTGGAAAAATCCTGCTTTATGGATCATGAAGAGGATAAAAAGGGAAAAAACATGTCATCTGTAGTGGTTAGTCAGATGTTCTTTTGGAGTTACAACGATTTCCTCTCTAATTCCTCTTCTTGTTGACATTCCCGTTAAAAGAATAATGAGCACGATGTTCGTTGCCTTAGCGCTGCTCATCCCTGTGTACATTACGAAATCTTTGCATTAAGCCACCCAAATGGATTGAATCATACTGTGAGGCAGACACTGAAAAAACAACTGCACTCAGCTGTGAGCAGGCAGAGAAGCCACGTATAAACTGATACGAGCGGCGGTAATCGCCGGGCCCCTGTACGGGAGTTTGTTTGAAAGCAGTGCCGGGGCCCGGGCAGCCAGGAGAGTGCCTCACTCTGCTTTAGCAGGGCTGAATTATTTTAAGTCTTTGGGTTGTTTAATATTGATGCAGTTACCCTTTTAGCAGGGAGGTTGTGATGCTTTGGAAAAATGTGTTCTATGCATTATTAACGGCATGTTTAAATAATGAGAGACAATTAAACGATCGCTGGGTGATAGTTTCCCAGGTGTATTCCTGGTTTATATATTTTGTAGATCTGTACTGTATTCTCACAGAGGCTACATTTCTTAATTGCCCAGTGCTTTTACAGTATTTTGATAGAAGTAGGTGTGCAAATAAAGGTATTATTATTTCACAGGTGGCATAAAAGCAGCTTCATTAAGGAGCTTGGTACTAATAGTCCTTTAATTCCAAAAGCCAGGAGGTGATTCTTCACATGGTACATTAAACAGTGAAATATGCCAATTTTGACTTGATTTCTATGCTGCTAAACTACCCCACATTCATTTGCTTCAGCTTTAAGCCCTTCCATTCTTGTATTCTCTAGCCCTGGCTACAGAATTGCAGCTCGCTTTTCACCTATCTCCTAACAGTTTAACATGGATGTCTGGGTCCAGCCCATTGTTCCAATTGTATATAGTTTAAAAAGCTCTGCAGTATTTTACTCTTTCCATTATATCTTGGCTTCCCTGAGCGCTCTGCTCGCTGCATTTTGCTTGTACTGGCTCTGTTTTCTAAACCCATTTATGGCTTTTTTTTTTCTGTACACACTTGTTCATTGGGGAGCTTAAATTGACTTCTCTCCATTCTGTTTCCTTAACTAAAAACGCACCATTAAGGTTGATTGAAGTCTTTTGAAAACACTTCATAAAAAATGAAAGGCCACAAGAAATTAGGCTACCAGTGTTTGCAAATACCTGTTTTCAGCAAAATTGGTGGGATGGAATAAGAACTGAAATTTAAAAATGCTACTGATATGTACTTGGTTGCTGGTTATTTTTATAAGAATTAAAAAAGCATGTGTAAAACATTTTGAGAAATAAAATAGTGAGACTTTAACAAAATGTGCCAGGCACAATGTGCCTTGTTGTTGCAAAAAGCCTTTCTCCCAAAAAAGCATCAGGCACTCTTCTGAGGACAGAAAATGTCAGAATGAACAGAAGTATCTGGATCAATTATTTTCATGATTTTCTGTTGCAAAAATATTCTTTCTCTCAAGTATTTCTTTTCTGAAAGTACTGAAAACTCTCTGAGAGTAACATTTGAACCATGGAATAACATATTTATCAGGAATAAGAGGAGTTATTAAAAAATTGCTTTACAAATGGGGAAAAAAGTTAAATTAAATCAGTGAAACTTTGAGTGCCTTTCAGAACAAAAACATCTGTGCAGAGGTTGAGGATATTAAGTATGTTTTACATTATGTACACATATCCTTAATGAACAAAGCAGCCTCATTTCACAAATCCCCCACCAGGACTCAGGGAAGTCATTCTGAGCAGCGTGCTGAATTGTCAAGGAAACTTTTATGGACATATGGAAATGCATCTGCTTTAAAAAGAGAAATATCAAGAGGGATTTGCACAAAGTTAAAAGCAAAGCAAGTGCTTTAGAATCAAAAGTGATTACATTGAAAATGGCAGCTTGCTTGTCAGAGCAGCTGAGGCGGCTCCTCACCAAGCAAAATACTAATTGTTCCAGCTGTTTCCAGGCCCTCCTAATACTGCTGCTTATCATTTAAAAATATCTACTTTATAGAAATGTGGAAAGCTCTAGAAGAAATATAATTTTATTTTGGTTTATTTTTAGATTTTTTTTTTCAGGCAGCTGCCAAACGTATTTTATTTACAAGATGTATTGCTTCTATGCTTTCTCTCTTTTTCAGAAATATAGATATTCATTCTGACAGTCATCTCACTAAGTGGAGACATCTAAAATGCAGAAGACTCAGAATAAGACTTAGGTTGCAGAACAGGAGCAAAAAATCTGCATAGGGTGAGTTTTACACTTTTAATGAACTTTAGGAAAAAAAAAATCTTCATATGGAAAACCCCACACCTTTTGAGCCCCAAAATCAGACTCAGGTTTGAATTCAGGATCAAACAAAGTTGTAAATGACAGATGTTTGCAGACTTTGCATTTAGTGATATGATGAGTTTAAGAGTTTTTTATTTTACGAAGGTGATGCTGTGGCAGTGTTTGAAGGTGTACGTGAGCACAAACTGCAGACTGTGTCCCCTGCTTTAAGAATTCTCCCCTTAATGGAGGAAGAGAGCGGTGAGATCAACAAGCAAAGTAGCTGAGTACAAGGAGGTCATGCAGCAGCACTGAGTTCTGCTGCAGAGCTACAAGGAAACCCTGTCAGCTTCCATCCCATTAAACGAGCCAGGAGCTATGTGTTGGACTCACTGGGATTACCAGCAAACCCCTCCCAAGCTGTCTGCTGGCTCTTGCTCACATCCTCTATCAATTATTCAGTTCCTTTTATGCAAATAATGTTTCATGGAGGCAATAGAGATTCATAATGGGGAGAAGAGTAACATCCATTTAGGAGAATTAAATGGTAGATGAAAAGCGTGACACTTTGCAGGCAAAAGCTACTGAAATGCAGCACCAGGACTCTTTAAATGCATGCACAGACGGGGAGAGTCAAAGTTTTGTTTGTCTTTTTTGACAATCAGCTCTATACAAGATTAAATAAAGAATAGACACAGACTGCAGCGTTCCCAGTCCTGCCCAAGGGACAGGGAAGCGAGGCCTCTGTAGCAGATCTGGCTGTGCTCTAAGCTCTCATTGTGTGTCTTACAGGGGATCTGTGCAGCCAGCCTGGATGCCAGTTCTTTTATCAGCCAAAACATTGTTTTCAGTGCAGGCACTGGATCAAACCTTTGCTGTAGCCCCATTACACTTCACAGGGCCAAACTCAGTCCTGCTTCCTCCTGAGAGTCTTCCCACAGAAGAGATTGGTGAGTAAATGCAGACAATCCTGGCTGCATCCAGCCAAAGAACTGATGGTGCCTCTGTTGCAAGCCTTTAAATCCTTTTCTGGGATTTTACTTGAAGGTTTATCCCTTTCCTTGGCAGTCAGCTCATGGTGGTTTTCCTGCTGAACAGTCTGGGGGCTGTTTGGCCACTCATGTCTGGGTCTGCACGGTCAAATTTGGAAGTGGTACCCCACTAATGCCTGTCCTGAAGACAAACAGATCAGTAGTGGTGAGAACACAACCATCATCCTGTGTGCTCCAACATAAATTACAGAATCTTATAATAATGTTGGATTTTATACCAGAAAACTGGTGTTTGATAAGGCAGAAATACAGAAACAGCACCACAGCCTCAAGGCTTCTGTGTGTGTCCTGCTGCAGCCCCTTTGCTGCACTGCTCCTCTGGGTGCAGGGGGTATGAGTCAAAAGCAAACAATATGTTATTAAAATACAGAATCATAGAACCATTGAGGCTGAAAAGACCTTTAAGACCAGTGAGTCCAGCCATCAACCCAGCTCTGTCAAACCCACCACGTCCCTTCTTTCAATCTTTCAACTTCATTTAGGAGACAACAGCCAAGTGCTAAGAAAGTTCTCACATCTCCTGTATTTCCTGGAACACACATACAAGATCCAGTGTTGTAACTGTGTCTTCTAGACATAAAGACATCTCTTTTAAAAGCTTTGTAAGCCCTGTATATTTATGGTGCTTCAGCATTTAAATATCTTTAATGACACCATGTTTCAAAAGGGAAACTCTTTGCTAAACCAAGAGAGAGAGAAAGTGTGTTTCAATGGAGTGCAGTTGGCATCCAAAAGTGAAGTAGGCTTCCATTATAAAATTCTACACTTAAAGGAGCCCTGGCTATAGGCAGAGATGGAAAATTGAGTATTATGCACATCAGATAAGTTCAAGAGAATTAAGGCATAGATAAATCCAAAGAATCAAAAAGAAGCCAAACTGCAGGGGTTACAGGTGCATTTCTGATTTTGTTTAGCAGCCCAAGGAGATGGAAGCTCTTCCCCTTTAACAGGCAGTGCTCCCCCTCTCAGGAGGAGGCAGCAGGCCACTGAAACCCCAAAACCCTGGGAAACTTTGGCTGCTTCAAGGCACGGGATGGTTCTCCTCAGGATGGTACAAGGGTCTTTCTGTAGGGTTCAGAGTTACACAGAGGGCACAGGAGCAAAGTGCTGCTCTGAGCAACCTCTGCAAAGAACTGAGCTCACTCAGCCCTTTCCTGTCCCCTCATCCTAATTAAGGCCAGTTCAGTCTTGCCATAAAATCCAGCAGGAGCTGCCCTTGTCCAGAGATCAGTAACACAAAGCCACGGGCACCAAATGCTGCACGAGTTCTGCTCTCCTTTTCCCTCCACGCAGTATTTTCCCAAGCAGCTCTCTCAGAAGTTTTCTGTTTGGTGTTGTCCCTCTGCTTGCTTCAGCTACATCCGTGTCTCTCTCTCCTCCAGGCTCCCTTCAGAGCTACAAATCCCATCCTTGTGCCTCAGGGAACACCTGAAAGCTGCTGCCAGCTGCCAGCCACCAGCGTGAGTCGAGTTTTCTCTCCCCAAACCAGCCTAAAATTTAAAGGATTGGGACCTAAATCTTGATTCATCCTGGTGCAGATCTGCCACAGCCCGGCTGAAGTGGGTCAGCCCTTGCTGCCCAGCGCGCTCCGGGCGTGTGTGGGGAGCTCTGATGTGGAAATTCAGCGGTACAACAAAGACACCTCGTGGCTGCCCTGCAAACCACACACACAGAACTCGCCAGCGGCAGGGGATTCTGCTCTCGTGGCAGTCTCCACTTTACTCCCTGACAGCTACTTGAAAGTAATTAATTAGTAAAAAAAGAAGAAAGTAATTAATACAAACTCCTCTTTGAAATCACCTCGGAGAAACAAGAAATGATATTAATAAATTAAGTATGTTCCTTAATTGTGAAGAATAAATAATGCACTCGATAGAAATGTGATGTTGGCTTCTGAACTAAGCATAGGAACTCAAATGATTAGATTAAAAACCCATTAAAAATTCTGTCCAATAATTAAATTTGATCTGATATGCTAAGTGAATGCTGTGAGAAATTTATCAAGTCTAGAAGTAAGCTCTTATATTAGAGATAGTTCTGTAAAGTCTTCTAAGAACATAATTTCATGGTAACATGGTAAGTTACCAATATTTGCTTTTAAACTACTTACAGTTTTATTAGAAATCAGCAGGAACATATTTATAGTTTTGTATACCAGTGTGTGTTTTAAACCCCTATATAATCCTTCCCACTGTACTCCAAACACTGTATTTTAAAAAAATGTAATATGAAAAGTGAAATGTATTTTTTAAAAGAGATGGAATAATTAAGTCCATAATTACACTCAGATGTAGTTTCATTGTTATCCCTGGCATCAATTCACCCACACATGTGTGTGAGAAAGGCTCTACAAATACAGTAAACTCATTTATTTTAACAAAGTGGCAATTTTTTTTGATTAAACTACTTCTGAACAGCAAAGCAAAAACTTGCACAGTGAATGTACCAGCATAAAACCTTGAGCTGATGTGTAATGATGTTTTATTTCCTTCCTCATCTTTGCATGAAAATTGATTGTGTCATAACCAGTTGAGTAAAAAAGAAGAGTAATTAAGTCAAATAATGAAGCTCTTGGAAAATAGACCAACCAATATGTAATAAATTTGGAGAATCAGATTCTAGCCTCCATTTTTTCTGGTGCAAATCTGAAGAAATCATATTAAATCAGACTTATTGTAAACTAAATTCTGAGATTTCATTGCTGATTTCTACCAGGGTGAGTGAAAACAGAAAAAACCAAAGGCATCTCTGAGTCCCACAGGCATTCTGCATATGTGTAAATGGTTGCTTCACTGAATTAAGTAATTTCTTTATATAATTGATGTTTCATATTCATTATACATTCACGATCACTTTATTAAAATGAAAGTACATATGCCCAAACTCTCCCTTTGGTAACACCAATTAAGTCTGTGGAGCAATGCTCAGAATAATTTTTTTTCCCAGAATTTCTCTCATTTTTGCAGCTCTTTTGACCCTTAAGTTTGATTTAGGTGGGGAAGCTGGAAACACCTCCTCATTACACCACAGAGACTTTGTTTTTAAAACTCTCTCTTAATTTAGAGAAGTAATAATTACAATGATACTTATTTAATATATTAGTAACATCACATTCAGTCCTATCATGTACCCCCATGACAATAACTTTATTATGTTCCCTTCACGGATGAAAGCAGGAATTTGTTAATTAACTTGGAGTTCTACTGCTAATACAGAGAAGCCAGGGTTTCACCATCTGCCTCAGGACATCCCTCTGCAAGCACCTTTAGAGCTTTATTTATTTTGGAAAGAAGAAATTATTTACAGAGAAGAAGAAATACTGAATTTGCTTCCCTGAACCAGGTGATTCAGGAATAAAAAGCAGAGGAATGTGCCATGAGTGGTTCCTGAGCATCCTGTTGCATCTTTTAGCTCCAGCTTAGCCTGTTGATTTCTCTGGTTAATAAGAAATCTTTTAGCCCTGTTGCAGTTGTGATACCATGAAATCAGCCCTGTCCCAGGAGGGCACCTGAAGGACCCCCTAAGATAATAACACATTATCTCATTGTCCCTCTCATCTACAGGCAGCTGGTGGATGCAGTGACTCCCTCCACACCTACTGCCTTTTAGCAGAGGATAAAATCCCAACAGTCTTAAAACACAGGGGTTTCCATTTGATTCCAAATTATCCTTTTAAAAATCCTCTCTTTTTTTTCTTTTTTTTTTTTTCCTAGAATTTCCCCTCTACTGAAATATAATTTACAACTAAAATATTTAAACCAGAACAAAATGAAGCCTGGAATTTCTTAATATTCAGAAATGCAGACAAAGATGATGCTCCCTTCTAGGCTGGGGACTGTAGTGGAGACTCCAGTTGTAAAACAAAGTTGTTTTGCTTATTAAGCAAGGATCCAGACTCTTTCTTTTGTACATTAAACAGTGCATGCCTTTGGATATTAAAGAGCTCATTAATCTTTCTTTAATAGAATGGGAAAATTCAAGTATTTGTTACTTTTTGAAGTACAGTGAGGTGAAACTCTGTCTTTTAAAAGCTTTGCCTTCCTATGTGGGTTGTTTCTTTTGATCACAGCAAAGAACACACACTTTAAACTTTCAAGGGAAATCTATATAGTCTACATAGAATTTGCTTGCTTTAATGATCTTGCAGTAAATTTAAGTTGCTAATTAAAAATCATGCACAAGTGTTATGATTAATTAGGCAACACACAAACTGAGGGCAAAAATTCAGTAAATTGCACCAAAGAATAAGGGAGAAAAGCATGGGTTGATATGGGTTTTGGGGATGGAATGCAACTTATAAATTTAGCTCAAATGATTACTCTAGTCTTCCTGCTTTGATGCATCAATGAATCTTCCTTGAAGTTCAAAAAACCAAGTGCTGATTAAAGACAGATCCAGTAAACAGAAACAATGAACAGTGTTGACTGACAGCATTCTTGTTTCATTTTTATTTAGGGGTTGTGTGCAGGATTTCTCACTTGTGATAAAATAAATTTTAAATAGGAATTAATAAGGAAATATCAGTAACAGCTGTAAAATACTAAAAGATGCTACAAATATTGTGCCAGTTAATAAATTTAGGGAAGATAATACTTCAGAGGTATCTAACCATAGTAAAGTAAGATTTAGGCTGTCAAGACACCTGAAGAGCTTTATCTCTGCCTAAAGAGTTGCCATGAGGGGAAAGATTAATAAAAAGGTCTCAATTGTCCTAAACCATCACTTCATCTGGTCTGGGGTGATGTGACTTGTGTTGCTTAATCAAAGGCAAACATTTTGCTGGTTTTATTTTTAATGTCTAGGTGCCTTTGTGGTGTCCTTGTAATTTTAGCATGTTGGATTTAGTAAGAATGCTGTTGAATTGGAAACACCCAGACAGTTGTAAAGTTACAGCAGGCTGAGAGATACAGGAAGGGATCAAGGAGCACATGTGGCATGTGAGGAAATGCAAACAAAACAAAGATAGAGGATGCTTGCTGCAGCAGCTCATCTACAGGACTGAAAAATACGTGGTCTACACGGGTTGGGATTTTTTTTAATGAGTCAAGATCAGTTTACAACAAAGGGAAAATGTCATACATGCTGCTTGAGGCCAGAAAAGTCTATGTTTTAAATACCTGAGAGAAGTACCTGTGCAGTGAAGGTGGAATTCAGCTCTGTGTAAACCAGTCATGCTGAGTAAAGTCACTTCCTCTGGCCACTGCTCTCTCATCTGCCACATCTGAGTCAGCACAGCCCTCCTTTGTTTAAATGAGGTTTATTTAAAGTGTTTCCCCTCCAGAGGCTCGGTGGTGTCACTCATGTTCCTGTGGAAGCTGCTCCCATCACCACTGTGCTTATGTGAATATCAGCTGAAGGTGGGTGTGGAGAAACAGCTTTGGGAACAAGCCCTGAACTATCATTTTTTTCATTGGCAAGCATGGCATACAATTTAAAAGTGTTTTTCTAGCAAAGAAAACTCACAGCTTGTACTGTGATGTTTAAATATAATAATATATGAAATATAGCTAAGAAAAATGTTTGTTTAGGAGCAACCTTACATGAAAAGCAGCTATGCAGACTGATTGCAGAAGGAATCACCTCACTGGCTTACACACCTGATTTTGAGGAAATCTCTTTAGGTAATAAATATTAATAATCAAGATGGAAATGTGAAAGTCTGAGTTCCAGGTTTGTCCACATCCCTGTTGTGGAGAAACATTTGATATGATGAGAAATGTTGGTGTAATATTCAATCATGTGCTGGTTCCAGCCTCTGGCAGTCAGTAATAGCAAGATATTGCTGTTTGCATCATAATTATTGTTCCTTATGTTCTTTATGATATTAAAATGTTAACCAAAACCAGCTTTAGCCTTGCATTTCTGCTTCCATGCTTAATATTTTTTACTTGCTAAGCAAAACTAAATTTCATGCAACAGAAAACAACCAAAAAAGCAAAGTCTTGAGTTAGGGATAGAAGAGGATTAAGTGTGATTATTTCAGTGAAACAGCTGGCTCCATTTTGTAGTACAGTCATTGTTCTAATTGCAAAATTTAAAATTGTTGTTTAAATGCTTTCTTAGATGCTTTGCAAGATTTATCAGAAGAAAGAGAGTAAATGCATTTTTGGTGGATCTGGAAGATGAGATAAAGAAAATAGAGGAAGGAAAGTAATATTTGGAGAGAAGTGCTTTGGCTGCACCCCCCCATCAAAAAAAAAAAACCAAAATGGAAAGAAACCAGAGTATTTGGAGCCAGTAAGATCCTCACCTGCCTGGATTTCCTGTGTGGCCCTGGTGCAGTGGCTGGTTCCAGTGTGATGCACCAAATGGCTCAGAAGATTAGTTACTGTTCCTTTGGCTTGCCCAAGAGCTCTTTGCACATGGATGCTTCAAAGATTATTTGTTGTAATTCCCGGTTCTTAGACTTATCTGTAACACAAAATGCACATGGATATTATCCCTGCATGGCCTCCCCAGCTGCCAGTCACCAAGTTCAGCACTCATTCTTCTTTCCTTCTTAATTTTCCTCCTCAGAACAATGTTACAACATTTCTTTTCTGTTCCTAGCATTGTTAGAACTTTAGTTTACAGTCTGAAATTGGTCAATAAATTAAAAGGAAAAAAAAAACCAAAACCAAAACCCTAAAGCTTTTGAAAGCACTGAAAGGCTAATTCTTCTATCTGAAGATCCTTCCAAGGGTGAAGAACTGAGAAAGATATATATTTCTCCACATTTTCCAGCTCAGGGAAGGTTGTGGAAAAGTTACAGATTTGCAAAATATCCAGGAAAGATAAAATTGTACTTGTTAAAAATGCTCTCTATGACCATACAGTATGTAGCATGGAGGAGTACAACTGAGTTAAATATTCAGAATATCACAGAATCCTAGAGTGGTTTGGGCTGGAAGGGACCTTCAAGATTATCTCATTCCAACCCTCCTGATGGCAGAGACACCTTCCACTGTCCCAGATTGCTCCAAGTCCTGTCCAACCTGGCCTAGAAAACTTCCAGGAATGGGAATGGGTAATGAAGTATAACATGAAGGAGTGTAACTGTATTAAGTCCTCAGGAATCTGTAATCCTGTATTTATGTTTGCTTTAATTTGAGTTATTGAGGGAACGCTCTTGATGTTCATGACCAAATATAAGATTAGAGCCAAATAAATGAAAAATGTTTTCATTCAGGGTCCCATTTGTTGTTCTGAGAGGATTATGTCTTGTAAAGTTTGCTGGCATTCCAGGATATCCAGAATCCCTTGGTGAGTTTGCAACTGGAAAACTCTTAATAAGAAAAGAAAAAAACTCCCCCAAACAATAAAGATTCTGTATCATAGTCCTTATGATAGAAATGTCTTTTTTGTTTTGCAGTAATATAAACACTAAAGATCAACTTCTTGTGAGTAAAGAACTGTAAATCATCTCAAATTCAGCAGTGGCAACATTAAAAGAGATTTAATCAATAGCATGAAACAAGAAAGTATTATTGTGTACAGAGTGTGCTGGTGCCTACCTAAACCAGTACTAAATAAAGTGCCAGCCTGCTTTCTGCTGGGAAAATCTCTTTTGAAGCTTAAGATCAAAAGCACTTTTTAAGCTTAAGCAACACCATACGGTTTCAATTCTTGCTTTCGAACAAGCCCTTTAAAAAGCACAACTGAAATGCAACTGACAAACTCGAAAAATCTTTTGTGTTGTTCCACTTGGATGATCTAATGAGAAAATGGCTCAGTTCTGTTGTAGCTAATGAGGTATAACATCTTCACTGAACCTGAATATAAACCAGATATTTCTCTGAAGATACAGTCTGAACATGCTTCTCTTGCTTTACCCATTCATCCTGCCATGTTTTTATTTAAGTGGTGTCCAATGAATAAAAGCAGGGGTCAGTTTTGAAATAGAACATTTACACGTGAAATGTCTCTTTCCAGAAGTGCTTTGAACTCTGTGTACAAGCACTGTGGCTTCCAGTGGGAAAATTTGTTTCACTAATTCTGAAGGCCCCAAGTCTGCAAACAGTGATATTGATGCAGCCACACAGAGATCTGTGCCAACACATTTTTGACAGGTGAAGTTCTGAGACAGAACCTGGGTGTACATGGATTTTAACCTCCCTGGTCTCAGCAGCACCTGCTATCAATGTGATAGTTTGGCAAAGCAGTGGAACAATATCAAATCACAGCATTTGATCTGGTAGGACCTAGAAGATAACACCCTGCTAAAGAGCTTTATTTATACAGTAAAATATTTATGGCAAGAAATTTATACAAGGATACAATAAAGACATGGGTGTGGGAAGCAAAGGAGTGAGATTTAGTGCACCAAGCAGCATTTGCAGGTCAGCAACAGTTTAGGTGGTGCTGAGCATGGTGACAGCACCCTGGCAGTAAAAAATGTAAGGAGACAATTGGATAGAACATTCCCGTGCTGTAGATGTACACTGGTAGAGCTTCTTATTGTAGAACCATGGAATCCAGGAATGGTTTGGGTTGAGAGGGACCTTGCAAATCATCTTGTTCCACCCCCTGCCATGGGCAGGGACCCCTCCTGTTGGGCCAGGTCACTTCAAGCCCTGTCCAACCTGGCCCTGAACACTTCCAGGGATGGGGCAGCCACAGCTTCTCTGGGCAGACTGTGCCAGGGCCTCTCCACCCTCACAGTCAAGAATTCCTTCCTCATACTCAGTCTAAACCTGCCCTCTTCAGCTTGTATTTATGTCTGTAGATACTAATATAGTTCTATCATCTTCATCAATAAAGCAAAGAGGTGTGAGGAGAAGCTGAACAGGTTGATGAGGATGTGAAAATAGAACAGATTGTACTGATGCTTCTCATTATCCTTAATATTGTGTTTCAGATCTGTAAAAGAATCTCTTTCTGTACCTCATAAATGCAAAACTGAGACAAAAGGAGAGAATTGGCTTGCAGAAAACAAAGTGGGAACAGACTCCACATCTCCTCATTGCTCTGTGGATCCTTCTGGGTAATCCAGTGTTAAAATGACTATTGCAGGCTTTTGAGCTGGAAGGAAGGAATTCCACTCATCAAACAAATCTCCATGGAAGTCTCATGCTGTGATACAGCAAATACAGGTCTGCTGTGGGACAATGAGCTGTTTCAAGGAGTGGGGTCTTGGTGGTAAATGGGACATGAGAGACAGGGACCCTTCTGTTTGCAGGAGACACGTGCTGGGCTGGCCTCTGCTCTGACTCTTTGCTGTTATTCTTGTGTTTATGAAAGCCAGCAGTGAGTCCTACTAAAATCCCTGCTGCAGTGAATTTATCCTGTAAAATGAGATGAGGCACACCCAGTGAATGCAGACAGACTGACAGATGGGTGAGCACAAGGAGATAATGAGCAATGAAACTGGTCAGTGTGACAGACAGTGATCACAGCAGATGCCCAACTGTTGGGGAGCTTTCTTCTGAGCTTCACAGCCAGTGAGAATTTCAGGGCAAGGTCTGGAGGAGAACAACAAGGTTCAGGCAGCCCCTTGTCACCAAAAGGGGCAGCAAAGGTTGAAATCTGGCAAAAAGGTGAGTTGATGACCAGCAGCAGTGGTCATCTCGTGGGACACAATTGATCTCAAGGCATGAACCCAAACTTCACCCTGAACAGGAAAGGCAGGACTGAACCACCACAATGGAGACAAGGAGTTTGAGGAGGAGGAACAGTGAGAGCTGACACAGACCCACAGGCTTGGGTCAAAGCAATAAATGAAGACTGTTACCTGTGTTAAAGTATTTCCAGTGGAAAAAGATGGGACAAGGTAGGATCTTTCAAGACAAGGCAATATATTCTTGCATTATCAAATTAAACTTGAAAATAGCTGTTTAGGTGCCTATCATCAAGAAGATAAAGTGGAGTCCCAGCTAACGAGGAAAGATGGACAAGGAAGATTTAAGGGTGAGTATTGCACTTTGAAATTACAGTTTCAAACATTCCCACAGAATTGCTGTTAAACTTTATTATGTAGGAATGTTATGAGGCAAGAGAGTGAGTTATGGCTGAAACTTTTATGAAAAAATATCAGATACAGTTACCCTGTGAAAATGTGGGTGCTTCTGCTCCTTCTTTTCTTGTTCCATGTGGGTATAGTTGCATGACATTGTGTTATGTTTTACCTCAGCCAGCAACTGAGTTGCCACCACTCATTTCCTCACCCTATTCCCAGGAGAAATAAGGAAAAAAGGTAAAACCCATGGGTTGAGATAAGAACACTTTAATAATTGAATTTAAAAAAATTATAATAATGTAATTATAATAAATGTAATGAAAAGAGAGACAACAAAAAGACAGCAAAAATGAAACCTCAAAAATAAACCTATATCTTTTATTTTTTCTGACTTTACAAACCCTGAGGTTGCTATAGAAATTTTCTCTAGAAGGCAGAAAAAAAAATCTATTTTAACTCTATGTTAACTGCACTAGGCACCCATTATAGATTGCATGAATATTGTCCCTGGTATCTGAATAGCATTTATTTTAGTTGTTCAAGGCAGCTCCCAGCCTTTCTTCTGCATTTGCTGGCTGTCAAAACACAAGCAATGATCAGTAGTTCTACTTCAGCAAAAGCCACTCATAAGCTTTCTGAATTGCTTGTGTTGTGCTGGGCCACTTCAGGGGCAGTGGATGACAATGTGTTTGATTTCCTCTATCTGCCATCTCTACTTAGAACAAAATACCTTCCTAAATAAGATCTGGGCACCTTGAGAAACAAGGCTTAGGTCAATCATTATGATTGGCATTGCTTATATATGTAATTATGGAGAGTATATGTGGACAACTGCACTTTGATTAATCACTGGCACAGATTTTGTGGGAATTATATCTTTATATTATAAAAGAGATGTGCTGAAAAATTAAAGAAACCTATTACTTGGAGGTTTAAATTTTACATATATGCACTCTCACTCTGTGGAGTGGTTAAATCTTCTGCATCCACACCATGAAAACCAAACAACTTAATGAACAAACCTATTCTTCTGTCCATGGAAGTCTGAGGACATGAAAGGAAAACAGCTGTAAACTGCTGCTTAATTTAGTAAAATACTTACAGAATCATGGAATAGTTTGGGTTGGAAGGGACCTTTATGGTGACTTTTGTGTATATTCTCACAACAGCTGAATGCCAAAATAAACCAACATGCACTGTTCCACTCACCTGCTTGTGAGAGCTTCCTTTCTGCCATGTCTGACCTGTAATTAGGCAGCATGAACTAACAGATTAATAAAAAAGAGAAGGGAAAATAAGAGTTCACATTTACCTTTGCTTCTTCCCTATGACCCAGCTAATGAAACAAAGGGCTTGGTAACCCTAATTTCCACAAACCCACCAAGTATTGGTGATGCTGAGCAGGCAGAGGACATGAGATGATTGTATTCATATATCACACACAAAACCATAACCAAAGAGTACATTAATAGGCAATATTAATTTTCATTAAGATGTGTAAATATGTACTAGGCATACTTTTCTACCCAGGCTGGTCTCAACAAGGTTGCAAAAACGAAGGGCTAATTCAATTTCTGGAGAAAGTGTCAAGAGGATCTGGGGAGTGTTTAACACACTTTTTTGTCCCTAGAATATCTCATAATTGAGAAAGAAGACAACAGTTGTTATCAGGAGAGTATACATGTAGTGGGAAATTGAAAGCAGATAAAATAAATGGAAAAATGAAGAAGTGGACAGTAAGAAGTAAAAACTTTATAAACCCCTGATGGATAGAGCAAATGCAGAAAAGGGGAGAGGGAGAAACAATTTGAGAAAATATGTATAACAAAAGTAGTCCTGACAATATTACTGTACTATTACTAACTGAAGATGGTGAAAGCATCAATAAATCTGAAACACAGCATAGGTGTTTACTAAGTATTTTTGTGTGGCCTTTGTGGGGAAAAAAGTGTCAATGTTATACATGTCATACAGTAATAATGAAATAATTTCCATTTCAGTATTGACTTAAATTTTTAGTTTTTTAGTAGCAGCTACTACACTAAAAGCTGTTTTAATCAGTGACTCTGAGTAAGTCACATTGAAAGAAGCTGACTGAGAGACATCACGGAATATTTATATTGACTTACACTAAATTTGGGAACATCAGCCAGGTTTCAAGGATATTTAAGAAAGGTACATTTTCTCACTTTTTAAGAAATGAAAGAAGAGGAAGTTGGAAGGTATTAGAGTGAAAAAAAATATTTTCTATCAACTAGAGGGGCATTCCTACAGTTACTGAACAATTATTTCAAGGCCAGTCTGTGTAAGGAATGTTCATCTCCCATGAGGAAACAGACTCACAAAGCGAGTACAGAAGTTTGTGATTTTCTGATGAATGCCCACAAAGCCCATATCCTTGGGTGCTTCTGTCAATGTCCCTTTGGAAAAAAAAAGTCATGTTTTTCCCACCCTCCAGATGCTGAGCACAGACAAAGAATGAGGACAAGAAGAGCTGGGTGAAGTCTGGAGAAGGATGCACACAGCTGGGTTCTGTGGGGTTCTCTGATGCTCTGCCTCTCTTGCTTCTGTAAAATTGACCAATGTGTAGAGGGAATTCAGTGTACAGAGGGAATTCAGTGTACAGAGGGAATCCAGTGTACAGAGGGAGCTCTGCATGGTGACTTTGGGAGCCTTGTCTGAGCTGATGAAGCTGAATTTGACGACGGATTTTGCCTTATATGTGCAGAAATGAGTAAATGAATCCTGACAGGTCCCGGAAGTTTCAGCCCTGAAAAAGTGCCCAGATGAGAAATGCAAACTGAAAGGTGATTTGAAAATGCTTTTTAGGACACAGGGAGATCCAATGTTGATGGCAGAAAGAAGATGAAGGGAGTGCAGACGTCTCCTTCAGAGGATGACGAAAAGAATTTCCCTTATGGAAGGGGCAGAGGGAAGGAGGGTTAATGGCAGGATGAAGGATTGCTCAGGCTGCACACAGTGCTGCAAAAGAACTTTGGGTGAATGTAAAAAAAGCCTTCTTTATGCTCATAAAAGCACTAATCTGAACTGACTGAACTCATTGATTCTAACAAGGGGTTGTGAGTGCCATCAGAACATCATACAGTGTAAGACAGCTGGATTTTCACAGGTCAGGCTCAAGGGACTGAAATACTATCTCAATATATTTCTCACCATCTGACATATATTTCTAAAATATTGGTGTGTGATGTGTTACAAATTTAAGAAGGAAAACAAAATATCAGTGGCCAATCTGACTGGAGATACATGGACACAATTCCCCAGATCAAACCTGCAGAGAGAGGCAGGGGCTTCCCTTGCTCAGAATGAAATCCTTTGTAGAAAGGTGAAAAAACTCAATGTATGCCTGGCCTCCTATGCAGAGAAGGGTCCAAAATACAGATAATGGCAGCCTGAGATGGTTGGCTGGATGAAGAAGTGGCCTAACAAGCTGATCACAAAGAACTTAGCTGAGAAAAGACAGCAAGGTGGTGCCCCACCAATGTACTGGGTTTCTTCAAGCTCAGAAGAGACAAAGAAAAGGAGACCCCAAAAGGTGATGCCCCACCAATGTACTGGGTTTCTTCAAGCTCAGAAGAGGTAAAGAAAAGGAGACCCAAAAAGGTGATGCCCCACCAGTGTACTGGATTTCTTCAAGCTCAGAAGAGGTAAAGAAAAGGAGGCCCAAAGCTGCTGACACTGAAGGCACCCCCTTCCTCCTCAGTGGAGCACAGGAGAGAGAGAAGAATATTTTAAAAGCTGATGGCTTCTTTTGGCATGTCCCTGCTGTCCATGGTCACAAGGCCACCTCTGAGCACAGCTGCCCCCTGTTTGTTACCTGGTTTGGGAGCTTTTGTATTGATTCAATCTGACTGCAGCCCAGCCATAATCCATGTAAAAAGGAAACACAGTTAATCAAACAGAATGTTCCTCTGCTAGCACATTAGCAAAACTGCCAGTTACCCTCTCCTGATTTGGGAATTTGATCTTTAGAGAGATGATTGGTCAGTTTAGGAAAGTTTGGTGCAATTCACTGATTTTGGATCAGATTACTGCAACAGTACCATAAAATGGAAAGAGTGGTTGCAATCAGCTTGGTGATGAGTGATTGCTGTTGTTACAAGGCCCACAAACAACAGGGTATTACAGAAAATTAAAGACTATTTTCAATCAAAGGAAATTAGTTTATCATTAGTGTTGTTAGAAAAAAAAAAAGGAAGACTGTGTTATGAATCCCCCTTGGTATTAGGGAGAAAGATTAAACATGAAAGACATGAGATCATTGTTCTATAAATTCACACTGCAGACATTTCTAAACTGGTCTGCACACACCACCTCCACAGCTCTGAATTAAGCAAAAAAGGACAAATATCAACAGAAACAAACAAATGTCAGTACCAAACACGCTGTCCTGGTTGTGAAATGAGTTTTTTAGACAAGATCTGACTTTGGGCACCTGGCTGCAAGCTTCCTGCAAAGGTAAGGCAGTCAGGGATCCTGTCAGTAATCAGTTTGTGTGGCTGGGACTCCCCATTTCCCATAGTACCATGGTATGGTAGCATGTTCAACAGAGAAAAGATCACAGAGCCCCAATCAAAAAAATTCAGATTATATCATTGGGGCCCAAATCATCCAGTATTGTACCTAGGTTGTCTGTAAGACAATCACTTTAATAATCAGTACCATTAGGCTGGCTTTAGTGATGACTAAAGAACATTTTTTGGCTGTATTATTTTATTTTCCTAAATATTTATTGTACTCTTTCTGAATCCTTTCTCTCTGATGTCACAAAACATACCTGACATATGCTAAAGCATTAATTTTCCTGGCAATTTTTCTAAACATGAATTCCCTAATGCACACAGAATGAAATGCTACAGTTATCAGCAGAAATGTGTTTTCCTCCAGCAATTCTATATTCTAATAACAAATTGAACTGACAGAGCAGCTTTTAACCTTTCATACTGGGCAGATTAACATGATTCCAGCTGATGGATCAGAACAGGTTAGGATGACCTTGGATCTTCCTCCACTGAGTCTTGTGGCTTTTTGCTAGGTCACTTTCCTGAGGAAACAGGAAAAAAAGCTAGTGGGATTATGCTGTCTGTATATCCATCTGCTGATTTAAAATTTAATTGCTGGTAATTTTTAAACCTATTGAGGAGTTGTGGATGAATTTGTCAGACCAGCATTTCTGACTTCCTCCAAATTCTGTCAAAATGAGCAGCTGAATTAGAGTTATAAACTGATGATCCAGTGGAGGAACAGCTGCAATACTGGCACAGCTAAAATGCACTGGGGGATCCAGGAGAGACCTGTTGTGATTGATCTGAGGGACCCTGAGAACTCACACCTGATTTTAAGCACTGGGTAACCCAAAGACAAGGCTGTCTCCTAAAGCAAACCAGTTTCCTACAGTCCTGCTGCCCCTCACTAAATAAACTAATATTTTAGTTTATAATTTTAGGTGTCTTTCAAGGTGGGAGGTGATGCTCAGAGGGTTATTCTGTGTTTGCTGGTTTGAAATTAGATGTACTGGCTGTCTCCTTGCAATCTGCTTTTCATATTGGTATTCAGTAGAACTCTGAAATTTTAATCCTGCCTGATCACAAGAAATGGATTAATGGGGAGGGTTCAACATGCACATGGCAAAGCTCATTTGGCTTTAGACATTAAATATTCCTAAGCCTCTAAATTTTAGGGCAGGCTGTATTTGAAGGGTCAGTTTTAGAAAACTCTGTTGTCATATTTGTAGTAGAGAATTTATAGAATTTGCTGGGAGAATTAATATTCCAACATTGTGCTTCTGTGACATGAGAAATGGCAGAATTGGCAGAATAAATAAACTGAGCACAGCTACTGAATATCCCAATGATTCATTCTCAGGGCCAGTTTCTACAGATCAGGGGAGAATGCAAAGGACCTGGCTGCAATTTCCTCTGGTTCTGTTTTTACCTTTGCCACCAGTATCCTTGCTCTTTAAAAAGTTGCTCGATATTCTGGAGACTTCACTGACACTCTCCTTTGAAATATTTCCAGAGCATTTTGAATTCCTGGAATCCTTAAGTGAAGCAAGTAGATTAAGCACTTGATCTTGGCTTTAAAAGAACAAGCAAGTGTGTCTCAGAAGCACATCCATTGCACAGCCTTGATGTTCTAAAAAGGAAATTTTTCATGTGCTGAAAGCAGGCACGAGCAAAATGTCACCAGAGTGACACAGAAAGTTGATCTAAAAGATGTGAAGGCTGTTTAGGAGATGTTTAAAGATGCAGAAACACAAAACACTTCAATACACGCTCATTTACATTAAAAAAAATCATCACCCTCTCAAGTTTACAGATAAAAGCAAATATTCATAAGCCCGACTGGGTCAGGCCATGGCCCTTTTATTCCACCACAGCAGAAGTGAATGAAAAATAGAAAAAGTGATAGCAGTGAGAATTAGACAGTTGTTAGAAACACAGATTGCTGAAGATGGAAGCTAAAAATGTCAATGAAAATTTGGTGGCTCACAGAGATCACAGTCAGGACCTGAGGAAATTCAGACAATGCTGTAGGATTGAGCCTGTCTAAGGATTTAAAAACAGTCAATCAGAATACAGGAGGGAAAGATAGCTCCAATGAATGTTTCTCTACACCTTTGGGAAGAACCATGATGAAATCCTTATCATTTGCATGGATAAAAAAATACATTGTATTTCATTCACAACTAAAAAGAATCTAAACATGCTAATGGTTTTAAAGCAGGCATTTTTCAATCAGAGATGTTAATGAATCAGTTGAAGAACTTTCAGTTCATTTTATGCAAAGGTTAGTAAGCTTGGGAACTTCTAGAAGATTATGAATGCTATGAAGTGATAATAATATTGAGGATAAATGTCTTTAAATTGAAAGATAGTAGGTTTAGATTAGAAATTAGGAAAAAACTCTTGACTGTGAGGGTGGGGAGGCCCTGGCACAGGTTGCCCAGAGAAGCTGTGGCTGCCCCATCCCTGGCAGTGTCCAAGGTCAGCTTGGATGGGGCTTGGAATAACCTGGTGTAGAAGAAGGTGTCCCTGCCCTTGGTAGGGGGGCTGGAACAAGATGATTTTTAGGGTTCCTTCCAACCCAAAATATTCTATGATTCTCTGATTTTCCTCACTATTATTTCCATTTGTCATATATAGTTTCTCTTGCATTCTGGATTCAACAGAATTTGAACATGACTGTTTCCAGGATCATGCTAGAAGGAAAATTTTGGTACCAGCCAAGATCTTTGTAGGATCAGTGTTTAATAATTAATTTCTTACCTACTGCCAGAGGCAAGGACAAAGCTTCTATATTCACAAACCCCAGAGAATTAAATTTTCATTATAAAAACTGGTGCAGAACTTTTCCTGAAGGTTTCCTTTTCAGTAGCACTGGGTGTAAGTTGCAACAACCCAGAACACTGATGCTTGTTCATCTTTGATCCTGCAATATCTTGTGATGCTTCTGCAACCTCTTCACCAGAAATCAGGACTTGAGCCAGGCCAGTGAGAGCCTTTAACTGCCCAGCTGAAATGAGGCTGGCTTGAAGATAAAATATTTTTAAATTGCTTATGCAACTTAATATACGAGAAAGGGTCTTGCATTTCCTCTCTGCTTGCTGCATTGTCACCTTGTTGGTGACAAGAGACAGAGCTTTGCTTTGATTCCAACACAGCCTCTGTGCCAGCCCTGCTTGTGTTGTTTGCTCCCAACACATGGAACAAGGCACCTTTGGGCCAGTTTTGGTTGTCCCCATTTTCTGTGACATTGATGTTGATGAGCTGCTCTGGAATCACAGGGGTTAACTCAGAAGCTGACTCATTTTACAAAGACCACTAATATATTGTTTTTTTAATCCAGGAATTTCATTTATGACCTAGAAATATGACCAAAAGAACCCCAAAGAAAGCATCCTAGGACACAGGAGAAATGCTTAAAATATTTACATGTGACACTGAAACCCCCAAACATCACCACAAACCTGTCCTATACACACAGAATATGCTGGACTGCCACTAATTTAATGTATAATGCATGAAATACACACTTCTCACATCATGAACAAAAATGTGTTTGTGAATGGAATGTAGATCTATTGTAACAACCAAATAAGTCAACTGCAATCATAGAATCATAGAGTGTTTTGGGTTGGAAGGGACCTTAAAGCTCATCTAGTTCCAATCCCACAGTCACTTATGAGGTTTAGTGATCTGTGATACTCAAGAGTTGTTGACACAGAGAGCTGGTGGTGAAGAGCACAGCAAAATTAGAAGTTTATTATGAGAAACACCTAAGGAATAACATCAAAGAAACAGAGACTGGAACTGGTAGCTCTTACTTATATCTTAAATAGACATTATTTATATCTTAGCATGTATTGAAGAGCTTCATTGGAGCTTAATTGACAGGCCAAATAGACAAGGCAGCATCTTTTTGGATGCTTCCTGGGTGCCCCAATGGAGTTTTGTTTCCTCTGTTGGCTAGTTCAAATTATTTGAGTTATTTTGTTCAAATAGTACTCTGTTGGCCTGACTTTGACTAGTACAAAATATAAAATTTAGTGTTACATGATCATTAAAAAAAAAACAAACAATTTTTTAAAGATCCTCCCAATGCCTCAAATTTTTGATGTTTAAATCTGCCAATTCTGACTGAGCCCTTTAAATAATGCTAAAATGTACTGATTCAAAGCACAGAGAGAAAGATTTGTTCCAGAAGCTGGTTGGGCAAGGGGATGCATGAGAGTCAGTAAAGGGGCTGAGTATTGGCTGTGTCACCAAAGCTGCAGGCAGCACAGCTGTGCTGCTGCAGGCAAATGCAGGCAGGAGCAGGGACTAAGAGAGTGTTTATACACCTCCCCAGGGCTGGGAATGCCTCTTCCCATTTTTTTTTTCCCCTGCATTCCCACCTTTGCTTCAGGGCAGCTGAGGTGGCAGAATTAACACAAGGACTTGGTTTTGATATCTGGCACAGGCCACCAATATGTGTGAATCCTAAGGGAAGCAGAAAACAAGAAAGGAATTATGGCTCAGAGATGTCTCTGCACAAAAATGCTGCATTTTATTAATTTGTTGAGGCTGGGACTGCAAAAAGAAGTGAGGGCCCTGTGAGAACAAAATCCCATCCCACCACCACCAGACCTCTTACATTCCAGGAGCCTCAGAAATGACAAGGTGGAGGACCAGGTTTTAAGCCTTCACAACTGTTAGAATGTTTTCCCAGGAATTCCAGGTGCTGCTGCCTACCTCGTGCCATGGGTTGTGTGTAATGTCAAGACTGACTACATTGGGAGTGTGTTTTTGTGAAATGTTTATATCTTCCCTGGGCTTTTTTAGCTGGTTCCATCTCTGATTGAAGAAATGCACTTTGTTTAAGCCTCTGTTGCCCTCAGAAGTGATCACATGGTTATGATTCACATCAAAATATTTGGTTAAAATAATCAGAAGTATTTACTCTTGACATGGACTTCACTGGATCCAGAGCCTGGGTCAGTGTTGGGCCTGTTGCTCCAGGAATATTTCTTTATTTGTTAAAATGAAATGACCATCATAAAAGTCAGATGGATGATAAAGTGATCCCACAGTGATTCAAATTGTTGGTTATATAAACAGGCACCAAAGCTTTTGGCTGCTACAAATATCCCAGTATTCACAATCCAAGTTCTGTTTCCCAGGTGGATCCTGGCCCAGCCCTGTCCTGAGGGCTCAGCTCACAAAGCAAGAACATTTCTGCTGCTAAATGTTCCTTATAAAGGAATTAAAGCTTCATTTCTCACCAAATAATAAATATTATTTAAGGAAGCAAATTCTTGATAGCTGATGATAAACTTTGGAAGTGTTTTTAGGTTTAAAGGTGTCCTTGGGCTGCTCCTACTGAAACTCAGAGCCCAGACCAAAAGTGGATCAGAAATTACAATTTTGCCAGGCATGCAGCCAAATTCTCTAATTCTCCATGGCTGCCTTTAAACTGGGAAAAGTTCAGCTGATGGAGTGCAAATAGAATATTGTCCTACTGCTAAACCATGAAAAGACTGTAAAGGGGGAACACACACTGAGTGAAATGGTGAAAAGTCGACAAAGGCTACTGGTGACTCTTTTTCAGTTATTTGAAGACTATTTATTCTCTAACTTGAAGTAAAAGTGACCTGGGTGTGATGGGGAGTCAGAGAGAAGGGAACATGAAGGAACTGGCAACTCTTCCATTATGAAGGAGCAGCAAGGGAAGAGTGGAGCCAAGCAGAGCCAGGCACCAGATCCTGAGGAAAAGGAAAAGAGGGGTGGAATTGCTCTTATCTCCCTGCAAACACAAAATCACTGTGTGATGGCACCTTAGTAAAGCAGGAAAAGATTTGTTATTCACCTCTTTCTCCTCTTCCTTAACATTGCCTCTAAAATTTCTGGTTTTTTTTTTCCCCTGCATTCTGGTGACGTCAGATTTCACAAAAAAAGAAGATATTCTCCAGAACAACTGACATAATGACATGCAGTCATGTATTTCATAAAATTCAAAGGACAGGCTGATAGTTTAGGTTGTGTCCTATTTTCAGATGCATTCCTTTTAAACTGTTTTTCTTTGAAATTTCATGTCTCTTACACAATAGAAAATGCAATTAGGATTCAGCCCAATCATTATAATTCACATTGCATAATAACATAAAAATAGTAGGCAGAGAAATACCAGTTCTAGTTGTGTTAAATAAATGTAAGTAGCATCAGAATCAAGCCCAAATGGAAACAATAATTTTTAACTTTTGTGTTTGGTTTAGGTCACGGATTAAGCTGAATAACAAAGTAAAAATTACATAATGCATTCACTGTACTGAAAATTTGACAAAAATATCTCACTTGTACCTAAATATTGGCCTTAAACACTGTAAATATTGTGTTTTTTTTTTTATTTCAGGAGTCCAAGGCCTAGCCTTTACTGTCAGTTCCATGTTCAAAACACCATCACCACATTAAAAATCATGAGACAGAATAAATCTGTGTTTTTCTTCTCTTCTTCCACAATTATATTGAGCATAGAAAACAGATGCTGTTTTTCAAGCTATATAAGATAAATGGCATTTGAAATCTGCAAACCTTCTGATTTTTAATTAAATTATAAATGTAATACTGAGTGTAAGATGGAGTTCAATTAAGGAATGAATAACAATCAAGTCAGGAAATAATCTTTCTATAACAGTGATCATCTAGGAACTGGGTTTAATTTCTCATAGTCAAAGTGTGCCAAATACCAGTGTAAGACACTAAAATCCAGCAGTGTATTCTGGCAGGACCAGCTCTTGGTCAGACACAAACAAGTTCCCTATCCCAAGGAAGCCCACATTTCCAAAGTGGATGAAACAGGATAAATATATTATTGTTTTTTAATGAAGTTTGATGATTTCAGAATGTTGAGTCAAAGTATCTTTTCCCATGAAGATCCATCAGTTTAATTCCTTTCCATCATTAGAGTTCTTTGCCACACAGACTCTCACAGGCTGATAAAGGAGTTTAACTTGGCTCTCTAATATCCTGTGCAGAACAAACAACTGTCAGATTCCAGCATGAAGATCTCAGCCTCTCAAAGTCTGCTTTAGATCCTGAGAGCATGGACAGCTCTCCTGCAGTGCTGCTCTTCCTGCACTGCCCAAAACTACTCCTCACTCTGGTGTGACCACCTTCCAAATTAGCTTTCATTTCCTCCCTTCTGAGAAACTAGAAACAATCCCAGTTCCTTCTGAGAGAGAGAGAGAGATGTTGTTCCCTGCTGGCATTGGAAAGCTTGGAGGGTGTATCACAACAAGTTTAAATTATTACTGAAATCTGTTTTCTTGAAAAAAATGGGGCAAAGCAGAATGTGTCAGAGGATAAATATGACAGTGCTTTAATCTGGTTACTTGTAACTCTTATTTCTCATTATTATTTGCTCAGAGACTGTTTTAAAGGTGAAGATTTCTGTGATATTTGCATATTGCCCTTTGCAGCCCTCTCCCAGTCCCAGGGCACAAAGAGAAGGTGTGAACCTGCTTTTGCTGTGGCCCCTCTCACATCCACTCTGCCAAATAAACAAGCACAACCCTTTCAGAGAAGATTCAAGGAGGAATCTTCTTGCCTCTTGTTCCCTTGGAAGAAGTGCACTTCAGCTGAGCAGGGTTTAAATTCTGAGGAGCGAAAGCTCCAACACAGAATAGAAATGTTAATTTAACCTTAACTTTGTGCTAATGAGTGCCCACCATGGCCACAAGTCCATGCATCACTTTCTTGGCATTTCTATGAATCAGCTCCTGGGTAGTTGCCCTGATAGATGGGATTCATTGCACGAGCTGGGGAACCGTGGCCAAGGAAAACTTACACAATTCTCACTTTTTTTAAGTGATGGAGAAAAGGCAGTTAATGGTTCTAATTCTAGTTTGGGAGTGAAGACAGGATAACACAGCAGTGATATAAGTGTAATAACAGGCAGGATACATCTTGGTCTGGCAAATGAATATTTTAATATATGTGTGGTACATATTAATAAAAATAAGTGTTTTATCTGTGTCATGATTCTGTGTTTATTGTTTTATTAATCAAACAAATATACTTTGGGAAAAAAAAAGTGTGATTTATCTGTGAAATCTTGACAATATTTAAAATCCATGAAATCCGAAATACAAGTAATTTCATAAAGACTGGAACCTGTGAGGCCAAGTATCCTTTGGATTTGTGTCATAAATACTTCATTACTTTTAGGACTTCCTTACTTTTTTTTCAAATTTGTTTGAAATCTGACCAACCTAAGCCACAGCAGTGGTGGAATCACACAACTGATCTGTGCCATGAAAAGATCAGACACATCTGGTTATTTCTCACTCTTCAAACTCCTGCCTGGGAATTACTCCGGCAGCCAAAGCCCTTTGTGGAGGTTCCTAATCTGCCAAAATGCCAGAGGGAAAGGAGTCAGCAGCACTTAGAGCTTCTCCCAAGGCTGCAAGTGCCACCTCATGGCCATGTGCAGCATCTCCTGACTCTGCTTCCAGTGCCAGCACCACTCCAGCCATCAGCACCTCTCGTTCAAGATCTCTCCAAACTCTGAATTCCATCTTCAAGGATGTTCAGGATTTCTGCCGGGTTTGCCTTCTGCCTTAGCTTATTGTTTCAAAAATTCTGTTTTGGGGCACTCTACATTAGCTTAGACTGTTACAGAGAAGAAAACCTTTTTTTTTTCTTTCACACTCCTGCAAAGATTAAAGCACAGAGATCTTTATCTGAATGAGACCATACCTACAACATTTAAGCAAATTTAAGCAGTGTGAAAATATAACTATAAAATATAACATAAAATGTATGATGAGGGATGGCATGGAGGGAAAGTGAAGAGCAAATAAGAAAACTGTTTGTAGTGTCATTATTCCAACAGAATGAGAGATGTGTGCAAGAAAATCAGACCATTAGATCTGTGGGACAGGATCTTTTCCCTGAATGCTGATTTAGCATTTAACACCTGTGTAGCACTGGTAGGAAGGACACATTAATAACAAAATGATGCTATGTTCAAATGAATACAAATGAAAATTATAAAAAAAAAAGGCTCATGATACCAGGGAGCCAATCTGTTCCACAGGCAATAAATGTTGCTCTGGGGTCTTCAAACCAGTCCTGCACCAGTCCCCACAAACTCTAGTGGGGAGCACTGGAGAGAAGTGATGTAAAGAGACAATTTGCAACAAAAAGAGAAAGGGCAAGATAGGGAAAAGAAGATAATGAGGAGAGGAAGGCAAGAATAGACATTCTGACCATTTAAAGTTTAGTTAACTTTCACTAAGTACAGCAGACTGTGTTTAACACAAAATCCATAATACTGTTTTTCACTGGCATCATGAGATCACTTGTAAGACTTTTTTCTCTTTCTTCTTTATAGTCAGTAAGAGGAGTCTCCATGTTCAGTATTACAAAAAAAAAAATTCCCCAAACAAAACCCAACCAAGTTATTTTCCTCAGGACACCTTTCACCATCCCAGGTTGCTCCAAGCCCCATCCAAGCTGGCCTGGAACACTGCCAGGGATGGAGCACCCACAAATTCTCTGGGCAACCTGTGCCAGGGCCTCCCCACCCCAAATCCCCAGCCAAACAAAAGGAAAATCCCTAAAAAGATCCTGCAGCATAATTATGGCATTAACTGAAATACTGCATCTCAGAATGGGAATGCTCTGAATCCCAGAGAATTGGTTTTGATCTTGGCAGCTGAAGTGTTCTGAGCTCAGAACCTGCTGTCCCTCAGGGAGATATGGCTTTGCTTTCAGGACTGAAAAGGTCTTTTTGATCCCCTCAAGCTCTCAGCTTATGTATAAAACAAATTTTCCCACACTGATGGTAAATGCACGTAAAAAAGATGAAAAGCACCATCTTTACTAAAATTGTTCCAGTCACAAATATCAAATATGCACAGAAAGAAATGGATTCACCAGTTCTGCCTCAGAGGTACAAGTGGGCATCTGGGTGTCCTCAGAGCAGTGGGGACAGAGCTCTGTGAGCTGCTCAGGGCAGGGCTTGTGACAAAGGTCTTGGCTCCATCACAGCCTCAAACTGATTCTTGTAAGGCAGAGAAATAATTGAGTGCAATCATGGAAATTTCCAAGTTGAGACTTAGCCAGGAAATGTTGGGACTCACCTGCATGGAGAGAAAACCTCTTGACTGTCCTGACATGAACATGCACTCCTGTGAGACAGTGAAATACAATATCTGGGTGGGATTTGATTTATTTCTCAAGTCCAAGAGCCACAGAAACACCAACCACGGGACTTTAGGGGGCTTCAAGACACTTCTATCTGGGTAAACTTCTAAATAATCTTCAATTTTTTGTTGCTTTGCAAAATGCCTCTGTTCTTATAATCATTAAGCAGGCAAGTGCTACATTAAATAGAATTTAGGCACTTTGCTACACTGAAAACTTCTTTTTACAGAAATACTTGAAACTTCTCCTTAATTTCAGCCTCAGAATTTGATTAGGCACTCTAAATATACATTTTATTTTCATTCCCATGATACTGTTTCCTCTGAAGACCCTGGCAGAGAATCATGATTGAATTTTACAACATGAACTCAACCCATGTGCAGAAATGCATACAGAGAAGTTAACAGTATTTTTTCTTCTTTTGCACTGATTTTTTTTCAGTTCTTTCTGCATGATTTTCTTCTTTTTCCTACTCAGAGAAAAGAATCACAAGCATTACTTCTGTCCTGTTTTATTTCATTATAACTTTGCTCACTTGAGTGGAGCCAAATAAATTTACTTCATTTTATTCAAGGGCTGCATTCCAAGTTAAGCACCAAGTACCAATTGCTAATCTTGTAGTGTTCCTTTTCTCTTTTTGCAGTGTCATATTTCCAATCTGTTTAAGTCCTTCTAAACCAGTCTTGGTTTGCAAATACCTGCAATATTTTCTACAGTCAAACTTGAGAAAAAACTCCCCTACTTCCATCTGGTTCTATAAGATTCCTTAAAGAATTTGTGGTGATCAGTCACCTTAAAAAGAGAACTATCCTAGAAAAGCAGCAGGTTCCCCAGCTTTTCAATCAATGGAAAGTTTTCTTAAAAAAGAATGAGCTGTGAAAGCCAAAATAATTACTGCAGCTATTAAAAATGTTCTTTCTCAAAAACGACTGTGTGCTGAGATTACTCATCCAAAACCCTTTGGTTTGGCTCTCATCCCTACAAGTCTGATTTATTAATTTCTCCTTGCCAGAACAAAAAGATCCTTGGCTCGACAGAGTGGCATTAAGAGCAAGCAGAATTTCTATTTATAAACAACCTCAAATGCAAGCTGTAAGTACAGCAGTACCTGCAGCTCCAACCAACATCCCTGAACAGGGGAAGAAGGCACACCTGAGGTGGACAAGCTTGGAGTATTCAAGCAGAAAACAGTCCTTGAAATACTGCCAGTCTAAATTTGAATCTCCCCTCAACCGAGCGTCAAGGTTGTTCGTACAAAGGTTATGCAAGTGACTTCCACTGCTTCTCTACAAGAAGGGGTGGGTAGGAACTTGGAATAATCAAATTGCTGTTGTTATGGAGCTGTTGGATAGCTTGCTTGTTCTTTTATCTTTCCTTTTTAAAATCTTCGTGTGAAGAATGAAAAGAAAAAGGCAACAAAACGTCAGCCGTGGGCTCAGAGCTTCAGCTCCCACCAAGAGAAGAGAGGAGAGGGAGTGTTTCCTTTCTTGGCAACTAAATGGAGCCTGGGGAGCACTGATGCTTCAAAATCCTCCAGATCCTTGTAATAAATTTGTCTTGTTAAAAGTTATTAACTTGGAATCATAAGAAACAGCTCCTAGTTGGAAGTATCTGTAAAAGTTTACCATGGATTATTATAAGTTGCCTTCAAAGTGAGTGTTTCCCACTGTTTCCAATTATGTCAGCAAGAATTGTGCTACCAAAATAAAGCTTTTCTTCATTTCAACTTTGAAATATTTTTAAATGCTGCCTGGAACAGCTTAAAAAAAAAAAGGACAAATTGACAGAATTCATAATGATTTTTGGTAACAACAAATTTAGGAAAAATGAGGAATTACAGAAGGGCTTGCTTGTTCTCTGAATTATTTTTTTTGTTTTTCATTTTTTGTAGGTCTGAAAGTGATAGATGATTCCACTGTAACTGGTGACAGTGATCCTAAAATGTGGAAATCCTGATCCCACAGTGATCCACAGCCTTGAGCTTCATCTTGATGTGTGAGTCTCTGAGCCTTGCTGGCCCCCTTGCAGCCCTGGAGCTGTGGCATCACTGACACCCTCCACACACCCCACTAGTGGAGGATTCCCTGTGTGTGGACTTGGTGCTGGCCACTGATTTTAGATTAATTTTACTTGCAAAGTCCTAAGCCAGAACTGAGAATGAGAAGAAAAAGAAGTCATAAAGATCACATTGCATTACAGGCAGCCCCTTCAAAAAACACTAAAACCCCCACAAACTCTGAGCCCTTTGCTGGATCTCTGTTGTTTAAAGGCCCAGAAAACTTTTCCAAGCATTGCTCCAATATGACTGTTCACCAAACATGCAATTTCAGTTTTCTGTTCCAGAATGTTGTTCTTTCCTCTGGTGCATTTATATTCTTTTTCTGGAAGACTGCCTTTTCAACAATGCATTTTCTGTATCTTCCTTCCCATGAACTGAATTTTCAGTTTCCAGATTATTACTCCTTAGAGATTTATTCTTTGCTGTTTTATCCAACATTTGCATCTTGCTCAATTCACATTCCAGCTGATAAAAAAACCCC
>VZRX01001776.1:0-17993 GCA_013398075.1 Notiomystis cincta
AATCTGCAGGTTTAGTAGCTTTTCCCAGAATTCCAGTTTCCATCAGTATTTGTCTATTGTCATAGACATATGTCATGTCTATTCCAAGAACATTCTCATTTTCCTCTGGCTGGAATAGCAGAACCAGCCTTTTTTGCCCCCAAAAGCAACACTCCATGGTTCACATGTGTATTTTAATGTAAATGATAGAATATCAGTTTTAATCAGATAAAATATTTGTATAGAGTCAGCATAGCATTACCTGCAGATCTCAAAACTTCTTTCCTAATTATAAAAAAAAAAAAATCTGGCCTATAAATTATTGCTTATATCCTTAATTATCCCTTTGTATGTTATGTGTTTATAATGTTTATTTTCTGTTTTACTTCCCTAGCCTGGCAGGAGAGGATCAGGAAGGGCAGAGGGGTCATTGTCCATAGGCTCCCAGGGGGCACTTACTCATTAAAACTTTTGTTGAGTCTTAAAGCATAAAAATCTAGGTGAAAAAATCTGCAGTCTTTAAAATTTCATCCTTGAAAAGGGATTTTACTCTTAAGCAGGATCTGATGTTTCAGTGTCTAATGCAGAGGTTGATAAATCCATTTTTAATTACTCCTTTAGGTGGAAATTAAGAAGAACCATGGGACAGTTCCTGCCAGCCTTAAACACAGTGGCTGTAATAAAATCTTTGGGGAGTTGGCAAAGCACAAACTCCTGGAGCTAAAAGTGAGTTTGAATTTTGTGTTTGTGTTTCTGCTTCTCATTCTGCCCCCCCAGTGCCTCACAGGGGTACCAAACCCAGCAGGATGGGGAGTTTGTGCAGCTCCAGGTGCTGTGTCTGCAGGAAAGAGAGGAGCAGTTCCTCCTCTGCTCAGAATAAAGTGAAAAGCACCAATCACTTGAGATAATCAACCCAAATGAGTGATATCCTCACAATTCTGGAGCAGATTGCACCATCCTTGGATGTTTTGCCCCCTCAGGAAGAGCTGCTGAAGCAGTTTTTATTAAATGCCACGTGCCAGTTTTGTTATTATGTGCCAGATTTTTATTATGTGCCTTTTTTTTAATTATATGCAGGTCTTTTCCCCATTTCATTCAGCTTTTCAGTGGGATCTGGCCCTGCAAACGCAGTGGGAAATACCCATCCCTTTTGTCCCAGTTCTTCAGAGGATTAAGGTTTGCTCAATTTTAATTTAAAAGTCTTTAGCATTCAGTCAAATTGGGCTGAAAAGAGCCAAGAGATGGAATATTACTTGGGTGTTGTGTACTGTAAGCTGAAATGAGAAAAAATATTAAACTGGTATTTATTTTAAGTGTGATTTATGCATAATAAAGAAGGAAATGGTTTGGTTTGGTTTGGTTTGGTTTGGTTTGGTTTGGTTTGGTTTGGTTTGGTTTGGTTTTTTGGTTTGGTTTGGTTTGGTTTGGTTTTTGTTTTGTTTTGTTTTGTTTTGTTTTGTTTTGTTTTGTTTTGTTTTGTTTTGTTTTGTTTTGTTTTGTTTTCCCTCACTGTGCAGGGTTATGGATTAACTAATTCAGGATATGATTACTTGGTACAGAAATCTCTCTCTTCCAGAAAAGTCATCACTCCTGTGGGAAACCAGATGGGTGTAGGAATCAGGTAAATAATACAACGTTTTAAATTTTTTTTTTAAAAAAAGCAAAGACATCTGTAACATTGCAAACATTTTGCCAAAATCCAGGTGGGTTTTCCTGTGGGAAGCCACATCAGTTCATCTGTCAAACACCAGGATTTAGGGGCCACTTGTTCAAATGCTTCTGCCTACATTTGAGTATTTATTTGTAAAGTTTAATTGTGATTTGTCCATTTTGGCTGGTTCTTACTTCCTCAAGGTACTTTGCAGGCAGCTGCTGCTTGTGTAGTGCTTTGTGAAGAGTTTCAAATTTTAACAAAATGATAAATTCAGCTTTTTTATCCCACTTAAAAATAAGGTAGTAAAGCAAAATGGGCTCAAAGCTATGGGAACACCATCTTGGCTCCTCTTATTTCATGTAGTTTGACACAGAATGTGATGTTTGTAATTGGAGAGGGGGAATATTTGGGAGCAAATGCTAGGAAATGAAACACTGCATATTTGTTAACGCTGTTTAAATCAAGAGTTTGTCCTCTTGGGTTGCTCAGCAGGAAGGAGAGGCTCTACCAGAATGTGATTGAGGACACCAGAAATATTTTAAATATGTCTCAGATCCCCACCAGTGGGAGTAGAGCTTTCAGCAGTAATTTTTCCACATTCAGATCTGTGGTACACACCATGAAAATTCACTGTTCAGAAACAGAGAGGAGCAATGTAACAAACCTACACTGCACTTCCCCACCTTTTATTAGCTGCTGTTTGCATGTTAAATTCTGCTCCCTGAGGTGTCCTCTGGACATTTATATTTTTGCCAATGAAGAGGAGCAACAGTTTGCCCTGAAACTGCACCTGGGGAGGTGGGGAGAGCCTCCTTTGGCAACCAAAAATCCAGGGTGACTACCACGAGCACGGGATGCCCTGGATGTGTTGCCCTGGAATTTTCCTACATGAGGGTAGGAAACTCACAGGGTGCCAGCAGTGGTGGGAGGTGCCTCCCAGGCTGGTTTTGGATCAGTTTGTGTTTGTAGTGCTGGGAGGATTCAGGCTTTGTCTCCTCTTTTCCCCAGTGAATTTAAAAGTTTGCATTTCAGACCCTGTCAATGCCACCTGCTCTGGACACTCCCAAAAACGAAGCTTTGCTGTGGGAATCACGTGGAACAGAAGGAGGTGATGGGAGAGAATTTCAGATTGGCCATGTTATTTATGGGTAATCTCTGCATCACCAGCTCTGCACTTTTTCCCTTTAAAATCTAAAATAAGCCTGGGAGCTGCTGTAATTTCTCGAAGATACTTTTTAATTTGCTGCATTTTCAAGTTATTGCTTGGCCATTGAGGAATATCTTTTCATCTAGAGTGTTCTGATCTAAAAAAGGCACATTTTGTTCTGCACTGTGGAAAAATATTTCACTTCCAAGTGTATATTGTTACTCACAAGAATTCTGTATTTTTTTTGCCCACTTAAAAAACCCACAGATGTTGTAGAGTGGTTGAAAGATTGGAAAGTAATTATTTACAGAAGACTGGTTTTCCTTTCTCTCTTTGGGCTATTCAAGAGTAGAATATTTTTTCTTTTTATTATTCTTTTAAATATTCTTTTCTTGTTCTTTGAAAAAGGAACTGTGATGGGCTCTACCAGTGGTCCCCACAGAGAGAGAAAGAACTAAAACCATAATTTAGAACTTCTGTACCAGTCCAGGTCCTCGGGTGAGGATTAATTGTGTGCAGGAAAGCAGTAGTAGCTCAACAGTTTAATTTTAAAAAGCTGTATTTGTGTTGCTTTAACTTCCTGGTTTTTTACAAGTATTTTGATAGAGATGTTAATTGCGTTAAGGAGTTCTTCAAGAAATGCTTAATGAGAGGGAGCTCTTCCCAGCATTCAAAAACATCAGGTAGAAAAGAGCAGGTGAGTTTTAAGTTCTCCAGCTTTTGGCAATAGTGATGATTTTCTGAGAAAAATGGGTGCCTATGAGAGAAATAAAAACCAAAAAAACCAGGCCCAGCTGTGTGATTTTAAATTATATTTTTTGTATATTGTGTTTTCTTCAACCAAAGTTACCTTAAGTGGTTTTCAAAAGCTAAAGTGTGCTTTAGAATCCTCTGCAGCCTCTTTTGTCTCCTTGTAATTAAGGTGGAGAAATCGATCTGAAAGCTTGATCCAAAGGGTAAATGCCCAGGAAATGTTAACAGGGATGCAGGATCAGCCTGTCTGAGAGTTCTGGAATACTGAGGATTAATTTGGGGTTTAAGTCTGTTTTTAAAACACTTGTAAATATGGTGACTTCCTCTTCAAGCATTGTTACATTCAAACTTTTTTTCTCTCAGGTTACATTCTGCTAGATCTTTAATTAAAGCTCAGCACTGGCTTGTGTTTCTTTGTGTGTTTCAACTGTGCATCCTCTTCATTAATGGTAATGGTAATTGCAGCCTAGCTTGATTAGCATGTTTAATCCAAAATATAGAATAGTGGTGGGTATTTCAGCACTTCAGAAGAATGGATTCCTCTTTGACAGGAGGGAGTGATGTCTCCTGCTGCCAGGGCCTGTGCCAAGGAGATGCAGGAACACAGGGAGCTGCTTCACCCCACAGGTTCTGACTGATAAAACTTGCAGGGGGTGCTGAGAACGAGCTCAGCTTCCTCAGCCAAGATGGAGAAAACAGTAAATACTCCAAGAGGGTGATTTCTCTGGGAGCAGAGCCTGTGACAGTGCTGTGGGCAGCAGAGAGGAAGAGGCTGATGCAGCTGAAAGCTCTGAAAATACACCAAGACCGAACATGGCAGAGTTGAGTTCAGCCCTGGGAAAGGCTGAAGGGCCAGCTGTGCCTTGAAGAGGCAGAGAGTTCTCCAAAAACTTTTGTCAAGGACAAAACTGTAACTGAAAGTGGTGCTGAAATGGAGAATCAGGTCAAGGGAGGGTGCTGTGAGGGTAAAGGAGAATGAAGACCAGTGCCCTCAGCTCCTCAATTCTTCAACTCCAAATGAGGAATTTGGGAATTGCAGGTAAAGATTCTAAGTGTCCTCAGAGTGTGGTTCCTCCCCTCCCCACTCTTTGAAGCAGCTCAAGAAAGACTGCTCTAAAGTAAAAAATCAATTTATTCTGAAAACATTGCAATGAATACATTTCCTGTTGTTCTCTTGATTCTCCAGCTGTGTAGTATTTATTAAGACAACAGGTCTTGCACTTACTTTGTGAACCAAACAATTTTCTGTGCTGGATTTTCTCCCCTTTTTATTTATTTCAGTTACTATTGATAGTGACAGAGATTTTGATGTTAAAAAACTACTTCTAAATAGCTTTTATGAGTTTGTAATTTAAATACTCTGTGTCAAAGGCAAATTGTTCTGCTGCTCACTCAGCTAGGGTTGGGAAGAACAAGCTCCTTGGACTGAACTATTAAATTATATTGTTCTATGTGTTGTTCTGGCTCTAAATTTTTAATTTCCTGACATACTTAGAAATTCCTGCTTGCCTTCAGATTACCCCTTTTTTTTAAGTGAAATCCTGTCTCCTGAGCCCAGAACATACCTGGATGCAAAGATCCAGCTTATATTCTTCCTCGTCTGCTCTTGGCTTTTCAGTTTGTCAAAACATTGTGCAGGATCAGAATTTTTGGTTGGTTGGTTGGTTTTTGGCTTTTTGTTTGTTTGGTTTTTTGTTTTGGGGGGGGGTGTTTAGTTTCTTGTTGTTGTTGTTGTTTTGGGGGTTTTGTTGTTGTTTGTTTGTTTGTTTTTTTTTTTTTTTTGTTTTTTTTTTTGTGTGGGGTTTTTTTTTTTTAGTTTTGTTTTTTTTTTTGTTTGTTTGTTTTTTTTTTTTTTTTGTTTTGTTTTTGTTTTTGTTTTGTTTAGTTGGTTGGTTGGGTTTTTGTTGTTGTTTTTTTTAGTTCCCTGAGGCTTCACTTTCTCAGCTCAGTATTTAAGTGGCTGCTGTGCAACAAATTCTTCCTTTCATAGAGTGCCTGTCTTGAACACTCAGTGTTAATATTTAAAATAAGAATGCTTTGTATCAGTGGCGTGTTGTCTTTGTATCACTGTCGGGTTTTCAGGTTATAGCCCAGAAAGTGAAGATTCGTCTGCAGCTTGCACTTCTGAGCCCACATTAAAATAGGGCTGATCCTCCTGTAATTCTCTGCAGTGAATGATTTCCAGCACCCTCCTTCATGTTCTGTTCTTCATTCTCTAACTGAAGCTCCACATCAGCATCAACAACTCCAATTTACCCAATAACAGGCTAATTTATGTGAATTTGTTTTATTGCACTAACAGCATTAGTTCATTCATTTTCCTTGCCAGCCACAATAATTTTTTATTTCAAATGTATGCTTGAGTCAAGATTTCCTTTGGCCTTTCTCACCTGTCCTCTTACAGATTCCTGTGAACTTACCTTCAATAGTGATGTTTTTGGCAATTTGAACTTGTCTTTAGGCACTATAAAAATCAGGATGTTTTCAGCAGAATTTAATGCATTTTTCTTGAACTCCAGACTGCACAGTAGATGTACCTCTGGTACTTTCACAGGTGTTACTCTGTGAAGCAGAGTTGTTTTACACAAGGTGCCTGTCTCCAACACTCATGGAATAGTTGGCTGCTTTATTCATGTTTGGATTTTTTTTTTTTTAAGGTAAGTATTTTCAATACACAACAATATGCAAATGGTTGTATGTAACTAATTTTCTGTTCTAAAAGAAATGTGAAAGCACTTAGCAGAAAAGCTTTCAAGAGATTCATCCACATACAAAACTTTGTTTTGCACTGATTTGACTCACACAATGCTTCTACTTACATGCTTTTAGACTGAGTAAAATAACCTTTCTGCCCATTGCTGAACCTTACTATAAGTTTTGAGTGTTAGAGCTAAAGTAAAAATATGTATAACAAGCTATTTGCAACATGGGAAAATAATTACAGAACTAAAAATGCAAAATAATGGCACTGCTGTAAGAGCCACTGGGCTGCTTAGAGCTGATACTGCTGCAAGCATTTGTCTTGTTTTCATGCAGCTTTATGTTAGTGGAGAAAACATGTAAAAACATAAAAATATTACTAAATTAGTCACAAAAACAAATGCTTACAGGCACTGTTGCCATAAACAATGCCAGTACTGGCAATAGGTGCAGTCATAACTTGCAGGCTGTGCCAGAAAGAGCAAGCAGCATGAATTTTGTAAAATCAGCTCTTTCACATGAAATATCTTTCTGTACTTGAACAAATCTTTATATACATTCATGTCACTCAGAGGAAGTGAGGGGAGTGGTCAACAATTTAAATAACAAATTGTGAATCTGCTTACTCTGAAGCACCTCTCAGTATCTGCTCACATTTGTGGTGGTGGAAAAACCAATGAGTCTTTCTGCTCAGTATTCTGGCTGAGCAACAGATTTTGGTGGATTTACATTAGATCACATGTCAAAGACTTGCAAAATTTCTTCTTCCAACAAGATATGATTCCACCATGATGAAATAGATGACTGCCCATCTGTCTTAGCCACACTTGTGTTAGGGAGTTGTCATTTTCCATTAGAGTCACTCAATATTATGTAATCTTAACTTTAGAAAAAACAGAGTGCTAAAAAAACCCACAAACCAAAGAATTACTGCTGGACATGACATGTTCTACCATATTATGAGTTTTTACATCTTTCTGGAAGGTGTGTGTTTTGCACCAAGAGATGCTGGTCCTTTATCATCCCTGTAAGAAACACACTTGGACTAGAAAGTAGGATTTTAAATGCTGTTTATTAGAGATTAGGCTACCAAAAAACAATAGCAGAGATAACCCCACACCCCTCTAGGTGCTCTGAGTCCTGAGGGTGTAGCACTGAACACAGACACAGCACTCCATGCAGACCTTGTCCAGAGCAGAGAATCTCCTTTCTAAAATCATTTTCTTACAAGGAAACAACTCTTTTCATAATTTCTACAGTCAAGGTGAACATCATAAATGCTCATATTGGTCCTGAAAAGGTGCTGCCTGTGTGTCCTGCCATAGTGCTAAATGTTCTAAGAAAGTTCTGAATTGTTTGTTTGTTGGTTGGTTGGTTTGTAGAGAGCTGGTGAAAATAAGATAAAGAGAGAACTGACCAAGCAAACTTCTGAGGCAATGACTGCAGAAAGGGGAGGCAAATATTTACACCAAACAACACTCAGAAAATATTCACATTAGGTCAAGCTTGGATGCAGCCAGTTTCTGGGGATAATTTATTAAAGCTCCTGTGGAACACGAGAAATTTATAGAAATGGACGATTTATGCTAATTTACCTTTTATATAAAGAAGAAATCTCTTGTATGCAAACCAGATGTTTTTCGGGAAAGCAAAAAAACCTCATTCTCATTCCTGTGATTTCGGCTGGGAGATTGTGTTTTGCATTTCTAGTCAAGAGTTTTAGTTTCTAGAACTCTTGACTGTAATTTACATTGTATCAGCTGTGTCGGTATTGTATCAGTAATTTTCAACAGTATCTCACTGTTAATGAATCACAATTCGTTTGTTGTGCAGAGGATTGCTCTTAAGAGGCAAAGAAGGAAAAAAAATTAAACCCCATTTTTGCAATGGTGCTGAACTTAAAAACACGGTCAGCCCATATGGTGAATTTGCATTCTCTGAGTCCAACAATTCTCACTTATATTTTCCCTCGCTGCAGTATTTCACACCAGGATTCTGACTGAGCCTGGCTGCCCTGTCTCCTCCCTGCTCCACTCTTCATTTCATCCCCCGGGGCCCGTACTGAAGGCTGCAGGTTGTGCTCGTGGGGAATCATCCAGGAGTAAATTCCAGCCCTCCTCACCACATTCTATCCAGGAAGCAGCAACTGCTCTTCAAACTGTAACTTTTATACTGTTCTAACTTGTTAGAATGTGAATGTAACTTGACATTTTCTGTAATTTTACCCCCCAGTCATCTTCCCACACTCGGGTGCTGCTGAGTTTAACCACTGTGTACTTGCCACTCTCAGGTATAAAGTATTTAAAACCCATTATAACCCAGACCATCTAATACTTGTTTTACTAATGTCTCTATAAAGATAATATTCTTGGTTAGATGGCTCTTCAACTGCTGGAAGGAGGGAATCATACCCTGGGTTGCAGTGGAGCACGTGGGGAAAGGAATAAAAAGGTTTGGCAACAAAATAATGGCAAGAAATAGGGGGCCTTATATCTGCATAGTAAAGGCAACACTGATTCATTTTTTGTTTAATTGTTAAGGGGAAAACCAAAACAAACCCACAAACAAAACATGAAATAAAAACAAATTAAAAATAACTGAATATTTACAAAGAAAAAAATAACTGAAGGTTTACAAAGAAAAAATAATAAAGCTGCTGTGATTGTGGTGTGGCTGAGTTACCAGAAATACATTTTCCCTCTAAAGCTTTTTGCCACATTCTAATTCTGCAGCACTTCCCACCTGCTCTGACTTCTGCTAGAAGAGCCCAGCAGCAGTTTTAACCACCACATCTATTTTGGAACAGCACTGAGGATGAGAAGCAGGAGGAAGACCAGCTCTGGAGTGCAGTACTTGTATCTGCAGGCAGTTTCTGCAGGTGGCTGCAGCCCATGGCAATGAAAACAGAAAGAGCACACTGGAATGTTGTGCATGCAGGAACTGAAAGCAATCCAGCAAGAAGGCAGGCTCCTGCAGAGGAGTATTTTCACCAGCCTCCATCCCTGGAGGGTTCCAATGTGACCTCGCAGCTCATCCTGCTCTGTGTGGGACACTGAACTAAGCAACCTCCTGAGCTCTGCCTCAACCTGAACTTTCTCCTGAGGTTATTCCCACTTAGTGCAGATTTCCAGGTTCTAAGCATGCCTAGAACACAATGCAACAAAGGAGAGGTGGTTCCAAGAGCCAGGCAGAGCTACACAAAATGTAATAAAAAAAATTACTGATAGAACTGTAACAGTATCTTCCTGAGGAACCACCAGCAGCCCACATTCAGAAGGGATTTCATGCCCTTCTCCATCCCCAGATTATTCAACTGCTGAGGAGAAGGGCTCAGAGCCGAGGGTTTCATGGTACAGAAGAGGTTCCTGTTACATTCCACTTGTCTGCCTCGCTACACCTCTTCTGATTTTACTGACAGCAAAAAACAGCTTTGAAAAAATGAGCATAATATCCTTACATTAAAAATCTAAATACACTTGTTTCTATCTGCATAACTTGCATAAACACAATTTTTCTTCAATCACAGAATTATCTGGATTCAGTTCTATTACAAAAAGGTCATCTCTGAAGATTTGCTGTTTATCAATAAGTTTTCCTCATCACTACAACAGAAAATCCACTTTCATATTCCTTTTCCCCTGCTAATAATGAAGAGTATTTATGTATTTTAGGAAAATTAACATCTTGGCTTGCACTGAAAGAACAGTAAATTTTCTTCAGTGACACACTGCTCTAAACCAATCCATGGCCATGCACATTCCCAGAAACACCTCTGAGGATCATAATTTATCTAACAAACGAGGGATCTACAACAGGTCAGAGCAACTCCCCAAGAAAAAAAACAAGATGTAAGGTTTTAATTCAGAAAACATACACAACAATAATCAAGTGTGAAACTTTATTCAGGCAACAAGGTAAAAGTAAAATGTATTCTACCAAGCAGATCTTTTGCAGCAAAAGTCAAACAGCCAGTCAGAAAAGTAGTAGAATTCAGGAAAGTTGTAGCAAATAATGCTTTTTTCCAAACTTGTTTCTGATTTCGTAAGTAACTGCAAAACTAGCAACTAGAAAACCCTCAGTAATCTGGCAATATTCAGTGCAAAGCAGTTTTAGGTAATAAAAGTCATTCCCCAACACTCAAAGTGCATGTTAGAATCGTGCATCTCTCTCACCTACCTGGTAGGCTTGCACAGAAGCACCAGTATCAGCCTACATCAAAAAGAGTATAATTTCAGTATTAACACCTTGCAGGCAAAAGCCACAGCCTGTGAACTATCATCAAGGGCTTCTGACACAGGTGAGGTGCTGCTCTGTGAGTTACACCTTAACTTCTTTGGTTTCATGTCTTACCACAAGAGCTACAGCATGCACTTAGTGGGGACTGTCACGGGAAAGTTTAGGAAAGGAAGGCCCCCTTGCTTTCCAGGTTATCCACAGATGTACTGAGCCCACAGTGTCTACATTTTCCCTTCCTTAGCGTGTCTGAGGCCCTGGGAGACCTTCACAGAGAGGATTTTAAAGTGAACAGTGCAGCATTCCAAGCCTGCATTAGAACTCTCGCAACCACAGATGTACAAACGGTGCAGCCTTGACACTGGGCAGGTTCGTGGTCCCAGTGACAGACACACTGTGGTTTACTGATCCTTGTGCCAGAATAAGGTTGATAAACTATTTCTAATAAACACACTGGTATCAGAAAGCACAAGCAGTACTAAGTATCCCCGTGGAATAAAGTTACCTGACAGGCGTTTCTGAGGAGAAGCAGAGGGTTACAGCCTGTTGGCCATTCCAGGAGTCTCCTCCTTTTAAGTTGTATTTTTATTCTTTTCTTTGAGGGTGTGGAAAACACAAAGTTCCAGCTGATATCATTTCATGATTAGGTGATTTTTGAGTGACTTTAGTCATACATGTGAAGCATGTACAGGTTTTATTTAATTAGAGAACACACTTCCACAAGGTGTGTACATGCAAAGTGTCTTACCTGGAAAGTTCTCTAAGAATGCACATTACTGGACAAGAGCATAATCCAAAAAAGGAAGAGAACTAGTTCTGGTGGAAGCAGAATTGCTGTGGATAAAAGTCCACTGACCAGAAAGCACAGAACAGCCTACAAGCACTCCAGGAGGCACCAACAGTCTGCATCCAATGGAATCAATCAGTAAAACACTGGAGGTCTTTAAAAGCCTCTGGACCCAATCCTGAGTAATCTGCTTAGGCAGAGAGGTTGGATTAAAGGACATTCTGTGATCCTTCCCAACCTCACCCACTCTGATTCTGTGAAAATGAACAGCAAGTCCAAATCCCTTCTCACAGTTCCTGTTACATAATTTTCCTGCTGACTTTCAGCTTTGCTGTTAACACTGCTCTCATGCACACAACTGGACATGAACAGGGAGGAAGACACAGCAAAATGCAACAAGCAACTTCTTTTAGCCATCTCCTCGGTGTTTATTTGTATTAACCTGCACAGTCTCATGTGCTTTCTGGACACTGAGACCTTTATTCACTGTGCAAATGAATAAACTCCTTCTTTAGTTTTTTCCTTCATGGAGTTATCCCCAGCTATCCTAAAAAGGGATGATTATGTTACACTTGGTGTTCAGCAGGAGTCTGGGTTCTAGGTCTTTAACAAGGTCAAGGGTCTCACAGGTTATTTTTAATATTACTACTCCTGCAGCTGCACCACCAAGTATGGGGCTTTCCAAACAACACAGGAATTACTTGGCTTAAGCAGGAAGTTACTTTACAAGGTTTCTCATAATGTTTAAAGAAGACCCTCTGTAGCCTGAACCAAAATGGTTCCAGTGATTCATGTAGTGAAACAGCTGATAAAGCTTCAGGCGTTTCTCAAACCCTGTGGCTTTGGGAATTTTACTGTGATAAGCAGAATAAAAAGAACTGCTGAAGCCACCAAACATCCCACCTATTGCAAGATCATACTCTGAATGGCCATAGAAAGAAGCTGGGTCGAAGATAATCGGACCAGAATCATCCTCAGCTACATTTCCTCCCCAGAGATCCCCATGCAGGAGAGCAGGAACGATTTCCACATCACAGAACAAACTGGGGATCTTCAGCTGCAGAGGGAGAAAAGCAAGACATGTAAATTACACAGTCTTTCACCTTAAAATGTAGAGGTTTATCTGCATACTTGAAACTTCTTAAAACCCATCATTTGAAACACCAGAGGACCTCGTCAACAGAGATGCTGAGTACATCCAGAGGATTCTTATTTCTCCTAAAAGGCAGCAGCAGAATAGTCATCTAAACCCTTTTTAGCAAGAAAATAAAACCCCTGAAAGTCAGATATTGACCAGGGTTAGTAACAACAACCATCAACACTTCATCATGAGAAAACTCAGGGATGTCTCACCAAATTTCCACCAAGTAGTACCCAAGGAGCCAAGAGAGCACTCACTTAATCAGATGCAAACAGTGAATGAACAGGCAACGTGCAGGACAGAACTGCTTATGTACATTGTTACAGGGAATGAGAAATATGATTTCCCAAACAGCAAGGCACGGTGCTATCTGGCACTTTGGAATTCACTCTGGAATGTGAATAGGGTGATGTGGCAAATGCCATTATACCTTAGAATAAAGACATTTTAATCTCTAAGTAAAGACATTTTAATCTCTCTTGCCAACAGAACTTGCTGCAAACCAACAAAGAGCAACTTTGTTTTAAGAAAATAAAATTTAAGTATACCCAGCTCTCCTAGAAATGAGAGCTGAGGGAATTGCTCCTACCTGAAGCTGTGCCCAAAGTTCTCTTGCTTCTCTGTCTCCTGATTTCTTTTCAACCATGTCCATCTGGGGCTGGATTCTTTGTCTGGCAAAGAAGGTCACCCAGTCACTCTGCCAGTCGTTCACCTGAAGGAACAGGACTGCAGGTGTCAGTTCTACACCAGACAAAATGCAGATTTTCTCCTTTTTCAAATAAGCCTTTTTGAGGATTACAGTGTCTTTGTGCTGTTTCTATCCAGGAGAGTGAATGCTGCCATTTAACTGAATGTCATCTTAAAACATTAAATTAAGGGAATAAATTATTTTCTCTCAGTGATTAAAATCCAAGAAACTGAAGAGCCAACAATGTCTAAAGCACTACCTGCCTTAGCAGGCTAAACCATGTTTGTATTTTTTTCATGGCTCCACAAAAATTAATGTATCTCCCTTATGATAATTTTGACCCTCTGTGTCACTGAAGGGAAAATGAGATAACTTAAAAATTCTGATTATCAGTCTGATAAAGTATAACCTACCTGTGGAAGATAACCACAGCAGGTAACTGTATGAAAGCCAAACTGATCCACAAACTGGACTTCTGTTTGCCCTTGACCTTTACCTTTCAAACCAAAAGACAAAAAATTCAACAACAGTGACAAAATACTAAGCATCCATGACATAAATAAACCTTTGAAACTACACAAAAGTACAATGCTGCTTCTACGGAGAATAAAACAAATTGCACTTTAATGTTCTTTTTTTGGTTACAATGGTTGCTGTGGTTGTTTAAATTTAAAGCTGGATGTAAAGCAGCTATATTCTACTCTTCATAATTGTATTCTGAGGTTCTCTATCTCCTCTGATACTGTATCCTTGCAGAAACTGTGGTTTGGGCTCCCAAGGGTCCAAAACTGAGCATGTGTTTTGCTTACACAGACCCAAACAGAGCAAACAAAAGCAAAAAGAATTCCTGCCTGGGACTGTTTCATCCAAACCTATATTTCATGCTGTCTTCAGTGGAAGATTAACTTGTCCTGAAGTAGCAAAAGTAATTTTAACTGGGTTAAATTTGAAAACAGCTGTGTACTGTACCAACTGTGCTCCCTTCTTTCTTCAGCTTCTCTCCAAGTTGCTGGTTATGAAGGTGAAGATCAGCCAGCTGTGTTCCAAGCAGTGCTGAATGTCTAAGAAACAAAAATAATCTTAGTAATACTGGCACATGAAAAGAACCAGGTCTTGATATTCCAGGAGTTACTTGGACAGATTTATCAAGTAAGTAAAAGCAGTTCTACACCTCTAACAAAGTAATTCTTCAGAGTATTTCAGTTATTAACACCTTGTCTTCCTGTCAAGACTGTGTATTAACACAGACAAAATGTACTTATTTGGCTGTTTCTGACACCACTACTCAAAGTGAAAGTGAGCATCAACCATGAATTTACTAACAATGAGAAATTATCAATTCTGATTTTTGTGTGATATCACTTCTGCAAGCACTGTCAGTAAGATATGTGTAAGAAACATACACAACATGTTACTGCTCTTTTTTATAACTCTGGTGAACTGTCTTTGGGAAATAGAACCAAAAAAGGCTGATCCTTTTCTTTCTACTGCTGCTTCTGACTGTTTTTCTCTAATATGCCTAGATGATGAGAGAGCCACATGGGCATAGTTTATTACCTACTTTTAATAAAACCTCATCCTCTACACGGTTCAGAAGAGTCTTGTAGTAATTACAAACAAATCTTACAACCAGTTGCCTCCCACGTTAACAAAATTATGTTCCTTTTACTGCTTTTGACCTTTCTCAGCTTTCCCTATTCTCAAGGCATTGTTTAAGGCAAAGTTATTTCTTCAGTTTGGTCCTGTAACATAAACTGTAGGTATCCCCTGAAATCCACAAGCCAAAGGTACCATTTTTGAGCCCAAAAGAGCAATATCTCTGCCCTTGGGACTCACTGAGGGCTCTTCATGAACGAGAAACTCTGCCAACGAGCAGGATGAGGGACAAGACTTTAAACTGGCTGCAGAAGGTTTGAGAGAGAGATGAGAAATTGGTCATGATCCCTCCCTAATGGGAGCAGACAGGTGAATTCATCATATTAAGTGCTCGTCACAGAGAAGGGGAAAAAGTTTGAAACTATCAAAATGAAGGTAAAAGTTGCAAAATATTGAAATCAAGATTAATTGACTTGGGGAAGTGCATTTGCACACTCATGCCAAGCAATAAAGCACTTGTTTTTATATAGAGGGCAAGGACACAAAACAGGTGATCAGACTGGTCATTTTCCTTTCCTTTCCTCTCCCTTCTGGGCAAGAAAACCTTACTGTAAAAATCACTAATTATCTAAGCAAATAAACCCCAAACTAACCAAAACCCAGATTCACTTTGTGATATATGATCAGTTTGCTAGGTGAGGCATTATGAAGTATTTTATACAGTTCTCTGCTGTGTGATTTCCCATAAGTCTCTTGACTCACTTCAGAAAAAATTTAAACAAGTTTCCCCTACAAAAACAAGTGATTCAATTGTCTTGACAGCCAAAATTTCTGGTTAAAGGAGGCAAAGACAACACTGCTTTACCTGTTTAAGCCCCTCATTTCCAAATGTTCCATCACAAATACAGTACTGCCCCCAGGCAGGTCTATAACTTTGATGGGTTTAGGCACTTTTATCGTCTGTGTCTTCAGGATGGCTTCCAGACTTGCCATTTCTCCCTCAAACATTCTTCTGGCCTACCAGATATTAAAGGAAAGCATTAGTGTCTACAGGCATCAGTCACAGGTAAACAAAGCACTCCCACAAAATCAACTGGTTCTGTAAAAGTTGCATAGAAAGGTCAGACAAAATGTTTATTCACACACAAGGTACAGACAGAATCACACCATCAGACTTGACAGTACTTTCACAACTGCAGTAATTGCACTTCATAAAACGACTGAGTGAAAATGACTAAGGTTCTAGAATTCTCTGTAATTTAGTGGAAGGAGTGCAAACTGTTTATAAAGAATGAGCTCCTACAGCTGTGTCCTATCTGACTTGTGTTCTAGTGGTTTTCCACAGTGTTTTCTTTCACCTCCTGGGGGAAGGGCATGGGTGGGAATCAACTGTAGCCTCTTATCACATTTGCACAAATCAAGCCACTACCAACTGCATTTGCTTAGGAGACATTCTGAATTTGGGACCTATTTCTGCACCTGTTACCCACACCAGGGAAAATCTACTCTTCCTGAGTTCCTCCTCTGAGATCAGTGACACTCATCCTATGAAGAAATGCTTCTCTAGAAGAGTCAGGCAGGGGTTGTAGAAAGAGCACATGGGAAATTTAACATAAAGCAAAAGCAGGGAAACAGAATGAATAAAACAGAAAGAGACTTCTAGCCCTTTAGTAATGATCCATGCAACACAGGCAAAGGACAATTTGCAATAGACATCAACTACCAAACCCAAAGCCTAGAGGCAATCACAGAATGGTTTGTCCTGGAAGGGACCTTAAGAGCTCATCTTGTTCCACCCCCTGCCATGGGCAGGGACACCTCCCACTGTCCCAGGCTGCTCCAAGCCCAATGTCCAGCCTGGCCTTGGACACTGCCAGGGATCCAGGGGCAGCCACAGCTGCTCTGGGCACCCTGTGCCAGGGCCACTCTCAGAGTCAGAAATTTCTTCCCAATATCTAACCTAAAGCTACTCTCTGTCAGTTTGAAGCCATCCCCCATTTCCCTTCCCTCCAGGCCCTTGTAAGGAGTCTGTCTCCATCTTTCCTGTGGGCTCCTTTCAGGCACTGGAAGGTGCAATTATGTCTTTACAGAGCCTTCTCCTCTCCAGGCTGAACAATCCCAGCTCTCCAAGCCTTTCCTCATGGGGCTCCATGCTTGTGACTGTCTCTGTGTCCGTTCTTTTGACTCAAGAGTGAAGACTTGCTGAGTTACTGAGCCATTTCTGTGCCCACAGGAAATCAGTACATACTGTGTCTCTCTCCTTGGCTAAAGCCAGCTACTCCACAGAGTAAAAACTGCTGATGCACAGCACAGCATTTACAGCACTTCAACAGAGTTTGCTTTAATCAGCGCTCAAGATCCACACACAGGCAAAAGCATAGAAAATCAAATTGCTGAACAGAAAATCTATCCAGATCTTCTTTTTTATTTCTTTCCCAAGCCTGATCTTGCAGCTATTTGGATTATATATCTCAACACAGAATTAGCAAAGGCCTGAGGAAGGGCTATGCCAATTATAACCTTCCTATATGTTACCACCCTCATGTATCCATTCAGCTCCCCAACTTGATCAAAATTGTTGAGGAATTTGGAATAGATGTCATGGCATGCATGCTTTCAAACACATTTGTTTGCTATGAAGGGCAAACACAAGTTTTGACTCCTGTTCTGCCACTGAGGCAATTTATATGATAAACACAAGTAAGGAGTATCTTTAAAGTAAATTCCACTTGTTTTTGCAAAGGATGCTGAAGAACTAAGTTGCATTATACTTATCTCTACTAAATGCAGGTATCTACCTTCAGATGTTACAGATACTGAAAGAACAAAGCAGAAAAGCTTGAATTGTGAAAAAAGTATCACTCATTAAGAAAAGCTCTTTCTCGTCCTCAGGGAATTAAAGGTTTAGTTAAAACCACAGAAAGTGCACACCCCCTCAGCAGACAATTTTATACCTGCTGAGCTGCCTTAGCCACTGCCACAGCAATTACAGACACTGTTACAGCACTGCTACTCTCTGTAAATGACAACAGCACCTGATGGCACTGCACATCCTGGACAAACAACACTGACACCACATCACCATCCCACCACAGAATCAGTCAAGCTGGAAAAGACCCTCCAGACCATCAAGTTCAACCTTTGACCCATCTGCACCTTGCCACCCAGATCACAGCACTGAGTGCCATGTCAAGGCGTTCCTCGGGCACCTCCAGGGATGAGGATTCCATCACCTCCCTGAGCAAACCCCTTCCAATGCTTAACAACTTTCTCCAGGAAGAAATTCCTGCTGCTGTCCACCCTGAGCCTGCCCTG
>VZRX01001780.1:0-11069 GCA_013398075.1 Notiomystis cincta
TCTTTTGGCACATAGGGACAGCCACCTTCCACACCTTTAAGGACACCCCAGCCTTCCTGGGCTGCTTTGTTATTCAGCACTGTTTCCCAAGGGACTCTCTGAACCAGGGGTGATTATGGTGGTGCTGGGTTGATGGTTGGAGGAGACAAACTTTCAAAGTCTCTGCCAACCTTGATGAGTCTGTAATTCTGAAAGGCAGTAGCATGAAACTGGTTTACACAGAGGAAAAAAAAAACACTAATCCCAGAGAAGGTCACAAAATACCCATCCATGTACATTTCTAATACAAAGAACTTTGTCACAGCCAGAGCTGAAAGGAGCACTCGGCTTAGCTGCCACCAACAAACAAGCCTGCAGGGAAATGCTGCTGCTGCTTGCAGGAATTCTTGGGCATACATTTGTAAGCTACTTCTTTACAAGATTAAAGACTCTGAATATCCTCTTGATACAGGCTTTGCTAGCATGTGCTGTGGGCAGGCTGCTACCAGGCAGGGGTTTGCTTGCAGAAATCAGAGACATAAAGAACAGTCTGGACATACACAATCTATTTACAGAAATGCTTCCAATCCCAAGAACAGGCTGAATAAAGCCAGCAAATATAATGTCCTCTAGAAAGACAAAGTAGTCTTCATCCCTTTTAAATATTTGCACTAATATTCTGCAGTTACCAGCAAATTACTAAAAGAAAAATTTTGCCTTCTACCAGTTTCCACCTTTTTCATGTTTCACGCATATTTCTTTGAAAATATCTCCTCTGACTGGCAGTAAGATGCTCAATTTTTGATGAAAGTAATGATAAATGAATCCAAAGAATCTACATTTACCTTCCTTACCTTGGACTCATTTTGAAAGCCTTCAGAAGAATTTAATTAATCACTGAACAAAAGCTACAAAGCTGTAGAGGTTGGAAGGGACCTCTGGAGGTTGCCCAGTCCAGCCCCTGCTCAGAGCAGGACCAGCCTCCAGTCAAGAGCCAGCTGCAGAGGGCCTTGCCCAGGCAAGTCTTGAATTCCTTCAGGGACAGTGATTACACAAACTTTCAGGGCAACTTGTCCCAGTGTTTGACCTCACATTCTGAAGAATTTCTGCTCTATATTGAATTGGAATTTCCCTTGTTTCAACCTGCAAAATTAAAAAAATATCAACTATGGCTATTTGAAGCCTTGAGAACTTCAAGTGTTGGCAAATCCCAACTCCTCAGCACAGAGACAGGAAAGTGGAAGAAAAAAAAGCCTATATCAACTAACTTTAGTAGATATACACATACGGTCATTTCCTCTTTTCCCAGAGCTGATCCAGGTATTTTGGCCAAGGGCCCAAGGAGGTTTTGACCATGGCTCCAACCTGGAGCTGGGTCAGTGCCATGAGGAGTGTCTGTTTTGTTTGTGTTTGTATCCAGTTCTACCACGAATCAACTCTTTAGAAAACTTTTATGTTCCACACACTGTGGAGTTTGAAGATTAAAGGCTCAAAACATGTTGCCTGGATACAACTGGTTAGATAAGATTTCTGAAGAGAAGATTATGCAAAGAATTACCAGACACAGTGAAATAACTCAGGAAATGCTTCTGAATTGCTTTCACCATTACATTTGTCCTGATGTTTCTCTTTCCATTTACAGAACTATTTCTTTTTTTAAAAAGTCAGACTTAAAAAGAAAGCAAATAAATTCTGGTCAAGAGTACAACAGATGGAACAAATGTTTGAGTTGGTCTGAACACATTTGAAAGTTTTGTTGAATTATGCAGGCTGCAACCCTGCATATCAGAAGGTATAGCTTGATGGCAATTTCTGATATATTGACCCAAGTAAAATATGCCAGTATATTTTTATCTCAAGACAATGCCAGTTGAAAATACTATTTATTAAAAAAAAAAAAAGAAAGAAATTTTGTCAGTTTTGTCTTCATTGCGATAAGCACAAAAATGAGTAAGAAAACAATATTAAAAGACAATATTAGAAGCTATATCCCAAAGCAGGGACAATGTCAGATATATAAACTGTATCTATCAGTTTGTATAAATCAGATGTAGACAGTTGGTCCCTTTCCTTATTTTCATCAGGAAGTTCTAGCACCAAGTTATGTATCATATGTTTAGGCTGCATGTGATAGGATCTTTTTTTTTTCAGTTGTCTCTGTTAGAGCTCAGTCAGACCAGAGAGTCATTTTTAGAATAACCTTTAAATAGATCACTCAGCTCTGTCATCCTGTTTGCCTATTGAAGCAAAAATTACAACTACATTCACCTACAAAACAAAAAATTAAAAGCCAAAAGCTGCCTATCCAGTTCTTACTCAGTTCAGTGTTGGCCACTGAGTCTATATTTCTATAACAGCACAGGGATGTTTCCTCTTCCACAGGAAAGTCAATTGCTGGTTTATGCACATCCTGCCATTTGTTTCATTAGGAGACTCCAGTAATTCTAGCACAACACTACCAAGCTGGTTTTGGCCTGCAATGGTATCACTCTCTAAGTCTAGATTCTTCTTCTGGTTAAGATGTGTCTGTAAAAAATGTGATTTTAAATGCCAACAAGTTCACCCCTAAGGTGAAACTGAAGTACGGAAGAATGTGCAGAATAAATTGACACACTGAAGACTTTTCTTGAAGCTTTTACAACCAAGACATGAAAGTCTTCCAGAAAACTTCTTAGGTTTTTGATATAAGGCAAATATGAACAGCAAAACACATTCTTTAGGATGAAAAACATGTAAAATGTTGGCTTTCGGTGGTCTAATTCTTGAGAGCTCCTGAATTGTTCTTCATGATAACTTAATTACAGTCATCTTGATGAATCTTTACCTCAAGACAAATTAACAAAGTAAACTATAAGGAGGACAACTGAGTATTTTGGGGTCAACACCGTTAGGGGACAGGAACCATGGATTTGGGAGTTGTTCTAATCCTCATGAAAAAGAAACCTTGGGATATCAGGTGATTAAGGTACTCAAGGTACAAAATAATTTTGGTAGGTCTAGAACAACCATTAGGTGGTAGTATGACAAAAGTACTAAACTGAACAAGGCTTAAATTGCTGGAACATGCAGCGAATCTATTCAGATATGGTTCTTCTGTGAACCTACATCTCATCAGCATGGACAGAAAACAAAGAAAGTGGGAGAAATAAACATGCCCAAGGGATTCAGGCAAAACTCGAACTTCATGTGACATTTCTTTGTTTCTCTGTCACATTAACAACTGCATTTTGTCTGAGATCTACAAATTTGCAGGGCACAGCTGGGATTTTGAAAACCTGTGGCCACCACAGACACTCTGACTTTGTGATTACACATGTTCATCACGCCCTTCTGGCCTCACACTGCTAACAAAACAATGCCTGTAATGCAGCTTGCAGGAACTGGACCAGATAGCTTGACTCTCTCTTACTATTAACAGCTCATGAAAAACCCTGATAAAGTCCCCCAAATCCAACACAGTTTTATCTGCAGCCAAGGCATGAGTAGAACTGTCTGGTACTTGAGACAGGAAGACTGTGCATAAAAAATGAATAAAACATTAAATACACAGCAGGTAATCAAATGACTAAAGCAGTTTTGAAGGGCTTTTTTATTAATATTATTATTATTTTTGGCAGGTGGTAACCAAAGTAGTCTGTCTGCTCCTAAACTTGTGTCTCTCAGTTGGAAATACAACGTGCAGCTTTTGTGCCGCAAGGCTGAATTAAACTACATTTTAAATTCTATACTCTAAATTCTATTCAGGTAAAAACTTCCTACAAAACTTTACAGGCAAAATGAAAGAATACTTAGGTCTTATTAATTTACATATTTCCAGTTCTGTCTTCAAAAAGGAAATGCTAAAAAGCCTATGATCTGTCAACCCACTCCAATTCTAAGTGGTTCACCTTATCTCTCTTTTTTTTATATATAAAGCCACTGATGAATGCAGTAGAAAGAGCATGGCCACTTACCTTTTGGGAGGGCAGAACACAATGTTACCAAGGATCCTACCTTTCCATGTACAAAAGGCTGGGGCAGAAAATGCAGCAAGCCTGTAATTTTTATTTTTATTTTCTAAAACACTTGAAAGACTTTAAGTGCTAGAGGGTATGCTTTCAAAGTGCTTATGTAACCTGTTACACTTTGACAAGAGGGCTTTTCTCTGCTCTAAATAATCCAACAGTCTAGGAGCCAGAAGCTGGTACAGGCAGCAGACAGGCTGCAAACAGGACTGGAAGAGGAACTCAACATCTGGCTGCCTCCTGGATTCAAAAGACAGGAAAAAGCTCCACATCTGCAACTGGTAGGAAAAAAGGCATGAGATTCAAACCCACAGTGCAGTCCTCTCCAAAAAAAATCCAAGAAACAAACAAAAAAACCCAAACCAATGTGTGACACAGTCCACAACTGCCACTAAGCCAGCACAGCATATTTGACCATAACTTCAAGCACTCCTTAGTCTAAGACTTGAGTTTTGGTACTGTCCCACATCCCTTCTGTGCTCAGCAGGATGATATTTTTCCATTAGCTTTCACATCCTTAATAAATACCCACAACTCCCTACTAATGTAACCAGCACTGCAGCAAATCCTCCCTATGGCTCAGCATACACAGAGAAACCATTCCTAAAACTGAATTCAGTGACCATTTCTCTCTAGAAGTGCAAAAGAGGAGAAACCCTTCAGGGAGAAGAAAGAAAAGCCCAAACCCCAAGACAAATCAGAAAAGCATCATAAATGAGCATGTCCTGTAACAGAAGTATTTATCTACTGAGAACTACAAGGAGAGCAAACAAGCTATTAATTTGCAAAGGTCACTGAACAACTGTTGGGTAACAGGATTCAGTCACTACTGACATGAACTGAATTTCAAACACCACTGGAAGGCCTTATTTTTGCATTCTCAATTTCATGACCAAAACACCAGATGCTGTCAAGGCTACTGGTGTGCCAGGAATACACTAAAGGGAAAAATGTAAAGACTGTATCATATTAATCCTGGGTGAATGTTTCTGGGGTTAAAGTTTTCATCTTCTTGGACAGTCAAATCAGCACTGTTTGACAGCACAGACACTCAAGCACCTTTAAGTCCACGTGCTCTGCAAAACCAGGCTTTGCATACATCCTCACAAGTCTTCTCAGAGTGAGGCTGGGGCAATGCACCATCCTCAGAACACCCAAATGTCTTTACTTTGACAGAGCCTCCCAGAACAGCCATGATCACCATGTAGAACTCCCATGAAGAAAAAATTAATTGCCAGTTGTGAGTAAAAGCAAGATGAGATGGATCAGTACAGACAGAAACGTAAGTGGAATGGAGCTGTGAGTTTTACCTTACACAGTGCCCAAGATGCATCTAAAGAGTGTATTTACTCTGCTGCACCTGCAGAAAGTCTGGGAGCAAGGATTTGAGTGCTTATTTTCAAGTTTTTCTCAACAGCAGTGCTGCAAGGAAAAGTGCTATTTTAAGGAGGTGCAATTTTCAAATCATTACTTTGAAATCACTAGAAAGGGAAAAGGGGGGAGAAAAAAACAAACCAGAGATAATACCATCAGCAGTATTCAGCTGCCCAGTAATAAACTCACATGCCTTCAACAGAAAAGGAAGTATCTGTTTTTTCTGCAAAGTCCCAGGCACTGAAAGAAGAGATGTGCTGCATGCCTCAGCCTAAAGAGAAGAAGGGTGACTGCCTCACAGTTTGCAGGCACTGCACCATCTGTGGCCTTACCTGCTCCAAAAAAGCTGCAGCTACGTGGGCTTCCAGTGTCTGCTACTTCAAGGGCAAAGCCATAACATGAGGATTGAAAAATAAAAAAAATGGTGGAGCTAAGACACAGAATGTGAGCACATACTGTGTCAGTTCCCTGCCTCACTGGTATTGTTTATTTAGGCTATGGGCACTTTGAGGAAGGGACACTTCTCCCTGCATTTGGATACTGACACCCCACATTTGACCATGCACCATAACCCAGCCAGGGCAGGCTGTGCTGTTAAACAGGGTCAGATGGATAAGCTAGTGGGACTCTCCAAAGGGTTTACTCATTATTGAATTAATTAGAGATGTTACAAAACAAACCAGTACAGGCCAGTGAGAGCTTGCAAATAAATAAGAAGTACAGTTTGTTCACAAGCTTAAAGATTATTATGCTCAACTGGCTGAGAAGAAGGGAAGAGGTTAGCTGGTGCAATGAAGGCAGAGGGAAGCCTTGATTTAAATAAACATAAAATTTTTTATCCTATTTTCCATTTTTTATAAAGTTAAATCTTAAATTTATAACTTTCTTTCTTAAAAAAAGTTATCTAACAGTGAGCATTGAATTATCAAAATATATTGACATGCAGCTACATACTGTGACATCTGGTACATTTCTCTTTGTCAGAAGATAAATAGATACAGCATAAATATTCTAATTACTAAAATTAATTATTTGTATCACTCTTGGCTTGGATGATGACCCATAGCCAAGAAAAAAATCTGTTCCAATTAAACAGCACTTTTACCTGGGCCTCTACAAAGGCTGTCCTGCTTCTCCCCTACAACTCCCTACAGTTAGATTAATTTATTAATTAAAAAACTTCAGTTATTGGAGGTTTGAAGCAAACACTCTTAAATCCATTGGACTTGGGGTGTAGCTGGAAATCAGCTGGAAGCTTAAAGCAGACAGCAGCCCTCACAACCTGGCCTCCAGCTCAGAGGTTTCTATTTGTCTGCTGAAGGACTTCACCTCATCTCAGATCTAACTCCATCCTGGTCCCACAAGAAATTCAGACACAGAAGGTGAAATTGTGCCATGCAACCCAATGAATTCAAGAGCAGTTTCTTCGTGGTGTAATTTAGGTGTTCAAATACAGCTGAAGGACAAATGCTCTGCCACATCACCAGGGAAAGGGTCTGTGTCATGGTTTAAGGATCTGGTCAGAGGCAAAAGGGCTGAGTTGGGAAATCACTGACAGAAGCACATCAGGGAGCCACAGAAAACTGATAAAACCTCCCCAGGTGCCTTATGCCACGGCCACTGAAGTTATTAGAGGTTTGAAGTGAAAAAATGTGTTATTTGTAGCCTGTCTATCAAACAGAGCTGGCAGCAATTCTTCACAAGACAGTTTCATTCACTCATCAACCTTAATCCCCCTGCTTTTGCTCTGCTGGGGACTCTGTGGTTTCAGGTCTTTGTAGAGATTCTCTCTCCCAGTCCTATGCCAGACAAGAAGTCTTCCAAGGTTACTTTAAACCAGTCTGGACAGTCATCAGGATACTCCCATAAGGCATTACTGGTGAGATTAACATTACCTATTACAAGTCAGTGAAGAAATCTAAAGGTGACAGTGGAAAAAGCTCAGGAAACATCAGAACCAGGGACTGCAAGAAAAAGAAATACATTGACAATACACTCACATCTCCAGCACAGCCTTCACTGTTGGTCACCCCATCTCAAGAAGGATTTAGAAAAACAAGAAAAGGCAGTGAGGATTAAAAGGATGGCTGTAAGTGCCAGCTTCCAGACATATCAGTAGACTGAGGATAGCAGGACACGTTCAAAAAATGTTTGATGATAGAAATGACAGAGGAAACAACAACTATTCATCGTATTTTTCCTGCCAGAAAACTAATGATCATGCTGTGAAATTATCAGCTAGACAGCTTAAAAGAAAAGTATTTCTTCTTCTACATTTGCTTGCTGCAAGATACTGCAGGCATAGCTTCGGGTATGCCAGAGCTTCAAACTTCAAAAAAAACCCTTCAAACAAATCCATAGGGCTTAGGCCAGTGGTGGCTGTGATGTGCAGTGCCTGGAGTACAATGCCTGGATCCAGCAGTCCAGAGCAGAAGAGGATACAAAGGGAAGGAACAGCACCTCACTCTCATTTTTATAAATTCCCCACCATGGTGGTTTTGGCTGGAATAGAGTTAATTTTCTCCAGAAGAGCTGTGAGGGCCGTGTTTTAGGTTTTTGCTGAAAACAGTGTTGATGTCACAGGGATGTTTCTGCCATTGCTGAGCAGCAAGGCCTTTTCTGCCCCTCGTGCCTCCCTGCCAGCGAGGAGGCTGGGGGTGCACAAGGAGTTGGGAGGGGACACAGCCAGGCCAGCTGACCCCAAGCCACCCAAGGGACATTCTGTACCATGTGACACCACACCCAGAATATACAGCTGGGGGCAGGAGGAGGAAGGGGAGAGTGATGGCATTTGTCTTCCCAAGTCACCACAATGCATGATGGAGACCTGCTTTCCTGGGGATGGAGGAACACCTCTCCGTCCATGGGAAGTGGTGAATTAATTCTTTGTTTTGTTTTGCTCTGCTTGCATGTGTGGCTTCTGTTACCCACTAAACTGGCTTTATCTCAACCCGTGAGTTTACTCACCTTCACTCTTCTGATTCTTTCCCCCATCCCACAGGGATAAGTGAGCGAGCCCTGTGTGGGGATGAGTTGCTGGCTGGGATTAAGCCATGGCACCCCTGGAGACCAGGTCAGTGGCAGTGTAAGAGGGGTCCTGGGGCAGCAGTATCCGTGCGGATGTTTGCGCACACGCACGGCACCAAACCTACAACAGTTCATCCAAGGCTGGGGCCAGCCCAGAGGGAGCTGCAGGATGAGGGCATCTTCACCACAGCTTTGGAGAGTCACTTGCTTGTGAGCAGCAGCCCTGTGTGCTTCCTACACATTGCCAGTACAAATCCTTCAGAGGGCATTCCAGCAGCTGGAGCTGTGCTCGCCGCCCCATCCCAGGCCGGGGGGAAGCTTCACTCCAGGGATGCTCACCAGCTGCTGTCCCTATACAAAGATGTGATTCCAACAGCCAGCAAAGTTGCAGGAGATCTCTCTTCTCCCAAGGACCCCCACACTTTGGTAGTGGCCTGACCTAGCCACATTTTCTGGATTCTCACCAGGCAAGCTCCTCAACCTCCATCATCCAGCTCCACAAGGAACAGCACAAAACCAGCCTTGCACACAGCAGTCGAGTCCTCTCCTTCCCAGCCAAGGCAGGAAGAAACAGAGCTAAAGATGGGAGGGCATGGGCAGAGGAGGGACTCATGAAGCCTGGCTGGAAAAAGAGTAGAGACTTGCTGTGATAACTTGGGGAAACAGGATGTCGCAAGGAGCCAAATGCCCACGCTGTTCCCACACCCTGACGAGATGCTGTCCAGACTCCCCACCCCCCTGAGGTTTGTCTTTATTTTTAACAAGTGCAAAAAAATCCCCAAGGCAACACTGTACTGACAAATACAGACTCTGAGTAAGCCCCAAGACTAATTTTCTCTCTAGCTCTCCTCCTCTCAGAGGTAATCTCATACCTTCACAATAACAAGATCAAGACAAAATACATCTCTGGTCTGTCTGCTGGGGGGTCAACAAAACACTTTGCATCTCCCAGAAGCATTGAAAACTATTGCAAGGCAGAACATTTTTCTCTTAGTTCCCCTACAGCTCTAAATAAGCCTTTGTTACTTCAAGTAGTAAAAAAAGTACTGACAAAATCAATCAAATTGGCCCTGCTATTAGTATTCTCCTGGCCACTATAACAGTGATTGAAATACCAATACCATTAGTAGTCCCACATAAAGATGGGCCACTTTCAAACAACCTTCTCTTGAGCAAATAGAGGGAGTTTGTAACTCTTCAAAACTTGGTCCAGTTTAAGAGCTGCACAAAAAAGGAAACAGTCTCACTAGGTCTTTCAGTTAAAGTTCAGAGCACTGAACTGCCAAGGAAATGGGGTGTCCCACTCCAACAGTCTACTAGGAGGCCACAAAAAAATGTTAAAAAATCCTATTCACCAGCAAAGGTGCCTACCTGAAGTACAAACAGGTTTTACCCAAGTAATATCTTATTCCTCTCCTAACCATTCAAACAACAACCAAATGTTTAAAAACGTTCAGGCACAAATCCAATTCCATACAGTACTTATGTTTGCATTTTTGTAACAAGAATGAAATTGTCCAAATGAATTTTTCTTCTGAAGACTTGTCCAAAGAAACCTGAAGTCAATGAAAATACTCCTTTCTACTTAGCAGCTTGAGAAGGCTTTGGATTAGGTTCCAGTATGTGATCGAGACTCAAGAAAACACATATCTCTTTCATTTTTAATCTCCTACAGACATAGTGCATTCAAAGGAATCTAACTGATCTCCTGCTAATGATGTAATAAAAAAAAATCATTCTTATAGCAAATAAAGTACATTAACACTAACCATACTTAAAGATCCCATTGAAATGAACCACAATATTTGTTCCCTTGCCATTTAAGAATTGTTTCATTATTAAAAACACAGTGGGTGCAAGGTTTTGCCAGAACAACTTCAGCAGACTTTATTTCTTGCTTTCATTTTCCACTATTTTTTCTCCCCCAATGCGCTTTAGTTCCATTAAAATTGGACATTTTGGAAAGTGACTGCTGATTTTAGAAGCGGGAAAAATTCTGTTGCTCAGCTTTAAAGACATTAAACTATGCACAGAAATGTACAAACACCTGTGTGCACAACTTCAGCCTTCAATCAATACTGACTTTGTCACACACTGCTTTAATGGAGGCATTCTCCCCATTTTTTTCAGCAGCTGAGACACTCGAGGGAAGAAAAATACCATTGCTCTGGATAAGAGGACAGTTTTCTTAGCAGCCTGTAAAAGACCCAATCCTTAAACACGGGTCTCTAAAATGTACTTTCTGTAGGTTTGAGAAAGGCAGAGATAAGTGGGTATTTACTGTGAAGTAAACGTAGAACAGAAATAGCAAGAACATTCATAACTTAAATTGTAGGGCCGAAATAGCAGGTGTTTGAAGCAGTTCAGCTTCTGAGTAAAAACCCCAAAGCTGAGAGTTCCAGTGCCTTTGTGCAGCAGCTTCCCCGCGCTGCAGCGGCGGCGCGACTCCGGCTCAGCGCGACTCCAGCTCAGCGCGGTCCCAGCTCAGCGCGACTCCAGCTCAGCGCGGTCCCAGCTCAGCGCGGTCCCGGCTCAGCGCGGTCCCGGCCCAGCAACCCCAGCTCAGCGCGGTCCCGGCTCAGCAACCCCAGCTCAGCGCGGTCCCGGCTCAGCGCGACTCCAGCTCAGCGCGACCCCGGCCCAGCGCGGTCCCGGCTCAGCAACCCCAGCTCAGCAACCCCAGCT
>VZRX01001780.1:16606-34843 GCA_013398075.1 Notiomystis cincta
CTTATATAAAAAAAAAAAAAAAGAAAGAAAGAAAAGGTGGCTTTCTTCTCAACTGTGGCACAACTTGCAACACAAAGAGAGATCCTGGCCCTGCTCCACCAATTAATGTTTGAAGTTGGTTTTACCAGGGCCAGATTTTATCCCCTTCACGTTGACAGTAACAAGACAAGCCTCAGCATGCTGGGTGCAGTTTCACAATGGCTTTACATGGATCTTAAATATGAGCTGTCCCAAAAAAGGGACTTCCAATGAATCGAGCTTGCATGGCCTTCCTGCCACCCGGAGAGCCAACCTGGGGACCTGTGACACACAACACAGCATGGCCACAGGGAAGCAGCTGGCAGAGCTGAGGTGGGGGAGCAGGAAAGAGCTGCCAAGGCCAGGAGGATGGCAGGAAAGTTCTCATCAGCTCACCTGCAGTTGCACAACACATTGGCTTCAGTGACAAAACCTTGCTCAGCACTTGTGCCTGGTGCTGGAGTCCACAACTCCCTTCTGCAGACACAACTGCTTTCCAGTCTGCTCTGTAAGCTCCTTCACAGAGAAGGGAACCATTTGAGGTGACATCTTTTCTGGAGCACACATTTAACCCGTGTAAGTTTAAATAATCTGCCTCTGGCAGGGCATCACACGATTCAGTGCAGCCACAGAGAGTTGCACTGCAGCACAGGGATGGGCTTTGCTCATGCAAGGCTCTTGCCAAGGCCAACACACAACACAATTAAATGCTAATATTCTCAAACAGTATATAGGTTTTTTTCATTCTATTATTGTAACAAAGATATATAGCACTTTCTGCTCTTAGGACTATATGTTTCCTTACACAAAATTCCAGTTCTAGAGAACCATGTAACTGAGTGAGAACTGAGAGATATAGAACTGTCCTTGGGTTGCAAAGGAAAAACTTGAAAAACACTATAAGGGAGGGAATAGATGTCACATGGCTTTAATCACCTAAGATGGGTAACTGGAACACAAGTTAGTATCCCTGCAGTAAGTGAGGAAGGAGAGTGGCATCTCCCAAAAATCACCCAATCTGTTTGTCTCTGCTGCTGATCCTGAGAGAAGAGATGCTCAGCATAGCCTAAATGCCTAAAGTAAGAAGAATCCTCTCTAAAGGTCTGAACACACCTGAGAAAGGGGAAAACAAAACTAAAATCACAAGCACCTTTCTCTGCCTATTACCTCTAATATTCAGAACCAGAAATTAAGATTTTGGAGGTGCAAAGGTCACTACACAATGAGTAAAAAATTACAGTATAAAGGCAACACTCAAAGATACAAGCAATTTATTTATAAAATATTTTATAAATATAAGGGATAATAAAAAAGAGGAAAAGGGAGAATTATTTATCTTTTCAACCAAAAGCCTAAAGCAATTACTTAACATTCCTGTAAGAGCAAAGGCTGTATTCCAGACATTACCCCTCAAATTAAACTCTACCCAGAGGCCTGGGCTGCATCTGGCTGCCCAAGGACTGAACTACCTGGGAGACAGACTTCTCAGGCAGTTGTGATACAGAGACAGTATCAGTGGGGCATTTTCCCTCCTGCCCCACAGGATATAAAAACATAAGTGGAGCAGGACAGCATCCCAGCCACAATCCAGCCTCACACTATGCTAGCTCAGTGACCCTGTGCCCCAGAGGGAAGACCATGCCAGTACCCCACACACCAAGACATCCAGAGCTGTTGTTACCTCTATAACATGAATAACAAAATCCATGAGCCAAAAGCAAATATGCCACACCAAGCCTAAAAAGACAGGTTTCACTTGGCTTTATTTGCTGAAGCCCAGCCCAGTCCAGCACCACAGAGAAGCAGAGAAGGATCAGCATAAGGGAGCTAGAGGAAAAAGGAATGGACTTTGGCTCCAGCACAAAGCTTCTTCAGCACTCAGTTTTTAATCAGTGTTACTGGACATCAATAACACTGACTACCTTGGGAGCCAGATGCTTGGGCCCACTGCTGCAAATAAAGAGACAGACATTTGGAGGTGATGCACACATTTTCTGTAGGATCCAGCTTCATGGCTGCCTACATCCCAAGCCTGGCTCCATGTCATTAATTGGGTTAGAAGGAACTGGAGCACAACTAGTTAACAGAGAAACCAGGCCATGCTCCCTGCATGACAGGCAGGGTGTGCAAAGCATTTGCCCTGGTGAGAGGAGCACTTTTCTACAGAGGCTCAGCCCCAGTAACCTCAGCAGCTTACCAAGTGCCAGGCTGAGTGGCAAGGACAGGCAGCAGGGATCCCAACCTGTGCAGCATTTGAGCAGTGCTCTGGATAGCAGTGGCTTTGAGCATCTTCCTCTTCCCACACTTCCTCTGATGCATTACTGAGATAAAGGCAAAGAAACATGCAAACAGCACTGGCAAAGCTGGAACTGCAGTCCCAGACACCTCACCTCTCTGCTGCTGATGGTAAAAGGTGCTGCAAGCTACACCACACTCAGGAAGAATGGTAAGTCTTGGGCCAGGGGAAGTAACTCAAGTCTGAGTTTACTTAGGAACAGTAAGAATACTAAGTACTTGAATAATATCAACGTAAGGCATCATATAAATGGAAAGGGCAGAATTAGACTCTTTACATCATTCCAGATCTCCTCTGAAATTTCACAAGGGCACACCTTCTGAAGTAACAATGGCAGACGTTGTTACTGGCTTTCCTAAGTTTTAAACTGTTCCCACAAGAGGCAATCCCACTAAACACTTGATGATTTAAGTTGCCAAGAAAAGAAACAACCAGCAGCGGCTTTGCTGGGCACTAACGCACCTCTGCACCACTCAGAGCAGCAGGGCAGTGAAGCAGCTCCAAGCCTCCAACCAGAGCAGAAAACTTCTGCAGAGCAAGCTGGGGAGTCTTGTGACACAGCTCAAGACCCTTATGGCCGATATTAAACTTTGGCTTGTAAAGGCTTGGGCTGTTTCACTGCCTGCTCCACAGTTCGCTCTGAAGCTGCATTTTAACGAGGACACAGAGGAGCCACTTGTCTCTCTTCTGCTGCCCAACAAGCTGCAAACAGCTGGTTGAGCTGGTCAGAACCCATTTTGCCCGTTCCCTCAGAAAGAAGAGGGATGTTTGTGCTGGGGACACAAAGGCCGATCTGTTCAGAGCTGGCTGCGGCACTGGCTGACACAGGCTGGCGTCAAAGGGGGAAGGGTTCAAACACAAGGCTTGTCCCTTCTCCCCAAAGACTGTTCCTAGCAAATGTCATTATTTCAAAACATTGCACTTTGAGAATACTTCTGTGAAGTGCTCATGGAAATCTCAACTGTGTAAATTGGAGTTTAATTTGTATTAATGTGTAATTCTACATTGCCACTCTTTAAAAAGAAGTTAAACATGACTACCTGTTTCCTAGCAGGAAAAGCTGTGATCTGCAAAATGCTGCTTCTCTCCTTGGCATTGCTACCATTTGCTTGTTTGTTTTGGTGCAGCATAGGGAGGGAGAGAGGAATGATAATAAAAACATGAACACTTTTTCTCCTCACCTTGAACAGGGACAGGCTCAACAGCAAGCAGCTTTATATAGTACAATCAGCACTCGCGTGCCCACAGGAGAAAGAAAACAAAGTCACGGCTCTTCTTCTTGCACAGCCTTACCCAAACTTAGCCTTAATGAAATCAACATGAAAGATGTTATATATGCAAAGGTCATCCTCATCTATGTAGTTTCAGGATCAGGACGTGGAGAGAGGAGCCTGCAGACACTGAACCTCAGCCTACACATACACTGCAGAGCAGGTCAGGGCATTCTGCCTGGCCTTGCTGCCTGCCCACCCTGCTTCAGCCTGCAAAGTGGAGGATGCTCACTTTTGCTTTGCAGGGACTCCCTTGCTTTCAGGAAGCACCTGTGCATGGAAACCATGAATGCAGTCACAGCAGGAGGCAGCTGGAAGGAAAGCTGGTCTCAGGGGGCTGACAGTGCCTCCCAGGCTCCATCCCCTTCACCACCCACCAGACTAAATCCACCTACTATACTAAACAGGGAAGGTGGTTCTGGGACAGGAAGGCAAAGGAGCCAGAAAAGGGTCTGGAGCAGGAGTCTGATGAGCAGCAGCTGAGGGAGCTGGAGGTGTTTAGCCTGGAGAAAAGGAGGCTCAGGGGAGACCTTATTTCTCTCTACAACTCCGTAAAAGGAGTTTGGAGCAAGGTGGGAGTCAATCTCTTATCCCAAGTAACAAAGGACAAGAAAAGGTGGCTTGAGGTTGTGCTAGGAAACGTTCAGATTGGATAGTATGAAATATTTCTTCACAAAAAGAGGGTTATTGAGCACTGGAACAGGTTGCCCAGGCTAGTGTTGGAGTCACCATCCCTGGGAATATTTAAAGATGTGGAGATGTGGAATACAGGTATGGTTTAATGGTGAACTTAGCATTGCTGGGTTAACAGTTGGACTTGATGATCTTAAGGATCTTTTCTAACCTAAGCAGTTCTGTGACTGTAAACCACTCCCGTGCCCAGAGCAAGCAGACTAACAGGCCCTCTCTTCTGCAGTCCCCTTGGCCCTGTGGCTCACACCCAAGTGTCCTTCAGCAGGGCTATTCAGAGGGCTCAAGCTGTACCACAGGGCTCCTTCCACCAGAACTGATCCCCAGTGGAGTCAACGCCAAGGGCACTGCAGCTGAAGCACTGTTGAATCAGATTTACTTTTTATTCTATCATTTATTAAGGAAATAACATTCAAAATGCATGGCATTATTATTGCAGAGCTATGTCTCACTTGACTTTTCAGAATCAGTTATTATATTTTAACTGGGTACTCTTCATGTAATAGTGTAAGAGATTTCTTTGCAGCACTCTCCAAAGCTATGATTACAGGTTTAACATTACAGCTTAGCTTCAACTCTCCATGTTTTCTAATGATGCCTATATTTAAAAGAAAAAAAACCCCAAAGTAATTGTGTTGCATTCCAGGCCTGGAGATCTCAGGGCTTCTGAGCTAACCCAAATTCCCCTGAGACCTCAGACACAAATCACGGCAGACTTGCAGCTTCAACCTTCTTGTGAGACACCGATTCTGTCACTTTTCAATCACTCAAACTTCGGTCACAAATTCGCACCTCTTTAGAGACAAGGAAACCCACCAGGTCTGGCTGTTAGCCAGGCAGCCATCAGCAGCTGATGGAGCCTGCCCCAAACCGTGCTCATCCCCAGCAGGATCTGCCAGCCCCGGGATACACAGGGCAGCAAGCCGGGTAAAGTCAGCAGGCCAAGCTTTGATTATGCAATTACTTGTTCAGCTACAACTGCAGGTTTCCCAGCATAATCAGGCTGATAAACATCAAGATTTGTTCTGGTTTTGCCTTGCATCCTCAGTGATGCACTCAGAAGTCAGGAAAGAGACAAATGATATTCAGAAAACCCAGAGGGGAGAGGAGCATTGTGCTGTTGGGTCAGGGGCAAGCCATGCAGAGACTTTGGGCTTGGTGTACTCTGCAAACCCAGAATACCTCTGACGACTGTCACAGTCTGGCATTATATACTGCAATGGCACCAAGGCAGCTACAAACCCAAATTTCTCCTGGAAAATCACCTATGCATGGGCAGTTCTACAGAGAGACCGTGAGGGCACTTACAAACCTCCTGTTCAAATGGAAAGGGGTCAAATTTCTGCTGGGTGCAGCTTTTTGGAAAAAACACAACTTCATAGACCAGCTTCCACTTGAAACTCCGTTTTTGTTGTCTCCACAAACAGTCACTGCTTTCCGCTCCAGTGAAACATTTTTACTGTGTTTCTGCTCTTGAAGAGGTCAGAGCTTAGCTCAGAACAAGAAAGAAGACCTGAAACATCCTATGAAAAGCTTTTGATACAATACCTGTCACCCTGGAATTAAAGAGAAAGCAGGGATGTTTGTAGAAGAAACATTTTGATACAAGTGCCCACAACTTAAGCACAGATGTGACTGTGCAGTTACTCAACCTTTGTGATTAGCACAGAACTGTAGGTAAAGAAACAACAATTGTTTAATCAGTTATTATTGCACAAAATGACTGAAACTCGGAGACTGAGCTGCTGCCACATCTATTTCACAAAGCTCCTCGGTCTTTGAGGAGCGGGAAGGGAGGAGGGACACCCTGGCAGGGCTGGGGAGGCAGAGTGTGGAGCCAGGTTTGCTAAGCACAGTAAAGCACCAGAGTAACAGAGACTCCATGGAAAGCTCGGAGCAGATCTCCTCAGCCACGCAGAAAGCCAGCCAAGAGAGACACCCAGTCAGGACCAAAGTGCTGTCCATGCTTTTTTAAAGGCTAACTAATACAGTAGGTATTACAAGATAAGCTGTATCAGCATCTTCTTTTTCCCCGTCAGTGATTTATGCCATTATTCCTTCCTAAAAAATATCCTAATCCCATGGAAATTAATGGGAAAATTCATGCCATCTTGAAGATGAGGGGGCTTTCACTCTCCCACCTCCTGCCCCACGTTCACTCCCCTTCCTGGCCCTCTCTAGCACAGGGCAGGTTGTCCCCACCAGCCTGGCCAGCACTGTCTCACCACCAGAGGCTCAGCCACAGACAACTGACAGGGACAGCAGGGTCTGGGTGTGGAACACAGAGCCTGAGGAAAACCAAAACTGCAGGTGCAGCCTCCTCTAAAGCATTTCAGCAAATGAATCAACCCCAAGACTCCTTCAGTGCAGGTATAATCAAGACTCTATTTATTTCTGTTTTCAAAGAACAATTAACTTAATCTGGCACTGACAACAAACAAATGTTCTCCTGGATATGAGCAAATGCCTGTACAACATGCATGCCAGCTGTGTGCCCACTTGCACCTTGTGCCTCTAATCCTGCTGACACACATTTATAGCTGTGCCCACACTAGGCCTGGGTCAGCTCTGGAATTCAACAGCTACACTTTAAGGCATTGCTAAACCAACATCACCCACTGCAACAGTGAACAGAAAGAAAGCAAAAAGAAATAAAGAAATTAAATAATATATTGCATATTCCCCTACAGAAATAATTTTCCAGCCTTTATGGTTTCATGAACCTGATTCCTTCACATACAAATTTCTACATGAAGTCTTGAATACAGCAAAAGCTAAAAAGAAAGTGAGGCCAACTTAATTTACAGCTGCATTGAGAAGATACTAAAATTACACCTAGAAGAGCTATTTTATGCAAGTTTTAGAGACTTGAGAAGTCTCTTCCTCATTTCCTCCTGTATTCAAGGTTTCCACTGTGAGTTTCAGAGAAACAAGGAAGCATTTCCCTAGAAGTGTGACTAACTGAAAAGATCAAATGTAAATGTCTTACAGGAATTCATATAATGTATCACTTGTGACTTCTCTACTGGAAGCATATCTGTCTTGGCTCATACCAAATATACATCCTTATCCACTTCATAGAGTGTGCATAGTGACAGAAACAAAACAGAACAAAGTGACTGAGGAGAGCAGCCTATCTAAATTTTCCAAAGAACTGAATAAATACCTGCACTTATTGAAACTAACGATGTATTTTAACAAAATGGGAACAAAGTGCTACATTGAGTTGGCCGAAACTTTTTGGCTACGAAAATTTCCTGTGATAAACGTGAAGTGACTGCAAAGATTTTCTGTGAAGAGATGGTACATTGGGTAATTCTCTGCTCTTCCACAGAGAAAATTCTACTTATAAAAGGTTTTAAATGCAAGTTCAAATCAGCCTTTTGAAAGAAAATTGCTTAACTTTTACATATAAAATGCCCTTTCAAATTAAAACATCTCAAAAATTCCCACAGAAACCTGTGTGTCTTAAGTTAGCCCTTCCTTTCCTCCCTCAAAACCCAAAAGATATTTGTTCCTCAGTCTTTTCTAAAGAGAGTGAACCCTGAAACCTTTGTAAGGTCTTAATACTATTTATGCACATAGACAAAAAGCTCTGGCAGTACTCAAACGAAAACTCAAGCATTAAATACTAACATTTCATGATATGCCTAGCAGAAAAGTTCAATACATATATAAAACAAGATCAACACAGAATGATCCTAGCAATGCAGTCCATACACAGGCAAAGCCCAGAATCAATTTCAGTTTATTTTTATTGGGTGTAATTTATAATATGCTCAGACTCACTGTTTTTTTCCTCAATACTTCATAAACAAAGTGCTGCTCTTTGGATAGTCACATATTTATTAAAATAGATATAACAGACTGAAAGAGAAACATAAAACTGGCAGAGGATCATTTTTAGTTTCAGGGATATTTTATATGCCATCTCTTAGAACTTCAATTTACTTCTCCTTAATGGAGACTTTCAGGGTTGATTTTAAAGTGTTAAGTAGAAATTCCACTGGTTTGCTGCTGCAATGCTTTCTTTATGAGCTGTCCTCACACACCACCTCGGTCTGGCTTATTTACACAGACAGCTGTTTGCTGAAACGACAGGAAGCTTCTCAAAACCAGTAGCTTTCACTTGCATTCTTCCTCTATTAAAATATTATTTGCTTTCACGGCCTTTTTTGGACTGACACATCTCCAGCATTTCACAAACATGAAGAAGACAAAGCTACCGTGAGGTGTTTTTATCTCTTTCAAGGCAGGAATAGGGATTTTCTCCCCAGAGCTGGATGAGAGCTGTGTCTCACAGACATCCCAAGAGCACCAGCCTGCAACCCAGCCACTGCTGCAAAGAAAAGGGTAACAAAAGCCATGAGAGCAACAGTGGCTTCAGGCTTATTAGCTGAGGCACCTGCAGCACCTTTAGGTCTTTCACCAGGTTTAAGTGTTGTTTGTGTCACTCCTCACCACTGTGCTCAAGACTTCAAAAATCTGGGCTATGTTAACTGTTCCACTGGCCATTTACCTAGCTTCTGAAATCTAGAGGAGTTTAATTTGGGCAAAACACAGTAATAACACCTGGAGCTCTTAATGAAGAGCCTGGTGTCATCATCTAAGACATTCCAGCTTGAAGCTCACTTCTCTTGCAGTGAGCACATCTTCCTGACTTTAGTATGACAGAGCTCACCAACAGCCACACCCCAGCCCGGGAAAAGTCTTCCCAGCAGTGAGATACAGAGTAAGAATCACAGAATCACAGGACAGTTAAGGCTGGGAGGGACCACAGGTGGGGTCATTGGTCCAACCCTCCTCCTTTAAGCGGGATCTTCCTAAAGCAAATTGCACATCCAGACTGTTCCTGAATATCTCCAGTGAGGGAGACTCCACAACCTCTCCAGTGCTGAGCTGGAACAGCCCACCATGATGTGCTGAAAGCAGAGACCCCCAATGGGTAACAGGCACCAGCTCAGCCTCTCCAGACCTGGCAAAGCCCCAGCAGCCTAAAGCTGCCATGCTGGCCCTCAGCACATATGAAGGTCAAGCACCAAACAAGGAATACCTGTTGATGGGACTGTTCATTACAGAAGTATGTTTATAAATGCATCTTATGGTCTGTGTCTCTGCCCAACTATGTATTTATGTGGTAGGAATCCTGCTGGGTCTCTGCAGACACTTCTCCATTCCAGCCACCCATCACTGATGGAGGAGGAGGCTGGGTACCAGGAAAGCCTGTCACTGCATGAGACAGGACAAGTAGGTTAAAAGGGACAGGCAGTTACCAGGAATAACATGTTCTTTGGAAAACAACTGCAGTTTGGAAACCTTTTTTTCTTTTCACAGATCCTCTGCAAAAAAACCCTAACCAAATAAACAAAATCCAAAAAAACCTACACAAACGAACAAACAAACCAAACAGGAATCCCCCAAACCAGACAAAATAAACCAAACAAAAAACCTCACAAAGAAATCAAGCCACAAGTACTGAAGGCAAATCCTGCTCACCTTGTTCCTGGAAAATACTTCTGAACATCCAGTACTTAAATACCTTCTTTGGCTTCAAGTCACCAAGAGAAGGATCCTTCTGGCTTCTACCTGGGAACAGCAAGACCAAAGGGAAGCTGCCTGCTATAAGGGAAATCACATCTGCCATGACAAGCCTGCCAGTTCCACTACCAGCATTGTCTTTCCAGGCTCTTTCACTGAGAATAAAGCCCAAAGCCCAGGATAAACAGATTAAACTTTCACTGTCTGAGTTAAAACTATTAGCTTAAAGTATACTCATAAGATACATGCTGGATAACTCTAAACCTCTCCAGCATCTTCACACAGCTGTGTCTTGCTTCACCTTGCAGAATCAGAGCCAACAGTAGTTTAAAAACATGTCAGTATAGTAAATCATCCTAGAATAGTGATTCTTGAAATAAAAAGTGGAGATTCGTTATTTCCATGGTGTAGCTTTCCATGCTCTCTCATAACTTCTTGATTATGTTAAAAGCCAAAATAGGTACTGCACCAGCTGTATGTGCCTATGGCAAATGGAACATAAAGCTTAACTAATGCTCCCATTTCCCTGAAAGGGCACATGATAAATATTCCCAAGAGGTCATGTTATCTATTGAAGCAAATCAGGTAAATTGTGTCTCCTTTGCCAGAAAATAATTTATATTCTGATACTGGCTTTTTATATTTTATTTTTATGTTACAATATATTTCTAGCTTTCCAATACTTGGGAAAAAAAAGTTCTGTTTCTCAGGTAGTCACACCATACCAGGAATTTACCATTTTTTAGCCTGCTATTAAAGTGGACAGAAGCTGTTCATACAGATGCACCACACATGTTGTTCACCTGTGTGCTGCACTGAAGCTGCCTCACTGCTCAAATATGTCATCTGCAGAAGGAAATATCCCACAGCAGAGAGGAATAAAAAGCCACAGCTTTAGTTTTGATGACTTCTAGAGCTGTGACAACAAGCACAGCTTCCAACAGTTCAGCAAAAACCTGCACATCATTTTTAGAAGGAGTGTGCTGTATGTTAATCATTTCTAATCAGAGACAGTTTTTCCACATCTACTTTTTTGGCTCATTTCCTTACAATTAAAAGCTCCATTTTACCCAACAGTACAATACAGATGTGCTGCTTTGGCAGTGGCCTACTTTGTTGTGCCCTTAGCATATGTGCAACAAAGCCATTACCAGTTCAGTAGTTCAAGTTCTAGACAGACAAAATTAAAGCCAGACTGTAACAGAAGTGTACAGTAGCAGCAGTCAGAAACCCATATCTGCCAAAGAGTTGTGTGGAAATTATGTCCCTTAATTGAATTTATGTGAAGGAACAAACTTAACCTAACAGTGAGGCAATATCTAGTGTTGAAGCAATCTGATGAACTAGTCACAGCTGATTAAACCTTTTTTAAGCAAGTTTGTTGACTTAAGTTCTGGAAAAAATTATGTTTTGATTGCTAATTGGATGATGAACAAACCAATTCTGTCTTTTCCCAACTTCCCCTGCAAGCAAACTTTTGTGCCCTGGTTCATTACTCAGCGTTGCTGGACTCTGAGAGTTGCAAGATGCTGGATGTCATAATTTCAATCAATCCTCTCTCCCAGAAGTGCAAGGTAAAGAGGGCTGAGCTATTAACCATCTTTCAAAGCACAGAGATATGGTCTCACAGAGCAGCTGACACACCTATTTTTATTTAAGAGCATGAAGGAGGCTCACAACACACCTTCCAACATGCAGCATGAACGACAAGCAGCACTCCATGCTTTCTGCATACTTTGTAGTTTCTCACAGACTTCTCCAAACCAAATCAGCCATGAACATCTTCAAACTGCCTCCTTGCCTGCAGTGACACTCCTCAAGGCATGCACCAAATGCTGCCACTCCCCTGATGTTCCTTCCCATCTCTACAACAAACTTTGTGCCGCTGCCAACACAAGACAATTTATTCCTCTATTCCGAGTCCTAACTCTTCCCCAATCTGCCACAGCAGTACAGTGCTCTCCCTGATTGCTCTCAGAACAGATGTCTTGGCAAGGACCCTTAGCACAGGCACACCTTATGCTGGCAGAAGTACTTTTCCCTGCTCCACAGTTTAAGGCCTGGAGAGGTGACACAGTTGAGCCGAGTGAAGGCCACTTCCCACCAGCTACAGCTGCTGTAGTGGCACCAATGTGGGGCTGGCAGGGGCTAAAAGAAAACCTGGCTCACCTCCACCCACCATGTCAAGGCCAGCAAAGCTGCACTCCATGGGCCACTCACAAACTCTGTATGGTAAGTAGCTAAAAGACTTTTTGCACATTCTAGAAATGCTGCTACCACCCCTTCGTCACCAACTATTTTTCTGAGATGCTTGAGGAATTGTTTCAGACTTGGAAAGCCAGAGTCTTCCATGCTGTAATGGGACAGCTTTGTTCCCTCACATTTTGTTCACTTCTGTTATTGCTCTCTTGAACTACTGTTTCCTCCAATTTCCTGTCTACTGAAGTAGCTGTACCAATTCTAACAAGTAGCCATGGCAACATAATCTTGCAGAATAAAGGACAAAATAATCCTATGATCAGAAATCTAAATTAGAAAAATGGAATGGAAATAATGTGTTTTTAAAGCCTGGAAGCAGAGTGACTACTGGTACAGGTTACAAATAGAGCAAACTCTCCAATACTTATGAACTCTGAATGAACACAATCAGATGCTAAACTTACAGCCAAATTTATAGATACATTGCTAAAAGGGCAAGTTCCACACCATGTATTATAAAAACAGTGAGATTAAGAGAATAAAAAAAGGTTTCAAATCATTCTCAGCTTATACCTGAAACCATCAATCTACTGGGACCAGCAGCTGAGCTGGGCTGTCCCAAATGCAAACTGGTTTGAATTATGGATACTCCTCATCAGCTCCCTCAGGACAGACCTGCAGTGAGTGTTTCTGACCCAAACCCAGGGGGCAGCAGGGGTGGGAAGAGGCCAGTGCCCTTGGCATCACCTGTGTGAAAATGCCTTCCTGAGAGGGTGCAACTGGACTTCAGAGAAAAGGCACCTGCCCTAACAAAATTAAGATACAAACATTGTTTTATTAACCATAGCAGAAGCCTTCAGCTTCCAATTTTACTCTCATGGTTTAAAGATTCTTTAAAGAGAGTTATACCATGATTTAAATTTAATTTCCACAAAGAAGTTACTACTGGGATTTTAAAATATGTTTTTTCTTTTCTAATGATACTTAACATGTATAAAATCTGTATGTGCAATTGAATCCCAGGTCTCTAGACATATTTAATCTTCTAAGCACTGTTAAGGAGATGGTAGTAAGTTGCTTCTATAGGGCTTACTATATGATTTCCAGGGTGGATGTGTTGACAGTGCACCCTGCACTTGGTCCAAATAAATCCAGGAATGTGCTGCCCACAACTGCCTTATTTTCTTTAGAGTAACTGAGAAAGAGGACTCATACAAGAATTACTGCAAAGAGAATGTACTGATTTTTATCTGTGAAAGGTGATACAGGCTGTCTGGACTGCTAAATTAGCCTGTAATCTAATCTAATCAATGAAAAACACATCAAGTGTTGCCACTCAACCTTCCCCATCAGCTGCAGGCAGCTGAAACAATCAAAACTGAGATTCTCAGGAACTGCTTAGACCTCGAACTCTTAGAATAAGATTACCTGCTCCTTTCCCTTTCCACTTTCAAACTGATGTGTGCCAAGGGCAGCTACATGAGTCATGAAATGTACAGCTTCTAAATATGAAGCATTTCCCTAACTGCACAAAATTTGCTGGCACAAAAAAAAAAAACCCACATGCTTTGTCCATACATATACTGGAAGTATAACGAATACCTATGCATAGAATTTTCAGTCACTGAGATTTACAGCCCCCATCTGACTGTAGTAAGTAGTAATGTCACACACCCACTTATTAAGTGTCCTGTGCCTCATTTTTCCTCTATACTTCAGGAGACACACTTTTTGGATAAATATTGTATTTTGTTATCCCTCAGAAATCTCCTGTTGTCACTACTTTACTGAGAGAAACACAAAAACATAAATAAGATCCAAAACTACATCCAACAAGAAGCCAATACCTATTTTACACTATTTCAACATGCATTTCACACAGATAGGACTGCTTTGCTTCACCCAGAGAATATTTTAAAAGGGTAGGAAGGGGAGAATCCTTACAATTCTTACAGAAATATAGTTTGGAAAATAATACATGTTACAATACAGTACAAACTGCATCGTGCTTATTGTTACATTGCTTTAATGCTGTGTATTAGTCCCAAGGGAGCCACTGAAGATGACTACAGTATACTATCCATATGCTAAAATTCACTATGCAGGGGGCTGCCTCTCTGTGGGAAATTTATGCAAACCCAGGGAGGCTGCCACAGCCACTTCCCCACAGATCTTGCAATTGTGTTAACTGAGAATCATTCAAAACCAATAAAACTCTAACAACACTAAGAAGATGCTCCTTTTCCCACTATGCACCTTCCACCACCATCACTACCAGCTCATCCACAAACATTAAACAAGTTAGGGAAAAATACCCTGCAGACAGACAGCAAAAGTCACTAATGCAGGTTTTTTTTCCTTCACATCCCAATACAGCATCATGCAGGGGGTCCTGTTTAACATTAGCACAAGCTACTTCAACTTCATTTTTTTCACTGACCACATAGAGAATACAAGTAAAGCACAACCAGCTAGGTTACACAGCATGTCAAGGGACTGCTCTTATCCAGGATGCTTTGATGAAAACAAACACCTTTGGTGTCTTGAGAGTCACTTGAATGTAATGTGCTTCACACAGCACGAGAGGGGCTGCTTGATTTTCCAAAGTGCTTATTTAAGAAGCCCAAATTTAACAGAACCACAGGGAAATTATATGTACAAACAATAGCTGTCAGGATAATTTTAGCTTCCTTCCACACATGTAAATATGCATTGTACAAGGAGGATGCCTTGTCTCTCATGTAGGGAAATTCTCTCTGCTGCTGAATGCTGGTGAGAAGCTCCATCCTGCTGTTCTGAACACCTGAGAAGCCACGCAGGGCTGACAAGCCCAACATCAGGGCTGACAAGCCCAACATCAGGGCTGCCCCCAACCCTGCTCCCTCTGCCTGCTTTGCTCCCTGCACCCTCACCCAAGCTGTGTTGGAAAGGTCACAGGAAATTAAAGCCTGCAGGCAGAAGGGTCCATCCCTGCAGGTGAGGAGACAATGATTTCCAAGGGCTCAACTCCTTCCTCACCATAACCTCCCTCTCCTCTTGAACCTTTTGCCTTACAGCTCCTCTTCGGGCAGCATCACCTGTTGCCTTATTTCCCTTCCATTTACCAAATTCTACTGGATTTAAGGCACCCTGGCCAACTCCACAGACCACACCTACGAGAAGGAACTTTAGCTCAGGAGGTGAATTATACAAGTGAAGTCTGATGTTCTTCAGGGATGGAAAATGAGAAGACAGAACAACCCAGCATGGCTATTAAAATTGTTAAAGTAGGACCTCTCCTACCAGGCTTTACAGCTGTGCCCCCCTCACCAGCAGAGCTACAGCAGCTACACCACCCTGACCCTTCAGCAAATCTCTCTTTGCACCAGCTCAGAGACAGCGATCAATGCAGCAAACGGGGCAAGTGTTAAAATGAAGCATTGCCCGATCCCTTCTCCTCACAGACCTCCCTCCTCCTGCCGCCCACCCGGGTGCCAGCCCTGCCTCCCACACAGGCTGCAGAGGCCTGGGGAGGGATTTTCCGCTCCCCTCCTCCCCGCACAGGAATGCAGGAGAGCCCACAGTTTAGTGCTGAGCTGGTAAATGCCTCATTGCACTGAGCAAGCACTTCTAGGCAGGACTCTCTGTAACAGGCAGGCTCCAGCGCTCTGATATTGGGTGTATTGAGCCACGTCTCCCCTGCCACAGCCTCTAGGAAATACTCAATGCTAAGACCCTTTCCAGGAATGCACAATGCACTGGCAATACTCAGAGCTCTGCTGCACTGTGAAATGGGCTCCTTGTGCTTCACACCTCGCCGTGCCTTTGCAAATTCGGCTTTTTCCGCCTGGGCTGGAAGTCACAAACAAATCTCAGAGTCTCCCTCAAAATGTAAACCTTACATTTTGACCCTGGAAGCACATGGAGTCTTTGGTCTGTGAATTTCAGAAAGAGACCAGAGAGGAGCTGCACAAGGGTCTTGCCCTGCCCCACCACAGACTGCTTTTTGCCATATATAACTCTCTAAGAAGTCAGGACGTGGCAAAATTCTAATGCCTATAAGAAAAAGAAAATCAAGTGTTGCCCTTCTTATACCTTAGAGGGTAAAAAGAACTTTTGGACTTTCTTTCCTTGATTAATCAAAATACCCTTTTAGACTCCTCTGCTGAAGAACGAGCTTCAAAGTGGGCAATAGAGTGGCAGAGAATTGTTCTGAGCTGCCTGTTTACACAAGCCATTCACATGGAGTGGGTCCCCACTGAAGGGAGCAGCCTTCCCGGGCACTGCTGGAGCCAACGTCTGGGTTGGTTACTCCACTGAAATAGCAAGAGAAAGGCAGCACAAAATACTGCGTGCCGTGTCAGAGTACTTTTAACTCTACATAGAGATCACTACTGAAACATACTCTCGTTTTGCAAATTCCACATTCAATCGCAGAAACGACGACTGAGGAACCTCAGCATGGAGCAAAGGAATGCAAGACAGATGTCATGTCAAAAGGAGTGAAGGACGGGGCTTAGAGTCCCCATCGAACCGGCTTCATCTTCACTCCTAGCCAGGAAGAAAACCGAAGGGTTTTAAAGACTTGTGCAGCACGCGGTGCTCAGGGGCTGCTGCTGCAGGCAGAGGGAGGGAGACTGTTGCAAGCACTATATACATTAACCATTAGGTCAGAGCAAAGCTCAGCCATTACCTGGCCCGAACCCCAGAAAGCCCTTAAACTGCATAAACAAATCAGTGATAAAATTTAGATGCAACAGCCCCACTTCAGACCGCCCAGGGAAGTTCATATTCATACTTCAGAGGTATATCTGCAATCAATTCAGCTGCAGTGAGGGAAGACAAGATGCACTTTGGTCCTGTAGGTACTGCAGGGCACAGAGAGAGAGGAGACACAACTGTCCTCAGCTTCTTAAATCCTCACGGAGCACTAACTCCTCCAGTTTTCACTGTCACATGGACGACACAAGAGTCTTTCAGCCTACACTACTGCAGAACATATTTCCTCACCTTCTCTCCCTTTCAAACTTTTTCTGTAACTTTACGCCACTGTCGGCTGCTCACGGCTGATCCTCAGCTACACCTCCCCGCCGGCAGCAGCACGTCCTTTGCTCCTCAAAATAACCACCATAAAGCCAGCGGTGAAGAAACGCGCGGCTCCGGCGGGGCCGCGGGTACAGCGAGGGGGGAGTGCCCGCAGGAAGGCGAGGGCACCGGGGACGGCAGCGCTGCAGCGTGCCTCAAATGCCACTGACCTCTCGTTAAATGAACTCCTGGGCAAATGTGTAATCACTTTATCAAACACACGCCAAGGGCAGCTCTGAAGCTGTTCATTCTCTCAGGTGGAGGAAGTAAACTAGTCCTTGTGAGAAGACAGGCATTAAAGGTTTGTGCACGCCTCTCTCCTCATGAACTCGCGGTCTGGGGGAACCTGGCTCTGCTTCTACTTGATCCCCCCAACACCCGTCCCGTTCTGGGGGGACGCCCTCCCTCCGCGTCTCCTCCACGCGTCTCCTCCTTTCTCTGGGCTCATTGCTACGGCTGCTTTTTACAAAAATGTTTCAATCACCCTTGGAGAGGAAAAGGCGCTACTTTGCAGGGATGGCTAATGAGTCCGTGAGGCACCGCCAGCCTCATTTAAACCGCTTTGCCCCCACCCCCATCCCTGGTCGGGAGCACAGTGGTGGAAGGAGGAACTGGAGAGAGGGTGGTGTCGGGCGTTTCGAGATGACTGGGGCAAAGTCACCCAAACCATCCCCTTAATGCCAGGGGAGGAGGGGGGTCCTTTACTTCTTTAACCCCTCCTCTCACAGTACCCAACTCTCCCCACCTTTCTTGGGCTGAAAAGATGTGAAAAGGTCCTGACGGCAGACCCAGAAGATCCCTCACCCTGGAGGAGGCTCGGTCAGGCTCCCACCGGGAGCCTCAGCCCAGGAGCGGACCCGCCGCCGCGACCAGACGGGGCTGCGGAGCCTCCACCGCGCACGGACGGGGCTGCGGGGACCGCGCCGGCGGGTACGAGGGCCGAAAGTTCAAGCCCGGCTCCTCGGCACCCCGCTTGTCGCTTCCCGAGCGGCTGTGTGCATAACACAGGCCGTCGAGGGTCCCGGCGCCGGTGGGAAAGACGCCCGGAGGAGCGGCCCGAGATGCGCGGGGTCGCCGCCTCGCTCCGCGCTCGGCTCCGCCGCCTCTCGGGCGGCCAAGCCGCGCCGCCCCACAGCCCCCCGCTCCGGGGCACGCACGGCC
>VZRX01001780.1:35132-50091 GCA_013398075.1 Notiomystis cincta
CCCGCGGCCGGGGTGGGACGGGAGGGGACGGGGCTGTGCCGCCCCTCCCGCGGGGACACGGCCGGGACAGCGCTCGCTGAGCCGCGCTGCCTCCGAGCCCGGGCCGTGATGGCATCTGGCGGTGCCAGCCCCGGCAGCTGCCGTCCGCGGTGGGGTGTAGCGGGGAGTGAAGGAAGCCAGCGGCAGGGAACAGATTAGGAAAACCCAGCTCTTGGGGTTTTTTCCGGCGGTTTTTTTCTATAAAGTGAATTAAAACTAACGGGTGGCCCCAAGGTACTTAAATTTCAGATGTATGGAAGTAGAATACGAGTTATTTCACGGCTTTGTAGGATGAAGGTATTAAGTGTTTGCGACGGATACTTTTGCACATTTTGTAATTGTTTTCTATGCCCTTTGATTACAAATTTTAACGACTCGTGGAGGCCACACTTCCCATTTTGCAGTTTTTTCCATGCTCCTTTTCGTCCTAGGAAGGAATAGGTGCCTAACGAGGGGCTTGAACCTCCAGCTCAGGTATCAGAGCAGGCAAGGCTTTCACATTGCCTTTTGGAGATATCCCCAGCAGACCTCGAGGTGCTGCCCCAGAGCATCTACAGACACGGAGCACCTCCAGGACTGCCTTTGTTTGTGCTCCTTGCAGAGCAGCTGTGCCTCCTTCCTAAGCTGGAATGAAAACTCCAACAGTTCTGGACCATTTGGTGTATGTATGAACATTTTTTGGAGGATGGGATAGCCAGTGAAGTTATAAATCCTAATCGTTTCGGCCATGTAAATCAAGTGGCTCACTAAGTGCCACATCTTGCTTTTTTTAAAAGTGATGCTGTTCATTTCTGACACTGGGGGTTTGTTCCAGGTACACTCACATGCTCCAGGTTAATGTGGGCTGGGCAACCTGGGACTCAGCTCCTCAGTGTGGGGTAGGACATACATACAGGGTCATCCTCAGACAAGCTTGTCTTGGTTTAGTAGGGTCTCTCAGACCATGGTGCTCACACTGAGCTGCCCTAAGCTGCACTTTGCCTTCCCTCCAAAAGGCAGCAGGAGGCCTCTGCCCTGCTTCATCTGCAGCCTCACCCAGGCTACACACACTCCAGTCCCTCCTCCCCAGTAGGAATGCAACCCTGCACCTACAGAGTGAGAATCCACAGGTGATGGGTTATTCAAGGATAATGAGTGGGTGGAGAAAAAGCAGACGGAAGAGAGGTCTCTTCATTTCTCATGTTAATCAATGCAAGGTGAAAAGCTATAATTAAGTTTTCAGGGCTGTGAATCCAGAGTGAAAAGAAGCATGTCCCGCTAAACCTGAACAAGGCACCTAATCCCTGTACAGGAGGAGGCTGCAACACACCCTTTTCTCCAGCTGATGCTTCCCTTGCTGATTTAGGTAGCTCATGTACAATGCCCTGAATGTTTGTGTTGCTGGGTTTTTGTAGCTCCCATTCCCAGGTGCAAAGCATAGTTAATGAATGTGCTCCTTTGGTTCCAGCAGCTTCAGGTAGGTGAGAGAAGGATGGGAGTGAAAGGATAGGCTTGCAAAATTCAGGTGTTACAGTTGTCATAGCACTCACATTCCTGTGCAGCTTCAAGCCCAAGTGACCAGGCCAAATTACAAAATCAGACATCTGTTTCCCAAGCTATCAGCTCTTTCCAATCATTTCATGCTTCTTCTTCATGAATTAATAAAGGATCATTGCTGCTTCTAATAGAAATGTATCTTTTTTAAGTAGCTTCAGAAAAATAGTCTCAGGAAGAGATACTCAGGTGCGTCTGTCCTGTTGTGCAAAGGTAATAGAGGAAGGAAAGTAAATGTTTCATGCCTCACACTTCTTTGGCACACTGTGTGTTTGCTGAGTGTGTCTGGTGCTCCAGTGGGATTCCATGGAACTCTCTCATATAGACAATTGCACTGCACCTGTCTGAGAGCTGTGCTTGTTCCAGCTGTTTTCCTTGCCCATTCCAACAGAGGTAAATAATGAAGTTTCCCAGGGCCATCATCTGAGATATGTGTCCCTGGTACAAAAAAGAATTTATAACAGCCTTCACTGCTTCCTCCTCCCTCTTTCTGCCCTCATTGGATCTATAAAGACAACAGAGGTGATGTTTTAGTCTTGAAAATAAAGGTAAAGATAGTGTAAGAGATGCTAAGGCACAGGCTCGAGGCAAACACTGTCCCAGATTGTCTTTCCTGCTGGAGACACTGTGATTGATACCTAATATCTGTGTTCCCTGTCCTGGGAGTGCAGGCTCTTAATTGTGTTTGTGTATCCTGAGTCTTTGTGTACCCAAAGAACAATTTCGGGCTGCTGAAGTGAGGGTGAGAAAGAAAAGGTGTCTTGAGACTTCTCTGCTGGTACCCCTGCCAGCATTACTGCCCTTAGTCCTGCCTCAGGTCTGTCAGCCACCTGCAGTGTGATTTCTGATATTCAGGTTTATGCAGCAGGAACAGAAATAGAAGATAAAAACAGGTGTTTAATGGAGTGTTCAGCTATTGGATGCTCAGGTTTGCCACAGATAAAAATGTCACTCCAAAGTCAGCTGCTGGTCCCTAATGGTTTCCAGGGCATAGCAGAAAGCAAATGCCTAATTTCAACTACAAACTTTTCCTGACATTGTTGTTTCTGGCAGCATCTGTAAATACCCACACTGCAATTGCAGTGTTCAGTGTGACTCCTGCAAGGAAGCCGGGGATGTGCTGTGGGATGGGCAAAGCACTCGATACTTCCTAGCTTCCATCTCTAATCACTAGAAAGGCTTTCAGCACAAAGCTTAGCAAAACTCTCTCTCCATCAGTTGTCCTTCTGAAAGGGTTTGCTGTTGAAAATGGAGTCTTCCAAAGAAGCCAAAAAAGATTTTTTTATTTTCGTATTTTAGCAGTGCTTAAATGCTTGAACTAGGTTAGTGTCCCTTTCCCTCCTGCTGTATAAACAAATTGTTAGGCAAGATAATGCTAATAGCTGCTGTCGACCTGCAGGGGCCTGTGGGCTCAGCTAAAGTCAAGGGCCTAAATGGAAAAAGCAGTTCAGTGAACTGGAAGAAGTCAGGGCATTGAAAATCACAGGAGCTGCTTCCCAGGACAAGGAGCACCAAAGCACATCCAGGTCATAAAGTGCAGCAGTGATGTCTGAGGAACTGCCTGGGTGTCCAGCAAAATCAATGGATTTGGGGTCGGTGAGTGCATGCAAGAACAAAAATACAAGAAAAACTGTGCAGAAAGGGTTGTGTGTATGGCACTGAGGATATTCTTAAGGCTCAGCTTTACTATAGAGGCTACTGGAGACAGAGTGAGGGCACTGCCTGTTATTGGGGGGTTTTCCCCTCTTTGCAGGCGAAGGGGTCAGTGTTCACATCTTATGTAAATAAACTGTCCTCCTGATAGCAAAATCCTTGCAAGGCCACATATGCAAGCTCACCACTGGAGCAGGGAACATAGCTCCCATTCCCCTCTCAGGCAGAGAGGGCATGGACACAAGAGAGCCTTTTTACAGCTGCAGCTTCTTTATGACTGTCTGCACTTCTCTATAGCAGAGGTGTCATTTTTGAAGGACTTTTGGGACATGCTCAAACCCTTCTAGTATCTTATTTTTCTTCCTTTTTGCATTATCAGTGTTAGAACAGCTCAAAGCCAGCTCAGCCAAAACTCCTTTAAACTGGAAACAACGGGGTTGTGATCCTTGAACGCGTTTCAGATGACGGCGGCTGGACAAAATCAGGTCTGGATAACGACGTTCCCATCTTGTGTCCCTGACACCGACCAGCTCGGCAGACGGATCTGGGTAGGAAGGAAGTCCAGTGTCGGAAGGCCAGTGCTGGAAACCCGACAAGTAATGAGAAAGCTGGAAGGGAGTTCAGCTCCTTCAGTGATCCCAAACACTGCAGCAGCCAAGTCTGAGTTCCTTTCTGAGGAACATGCCCAACTCTCGTCCCCCCATGGCAGCCCCTCCTGTGTGTGCCTGGTGGGGTGCAGCAGGGCAAGCTCCAGCTCTGATCCAGATGTCCCTGTTGCACCCCAGGGGCATGTCACACGTGGCCTGTGTCGTGCCTTCCAACAGGCATTGCTGGTGCAGGGCAGGCAGCCCACCTAATCCCCAGGAGTAATCCTCCCTTCCTCAGTGCTGAGGGAGCCTGTTGGCTTTAAAGTCAGCATTCAGTAATCATTGCTCATTGGTGCTGGTGGGGTTGTGAAGATGTCAAGAATGCCTGAAGATCTTCATAACCTGGAGGTTGCATTATGGCTTGTTTTCCAAATTACAAAAGCATTTGTTTTTCTTTTCCTAGTTTGGAGAGTTTTTCCTAGTTTGAAGCTATCCAGGTTTTTCCACACATCATGGCATTTGAAAATAAAATGAATGCATAACTGTTTGCCAGAAAATGCTTTATGCATTCAGTTTTTCAAAGCAGGAACCTACTTGTGTGTACATGAAGGAAGTATGTGTGTGAAATCTGTATGTGCACCTACCTGAGTCACATGTTAACTAGGCAAACTGAGCAAATGTTCCCACAGCCATGGAGTTATGGGCCAGGATGCAAATGAACATCTCCCTTCTGCAAATACAGCTCTGGCACAAGTTAGTGCAGAAGCAGGTGCCAGAAATGTTCAGGTTTCTTGTGTGCACAGATCTGAGTCTAGTTCCTTCTACCATTAAAATTACTTTTAAATGGACAGGATCAAGCTCAGGACTCCAGAAACTTTTGCCTTGACTTCAAGCAATTTTATGAAAGAACTAAATTCAAAGGACTCTGAAAATAAAGTTTCATAGCTACATTGTTTACACTATAGCAGAGTTTTCCCTGCTTTTCTGTCCTTCTCTTGTTTTGCAGATCTCTTTCCATGCATTAGTTTCTCAACTTTTTCATTCCAAGTTACTTTGATCCTGCAGTTTCTTGAATTAGTTTTTTATCTCTTGCATACCGATCTCCCTCCACTCTGTAAGCTAAGCCCAGGATGTTTTAAATGCCAAGATCAGAGGTTTGCATTGCAGTAATTCTTGAACATATAATAAATAATGAAAAAGGTGGAACTCCAGATATCATCCAGCACGTTTCAGCTCTGGTTTTCATTTTCATCAGAAACAGGTTAATCTGGTTGGGTGTCAAAACAAGAAAAGCATTTTTTACCATCTTTCCTCTTGGTCTTAACGTTGGTCTAAACCTTTTCTAATGTTGTTGAGGTGAGATGTGTCATGTCTTACAACCACATGGTCCTGACCCTACAACCCAAGGCCTTCACGCCCATGTCCTCAACCTGATAAATCCTGTGTGTTCCTGCAAGTCTCACTTGGAGATTCCCCACCTTCCACTCCTCTCCTGCCATGGTGCCTGTGAAACACACTGTCCACAAGGGCTTTGGTGTTTCCTGCCCTGTGGTATTCACTTCTGCTGCAGTGTTCAGCAGACATCTGTGCCCACAGCCGGCTGCACACAGGAGGAGGGGAGCTGGCTGCTGTGGGGGTGCCAGAAGTGTTTGTTTCCTTTGTGCAAAATAGTTCAGCTAGAAAAGCTAGTTTGCTTCAGCTGTACCCTGTCACAGGTGAAATAAGGTCATTGTCTCTCTTTCCATGCAACTTCCAAGGCCGTAAATCAACCTATTACAGTGGTGAGAAACAGAGATGGTTTGTTTGGACAGAAGGGAGATGAAGAGAGGAGTTTGCAATCTGGAAACAGGCTGTTGTCCAGGATTGGTGCTGCAGAGGTGATGCTGAACTCACACTGTGACTTCAGCACAAGTTTGACTCCCAAGAGCATCCCTGAGCCCAAGAGAGGAAAGTGCCACAGTGCCCTCAGTTACCAAAGAAGAGCTCTCTAGGAGCCCTCCAGGATCTGAGCAAGGCTCCCCTACCTGCCTGTCCCCGTGGGAATAGCAACTTGACACTCCAGGCAGGAGAGATTCCCTGTGCTTCAGAAACACTTTGCTTTCTCCCTGCCATCACCAGAGGCCAAGGAGCTCAGGCAGCCCCTTTGAGCTCCTCACCATGGCAGTGAAGGTGAGCTGCAAACCAGAAACTGAGGTCTTGCTTCTTCCCATGGCAGGGCAGGACCTGTTCAGAGGGGAAGCAGTGGATTTCCCAAAAAGCACCTTGTGCTGCACAGAAAGTCTGCTCCACCAAGGGATGAGAGAGTATGAAGCTGTCACTGGAATGCTTACCTCCAGGTCTTCTGTAATACTATTATATTATTTTACATGTGTGTGTGGCATTGCCTTTGCTTGTTTGTTTGTTTGTTTGTTTGTTTGTTTGTTTGTTTCCCTTTTGAGCTCTGCAGTGGTTTAGTTGCATCTCTTGCTCAGGTGGTATCTATGCTAGTTGTCTTCTCACAACATTGCAAATCAGGTGTAAGCCTAGGGAGGGCAAGGGAACACTGACCTCAGAGAAATGAGAATCAGCCTCACTATATTTTTTATTCTTGGATGATCCTCTTGTGGGCTACAAAATAAAACATAAAAGGCCTACTGTTAATTCAGATGGGAAACATCATATTTGGGGGATTAACGACAAACCAAATTATAAGGCAGTTCTAGGATGGAAATGTTGAAAGTGTGTTCCTATTTTAGTGTAATCTCTCTGATTTAGTTTTCCATTGTCAGTGATCACCTGAAAGAAATGTGGGGGCAGACTGAAGCAAGGCAGGGCAGGAGCAGATCCTTTACATACAACTAATCTATTCACTGCTGATTGTCAAATGGACCACAGTCCTTTGTTAAATCAGATACCTCTGCTGGAGGTAAATCCACCATATTTACAAATCACAGACAAAGTTGCTTCACATTCCATTTTAAGAAACTGTGAAGGTATTTGACACTGAAATATAAGTGGCACTGATTATGTGACATTTAAGCATCCTTTGTTAATCCCACCTGTTGCTCAATATATTCTAGGACAGATGTTTGAGCCCTTTTCCCATCTGCCTCACAGATTCATTCAGCAAAGTTTTTGGTTGTTTGGTTGTGGATTGTCTTTATGTCAGTATTTTCCTGTGCATAGGCCCTGGCCTGCAGGCTCTGACAGCCACTGTTGCTGGACAAATCCTTGGTTTGTGTCCTAGTTCTCTATCCGTTAATGGAAACAATAATAACAGATTTATTTTTAAAGTACCTTAACTTTCTTTAATGGAAATTGTCATATGAGCTACACAATGACATTTCTCAATATTCAGGATGAAATTAAAGGGTGAAAAAGTCACAGAGGATGCAGGAAGCTCTAGATGTAATGTCTTCTTCCCCACCCAGTACTGTCAAACCACATCCCCTTTAGCTCTTCCACACTGTGCACACTCTTGATTGTGTGATAAGTGAACAGGCTGCCCTACCCTACCCTACCCAGCCCAGCCCTACCCCATCCTATCCATTCTGTGTACCTGTCACTGTGGCCACTGCCACTGCTTCTGCCCAGAGTCTACCTTGATGGAAAGCTCTTGGTGGCTGGAGCTTTTTGGTACATGACTGATAGATGTGACACACCAACCAGATTTATTTTTGTATATTTAAACCAGAACTAATATCTACTCCAGAATTAAAAACCATGTTTAGTTTGAAACATATTGACTTATCTTCTGTCAGGGTGGAATAGACTGAATCCTTTTTAAAATTGGTATTACAGTGAAAGTGAATTTTTTTCATCTTTTCATAAGAAGTTTGGTCTTTTGGTGGGTGATATTAGTTAGACTGCACTGAAACACACTTGATGGAAAACATAATTCCAAAGATTGGATGGTTTCTGAAATTCTGGGATTTTATTTAGTATTTATCTAGTATAAATTAAAAATACATTGTTAAAATGAAGGCAGTAACAGGAATTGCACAATGTGTTTAACAATTGGTGGGATAGTCAGCAGTTATTTAGCCAAGTATACTTCCTCTGGGAATCTGGTTCTACCACATATAATTAAACAAAAAACAGCGGGGAGAAGGGGAGTGATTTAGCAAAATATGCTTTTTTATGCTAATGCAAATACAGAATAACTTTCTCACTAGATTTGAACTGAGACAAATAAGCATGAGCCTCTGAAATCCTGCACCAAGAACACACAGGAGGGTAACTCTGGACTGCTTCCCAGTTGCCTACAGCAACTCTGATTTTTTCTGGGTGGCAATCCATTATTAAAACACAACAATAAAAGCAAGATTGTGGTACTTTTACTATAAAAGTAAAAATGCATTCATGATAACAGTGATAAGTTTGTATAATTTTAGTATATACTTGGCCAGAAAGCACAAAATTCCTAAAGATAGTGCTGTTTTGAGCTTATGGGAATGAATTTGTTTTTTTAATCCAGACTCTTTAATGTTGTTTTAAGGCTGGGTTAGAATAAATGTAGGGAAGTGCAACCAGCAGAGCTTGGAGCACTGTAGAAACACTCCTGGAAGAGCCCATGTGGTGATCAGGACCACCAAAAGGCATTGGAGGGTGAGTCCTGAAGTCCAGCACAAAGGCCTGGAGCAGGACTTGAATGGGGACATGCCCCACATGCTGCAGAATGAAGATCCACTTGTTGGTCAGCAGTCGCATGTCTGACTCCTGCTAGTCCTTCACAGCTCTCTCCTGCCCTGTCTGAGGGTGGCAGCTACAGCTTATTGAAAACCAACATTTATTTGGTGGCAGAATATTTTTTTTAACATTTTATTCATACAATACTGCATTCCAGTTCCATTCACTGCCAGGAAACTCTCTGGGCCCACTGTTGTGGCAACAGTTGTAAAATCTGTGTGAACATTTATAGATCCAAACAGCTGTAAGTGTTCTGTTACAAAGCAGACACCCCCAGCCCCAAAAGACCCGAGACCTGCAGGATTTTGTGTGCCCTTCTGCAGACAGTCCAGCAGCTCTGAGCATTCACGCCTCGCTGACATCTGCAGGGCTCCCACGATCCCTGGGACAGTGATGGACCAGAGGGTCTACATGGGGATAACTGTAGAGCTCTAAGGCTTCAGGCCTTGCACATCTGCACAACAAATGTGAAACATCTGTTGTCTCATGGAGAGTGTTTGTTTCCTTAAGAAAATCCCGAACTTACTGGGGTCTCGGCGAAGGGGAACGCTCGCGTGGGAAGTCACGTCTCTTGGATGGGATGTTTGGCTCGCTGTCCACAGGGCAAATGAAGGGGCTGTGTGAGGGTGCCTGCAACAGTGTCTTCTGCTGGATCAGGTGACACTCCCTAACCCACCATCCTGCTCAGTTCCTGTAGTCCAGCTGTGTTGCAGTCCTATGTGATCTGTTATAGATTTTCTTAAACCATGGGCAAAACATCCCCTATTCATCTTTCCTGTGTGCAGGAGGCTGCTCTGCACGACCATTTCTACTATTGCAGGAACAATTTCTACTGAGTAGTTAAAAGTAGCTCATCAATGGGTAAGTTTGTCAGTTCTGCAGCAGGTGTGGCTTGGGGAAGACCCCAGCACAGCCAGATTTGTCATCCCATCTATGAACACACTGACACATTCACTAGTCTATAAAATTATCTAGGTACAGCAGGAACTGCCTGGGAGAATCTCTGGGTCTGTTTGAAATTCCCATATGTAATCCCACCTAATTCCTCCTGAAGGAAGTAGACAAAGACTTTCCTGTGAGGGTGTTGGGAGCTCAGGCAATCACCTTGTCTCAGATCAGTCTCTTGTGTCACCCCTGCAGGGACCAGCTGAGAGCTCTGGGACCACCCAGGGAAACAATGCCTAAAGTGCAGGGTGTGCACCCAGATGCAGCCCTGACACCAGCAGCACCATAGGACACACTTGAATGTCTGTAACTTAAATTCCATGGCTCACAAGCACATAAGGCTTCTGGCTCCATTGCAGGAGGTCTGGACATCCTGGCATTTTACTCTGCTTCCAAGCCCCAGATGAATCCCTGGGATGAGCAACAAAGATTCTGGAAGTGAGACTCTGTCTCTGCACTCTCTTTTAGGTCAGTTTTAGTGACATACTCAAGACAAAAAATTCTGTTTCCATCAATTTGCTGCAAGAGTTTCTTGGGAATTGTTTTTAAGACAACCCGTTCAGTGTGTTTAAGAATGAGTTAGGAAAGGCAGGAAGACTATGAATGCATCTGCTGTGGTCACTGTGCCATTTTTCAATTCTGTTTGGAATCCAGCCTTGGTTGTGGTGAACTGCCATTGCATCTGGGCCCAGTGCACTGACAAGTTTGGATAAGAAATGTGTCAGCTTTTGTTGAAAATCACTTATAGAGAAACACAGAGGATTTGTGCTTCTCTTCTGATCCTTGGAATTATTCTCAGAAGGTTTTCCCCAGTAGTAAAAGAAAATTTAAGGTTCATACTAATTTTCTTGAAATACTACTTTGACTTCCAAGGGGCTTTGAAGGGAACACCACTGTCAAACAGATGAGTGTAGCAAAAGGGAGTGTTGAATCATAAATAAATTCCCTTTCTGTATTTTCCTGGCCTACAACACTCATTTTTTTCTCCATACATCTTTGTATACAGCAGGTTTCCCTGTATTGACCATGATCACCTTATCACTAGAATTGCCCAAGTGCTGAGATCTAGACTGGATGGGCGGATGACAAGGGGGTGGAAAATTAGATTGTTAGTGATCCATGACCTGGAATCACTGTCAGCAGGTTACTGGTGGTGTATTCAGGGATTGATGTTGAAGCCAATGCTGTTTGGTGTCTTTATTAATGGCATGTGGGGATTAAGTGCACTCTCAGTGAGTTTGTGGAGAAGCAATCAGTAACCTGAGGGGCAGGGCTGTAATTCAGAGGGACCTGGACAGGCTGGAGAGGTGAGCTGGTGGGTGCTCCTGAAGTTCAGCAAATGTCAATGTACTTTCCTGCAACTGGACCAGAATAACCCACTGCACCAGCACAGGCTGGGGGCTGACTGGCACGGAAGTAGCTTTGCAGAAAAGACCTGGGAGTCCAGCTGGAGTGTGGAGTGTGTCCTTGTAACAATGTCATCATGGGCTGTGTTGCCCAAACAGTAGCTAGGAGGAGGGAAGTGATTTTCCCCCCTTTAGTTAGTATCTTTAAGGCTGCATCTGGAGCAGTGTGACCAGTTTTGGGCTCCCCAGAGCACTGACAAACCGAAGTCCCACAGAGATTCACTGAGATGGTCAGGGCTGAAGCATATGTTGTAAGAGGAGGGACTGAGAGACTCGGGCTTGTTCAGCCTGGAGGAGGCTCAGGGGCTTCTTAATGCCATTTACAGCCCCCTGATAGGAGAGGTGTAGAGTGGACACACATAGACTCTTCTTGGGGTGCCCAGGGAAGCGATGGGCACAACCTGAAATGTGGGAAATTGATAAAAGGATTCCTGAGGGGCAGGGTGGAGACCCAGCAAGGGTGGTCAAATATTTAAACAGTGACCCAGAAAGACTGTAAATCTCTGTCCTTGTAGATATTGTAGATATCAACTGGACAGAGCCCTGAGTGAGCTGCACGGGCCATAACCCTGCTCTGAACAGAAGACTGACTAGACACCTCCATCAGTCTGTGATTTTGTGACTGAGGTGGCTGAGGAGAAGATAGAGCCAGGAAAGACCTGTGCTATCCTGGCCATGTCAGCTTGTTCTCTGCAGACAGGACAGCAGAGCACACTCCACTGCACATCAGCTGTGTCTCTCCTATTTTTAGCACATGCTGGAAAATGAGTAAGTGAGAGATACAGCCACACTGACTGTCCATCAGCTCTGTGTAGTGACGTGGATCTAATCGACTCCCACTGAAGTGCACTGTAAGATTCCCACCCCTACAATGGGATTTGATAAAGGTCCTATAAAAACAGTAGGATTAAAAAAAGCTGCAGCATTAGAGGCAGAAGTCACTGTAGCTCATACAGAACTTTCCCCTGCCCTTTCCCAGCGCTCCACCAGATACACACACACTTGTTCCCACACACATGCAACCTCCTCTGTGGTTCTGTACTGCAAATCCTACAGTGCTAAAATTAATCAAAAGGGAGATGCATATGTACTGTCAATAAGAGAGTGAGATTCTGTTCATTACACATAAAAATGTTTTAAATCATCAAGGACACCATGGGAAAGCTGGAAGGTTGATGCTATAAAAGATACGAAGTGATTAAATAATATTGGTTTCATCAACCTGTGTTTTTTCATGATACTCCTAATTCAGAACAGAGTGTGTTTAGTCAGGTGTGATTAACTTCTTCTGGGATCTGACACGTTAGTGTCTTTTGTAGCAAGAACCAAGTAACCAATCAGCAGAAATGTGCCATTACCTGAAAGAATATGATCTTTTGATCCTCCTCTACTGTGGCTGAACAAGTGTCTTTTGTTCCTTGACTAGAAGAGTAATATGAAGGGCTTTGCACAGAATAACATAAAGAAGAATTGGGCCTTACATAACATTCTCGGCAGGAAAAGGACAGTTTGGGGAGGGGTTTCTTTAATGTCCCGATCTCTGCAGGAAACCCAGCGGGGAGGGAGGGCAGGGCAGCGAATACAATCAGGCGTTTGTTAGGTGAAATGGGACCTATGAGCGTAGGAGAGGCCGCACGTTCCTTCAGACAATGCAGTAAAATAAATAGAGTGTGACAGCATGAGATGAATGGGAAGTTAATTCTGTTCACATTTACAAGATTTCAATGGCAATATTTTCTGAACAATGGTCCCTATTGATGCTGCGAGTGCTTACACATTGTGCCTGCTACTTGCTGAACAGACATGACACTATTCAAGCAGCTGTATTCTCTAATTGGAAAGGGAAGTTTCCAAAAATGATGAAAGGCTATATCTCATCCATGATGGAACTGTTTGGAATCTAGCTCACTTTGGTGTCTGATTTTTTTTTCTCTCCTAATAGGCATTTTTTAGATTTGTTCTCTCAAGTGGCAGAGCAACTAGAAGCCAAACTTTATCAACTTGAAGTTTAATACTTCAGTGTTTTATCACTAGTGCTTATCAGAATAACAAAATAAACAGTAGTTTTGTCTGCATTAGAAGGAGTTTGCCATTTTGAGCAGGCCATTTGAGCAGGCCATCTCCTTTGCCTTTCTAAACTGTGTCTCCACTAAAAGGATTTGCATGTCTACATGGTTCAACTGATTGGCAAACTTCCCCTGGTGCATACAGGGTCCCTGCACATTTTCTTATTCTAAGAAAGTACTTGGCCATAATGAAATACTTGGGAAATAAGGGAGGCGAATGAGGAGAAAAAAAAAGAAAAGAGAGAGAGAAAAAAAAGAAGTCTAATCTCCTGTGAAATAACTTATTACTTGTGTTATTAAAGGCCTTTCTATACAAATATGTTCTGTTTAGGGGTATGAATTCTTCATGCTTTTAAACAGCATAGTTCTTGCCAGCAACAACTTTAGCCATAAACAAGACAAACCTCTGTCTTGAATTCTGAGCCAAGTTTAACACCACCTGTCTGTCTTAAAGGCCAATTTTTACACCATTTGCCTAGAAAAGCAAATTCACATTACTTCTGTGGCTCCTGTGTGTTTGCTTGCTTGCTGTCTGTACACCAAGCTGCCTGATTTTCTCCACGTTCTGAGCTAAAATCAGCCCCTCCCTGGCCATGGGGAAAGCAGGGGGTAAGCAGGTCCAAGTACTGGCTGACATCTGGAGAAACTCTGGGTCATTTCTAGTCTGGGATCTAAAAATCACCAACCAGAGCTCCAGTCTCTTCCCTCATCCCTTCATTTTGGTACAGCCCAGCCCTCCTTGATTTGAAACCATTGCCTCTAATATTTTGGGTCCCCAGGGTTTTACACAAGCTCCCTGGAATTTGGTCCTGTTGGCAGAGCTGTGCTGGTGGTTTAACCCTTGAAGGACTGAGCAGGGCAGGACAGGAAAGTTTAGAATGGATTTGTCCTTGAATTACTTCAAATCAGTGCAAACTTAGCACCATCCCTTCCAGTTGATGACATGCTTTTCTTCTGTCTGTGTCTTAAAAATTTACCTCACTGTGATGGTCCACTTCTGTTCTGAATAAAACTTTATCTTTTAATGTCCTCTCCTTGAGCAGTGTCCACCTGTGCAGTTCCTCTGGAAAAGCATTACAGCAATAACAGAATGGAGAGCAAGGCTCCAGGGGGCATGTCATGTTGCTGCAGATGAAAACCTAAAAATTAAGAGGAATAACTCTAATTTTCCACCTTCACTGTGACTTTAATCAGTAATATATCTTTAATCAGTAATATATTTTATACTGCTTTACATTTTCAACACAATGAACAGAGGATTCTCACAACAACCACAGGGATTAGTTACAGAGATATTATTATCTCTGAACTAGATGGAAAGAAATGATCTTGTAGCGAGAGGACACCTCTACAAACCAAAAAGATATTGCTTTGATTCAGAGAGGTCTGAGACCGTGGAGTAGTAATTTAATTTCCATGCTTCAATTTCTCCATCTTATTGAAACAGGAACACTGATATTCATCTGCCATGGAGGGGCATTCTGATGAGGATGAGCAGGGTAGTGCAGGGCTTTTACAGTGGGAAGCACGGGCACAAAATAAAATTAAAATTTAAGAGATGAAGAAAAATGACAGGTGCAGAAAGGCTGAGCAGCTTGCTAAGGTCTGTGCAGTGAAGCATCTGTGGAGGCAGGATCAAGAAGTAGGAGCTGTCAGCTGCTGTTTCTATAGCAAGCAGCTTCTGGCTGGAACCATGGGATCCAGAGAAAAAAAAAAGTAGAGGGCTTTTTTCCCCCTGGTTTATTATTTTCTGGTTATTATTACAGATTGTGCTGTACCTGCAGCTCAGCCCTGGGCAGTGGCTGGTGACATTTTGCAGTGGTGGATGCCATGGTTAGTGAAATGCCTTTTAGTGAAGTGAAAGGAATATTGTTCCTTGACCTTTTGCTGAGACATCTGTCCCAGACTACTGCATTTGTTAGTCAAAGGACAGTCATATGCTTCTTTCCCCCTTTTTCATACTTTTACAGGCAAGAAAATCCTGCAACCCCCAAGCAATTAAGAGCATTTAATGAAATGCTTTGAAGGAGTTTTTCTTGTAGTATTAAATCACAAAAGGCTC
>VZRX01001781.1:0-33456 GCA_013398075.1 Notiomystis cincta
CAGGTGAGTGTGGCCAAGGGAAGGGAGGGGCCTGGGGGCACCCTGGAGTGTATTTGGGCCCCCCATCCTGTGACGTGCTCCCGCTCCCTGTGACCCTGCAGTGAAGGTGAAGAAGCCGATCCAGACCAAGTTCCGCATGCCCGTCTTCAACTGGGTGGCCCTGAAGCCGAGCCAGATCGACGGCACCGTGTTCACCGAGCTCAACGACGAGAAGGTGCTGCAGGTGAGCGCACGAGGACAAGGGGCTGGGCACAGGGTGCCTGCGTGGGTCAGTGCCCCAGGCCATGCTGAGGTTGCCTTGTGCCCACTCTGCCCCCACCCGCGGTGCCACAGGGCTGCAGGAGGAGCTGGAGGTCAGAAAAGCTCCTTAGCACCATGGAGAGGGACATGGCATCAGGCGTGCTTCTCCTCTCACCCTGCCCTTGTCCCTTTGCTCCATCCCCACCCTCACATTTTGTCCTTTTCTTCTTCCTCATCTCCATCCTCTGATCCCCTCATGCCCTCCTTACTCCTCCCTGTCCCCTTGCCTGTCCCTGTACTTGTCCCTTTGTTCCATCCTCATCCCCGAGCTTCATCTTGACCCTCACTCCTCACCCTTATCCCGGTCCTCTGGCCCTGTCCTCACCCCAGATGTCCCGTGCCACCTCCCTGCCTGCCCACAGCCCTGTGTCCCCGCAGGAGCTGGACATGAATGACTTTGAGGAGCAGTTCAAGACCAAGGCGCAGGGCCCTGCCCTGGACATCAGTGCCCTCAAGACCAAGGCCACGCAGAAGGCTCCCAGCAAGGTGACCCTCATGGAGTCGAACCGGGCCAAGAACTTGGCCATCACCCTGCGCAAGGGCGGCCGCAGCGTCCAGGACATCTGCACGGCCATTGAGACGTGAGTGTTCCCCCCAGGGTGGGGCAAGGTCGGGATAAGGTCAGGCACAGCCCAGCGAGACCAAGGGGTTTGGATGGTGGAGGGTGTGTGGAATGCAGGGATCAGTATGGGGATGCGGGGACAAGGTACAGAGAGATGGAGGGATGGAGGGATCAGAGGGTGGAGGGATCAGATATGGAGAGGTGGAAGGATGCAGGCACCAGCTGCAGGGTCGGAGAGATGTAGGAATGAGATAGGAGACAAAGGACTGTGGGGGCCAGAGAGACAGAGGGACACAGAGACCAGTTGTGAGGATGGAGGGATGCAGGAACCAGATATGAGATGAAAGGATGTGGGGACCAAAGACAGAGAGAGATGGAGGGGTCCATATGGAGAGGTAGAGAGATTGCAGGGTGCAGCTACAGAAAGATGGAGTGCTGCAGGAACCAGCTGTGGGGGTGGAGGGATGATGGAACCAGCCAGGGGTGTCAGGGGAGCTTTGGGACCTGCGGCAGGGCCTGGCAGTGCCAGCGGTGCCCCCTCCCTGCAGGTACGACCAGCAAGCCCTGAGCCTCGACTTCCTGGAGCTGCTGCTGCGCTTCCTGCCCACCGAGTACGAGCGGACCCTGATCGGGAAGTTCGAGCGGGACCAGCAGCCGCCAGAGGAGCTCTCGGACGAGGACCAGTTCATGATCCGCTTCAGCAAGATCCCACGGCTGGCCGAGCGCATGAACGTCATGATCTTCCTGGGCAGCTTCGGCGACACGGCCCAGCTGCTCATGCCGGTGTGTGCCGGGGACGGGCGGGGCGGGGAATGCGCGGGGGCGGCTCCTGCGGCGACACTCACACCCTTCCCTCCCTCCCACAGCAACTCAACGCCATCATCGCCGCCTCCATGTCCCTCAAGTCTTCCAGCAAGCTGCGCCACATCCTCGAGGTGAGGGCTTTGGGGCGAGGTGGCCCCGGTGGGTGCACACCGAGTGCTGGCAGGGTGTCTGTCGGCACTGTGCCCTCCTGGCCCTGTGTCCCCAAGCCGTGGTGTCCCTGCAGATCGTCCTGGCCTTTGGGAACTACATGAACAGCAGCAAACGTGGAGCTGCCTACGGCTTCCGGCTGCAGAGCCTCGACGCGGTAGGGTCGGCACGGGGTGCCTGGTGTGGGGGTGACTGGGGACACTGCCACTGTCAGGGACCAGCTCTGGGGACAGAGGGACACAAGGACCAGCTGCAGAGATGGAAGGAGGCAGGAACTGCTGTGGGGAGAGAGGGAAACGAGGACCAGTAGTAAGGATGGAGGGACATGAGGTTTAGCTGTGGGGATGGAGAGATGAAGATGTCTATAGGGTTGGAGAGACAAGGGGAGGAGGCAAAGGAATGAAGATACACAGGAATGGGGTTGGAAAGATGGAGACCTGATATGGAGAGATTAAAGCATTCAAGGACCTCGGTGAAGGAAAGATGGGATGAAAGATGTGAATCAACTGCAGGGACAGAGCTATGCAGCCATGGAGATGGAGAGAGAAGGGAATCAGCCATGGGAATGGAGGGATGCAGACCTGGCTGGGGGATGGAGGGATGCAGATCCAGCTGTGGGAGCGGAGGGATATGGGGATGCAGACCACAGGGATAAAGGGCCACCAGAGCCAGCCCTGAGCAGGGTGAGGGGGTGGTGGTTGTGGGTCGGGGCTGACTCTGCCCTGCCCCAGCTCCTGGAGATGAAGTCGACAGACCGCAAGCAGACACTGCTGCATTACCTGGTGCGGGTGATCATGGAGAAGTACCCGGAGCTCACCGGCTTCCACACCGAGCTGCACTTCCTTGACAAGGCAGGCACAGGTAGTGCCCAGGGGCCCTGGGCTGGGGGTCGAGGCAGCCCCTGGCACTCTGAGCCTGCCCCGACCCCGCACTGCTCACCTCCCGCAGTGTCCCTGGACGGCGTCCTGCAGGACGTGCGGAGCCTGCAGCAGGGCATGGAGCTGACCCGCAGGGAGTTCATGAGACAGGATGACAGCCCTGTGCTCAAGGACTTCCTTAAGGTCAACTCAGAGGTGATGGAGAAGCTGCAGGCTGACAGCAAAACTGCCAAGGTGGGTGCTGGGGTGGTGCAGGGTTGTGGGGGCAATCCCTTGCATGAGGACACGCTGAGGTGCCCTCTGCTCACACCTCTGCCCCTTGGAAAGAGGCTCCTGCTTGGGATGTGGCTCCAGAGGGGCGGGATGGGGAGGTGGGAGAGGCTGGAGGGAGGCGGCGGGCGATGGGTGCTGCTGCCCAGCCCCAGCCCCGGATCGCATGTCTCTGCCCACAGGAAGCGTATGAATCAGCTGTGGAGTATTTCGGGGAGAACTCCAAGACCAGTCCCCCCACCACCTTCTTCCCCATGTTCATGCGCTTCGTCAGAGCCTACAAGGTAGGAGAGGGCATGGGGTTCTCTGAGGGCTGGGAGGAGATTTGGGGCAGCTGAGGAGCAATCAGCAGAAGTCACAGGCAAGGCTGGGGTTCATGGGGCCGGGAAACCCTCGGGATCACGAATGCCTTTGGGATGGTCAGAGATGTTGGAACTGGGGGCTGTGAGGAGAGGAAGGAAGGGGGCTGCAGTCCTGGGCTCCTTTGGCTCAACACACCCTTCTTGCCCTTCTTCCAAGAAAGCAGAGCAGGACATCGAGCTGTGGAAGAAACAAGAGGCTGCGGCCAAAGAGGTGGAATCCGGCTCCCTCGTCAGCGAGCAGCAGCCTGAGGTGAAGGTGCCCCCATATCTGTGTCCTGGCAGGGTCCCAGCCCCAGCCCTGAGCGGGACTAAACGGGTCCTGGAGCGGGAGAGCTGGGTGGGAGGTGAAGGTGAGGGTACCTCATCTCCTCTGGGGTGTGATCACAGCACTCAACCACCCTGTCCCCTCCCCAGCTGCCTGTCCAGAAGGCCAGGAGGCAGCAGATGGACATGATTGCTGAGCTGAAGAAGAAGCAGATGGTGAAGGAGCCGCTCATCTACGAAGGCAAAGATGGGGCCATCGAGGATATAATTTCAGGTGAGAGATGATTTCAGGTGAGCAGCCAGGTGTTCCCACATCACAGACCCAGCGCTGGGGGCTGCAGGGGCTGTCACAGGAGTTGGAGGGTCACCCAGCCCCACCACAGGGTCCAAACCTACCTTCCCATCCCACACGGCAAAGCTACCGAGTGCTCCCTGCCCTGTCTCATATCTCTTCCTCCTCTTCTGCTTCTTCCTCCTCTCCCCTCCTCCTGCTCCTCCTCGCTGTCTCTGGATCGCTCTGCTCAGCTCTCAAAACTGTCCCTTTCACGGCCCGGACGGGCAAACGCTCGTCCCGGCTCTTCTGCGACGTGAGCTTCAACGAGGAGAGCCCTCTGTAGGTAACGTGGGGCAGCGGGGCCGGCGCAGGTGGGCGGGGGCTGCCGGGCTTCCCTCCCTCCCCGCCGAGGTTTCTGCAGGTGTGCGGCCGGATTTGGCCCACGCGGAACCCCAAGCGCGGGGGCACCCGAGAGCAGCCCCCGATGCGGTGGGGATCCCACGGGCCGATCGTTCGTAGCTGCTGCACCTTCCCTTGTTGTGTGCTGCTCTTGGCTCCTCCTGAGCGTTCTCATACCCAGAGGGGCGACTCCCGGGCAGAGAGACAGGGCAAGGGGCAAGGATTTTAAACTAAGAAAGGAGAGTTTGAGGTTGAAGGTTCGGAAAAACTTCATTCCTGTGAGGGTGAACCCTGGCACAGGGTGCCCAGAGCAGCTGTGGCTGCCCCTGGATTCCTGGCAGTATCCAAGGCCAGGTTGGACGGGGCTTGGAGCACCCTGGGACAGTGGGAAGTGTCCCTGCCATGGCAGGGGTGGCACTGGGTGGGCTTTAAGGTCCCTCCAGCCCAAACCATTCTATGTTTCTGTGATGGGTGTCACGATCTCGGCCATCCTGGATGGGCAGTGAAGCTCATGCAGCCCCTGCGCTTCCCCCGGTGCAGATCTGCGGAACAACCCGTACCGGCGGGGGGACAAGGCCCGCGGCAGCGCCAAGAAACGGGCGGCGGGGCAGAGCCTGCAGGCGACGCCGGACATCGCGCTGTGACTGGCGCCGTCCCTGCAGCTCCAGGAGCGGGGCAGGACCATCCTCCCGACGCGGATGGGACCGCAGGACGTCAGTCCCTCAGCCCGGGGCTCGGTGGGGCGGAGGGACAGTGCCCGCTCCGAGCTGCTCCAGCCGCTTAACGTGCCAGCTCCACCCTGCCTGCCTGGGGTCTGGCACAGGCACCCCCGGCGCTTGCTTGGCGATGTCCCTGAGCTCCTCTCCCCAGACTGGCAGGACTGGGGGGACCCTCCTTGCTAAGGACAGGGAGGAGGAAACAGAAAGGGCCCCAACTTGTCTTGGAAGAAAAAGAGGGGCTGTCCCATCCCTACCCCGGCGCTGCTCCCTCGCACGCCGGCCCCGGGGCCAGCCCTGCGCACCGGTGTGTCCCACTCCTCAGCTTGCTGGTGCCTTTGATTGCCGCTGCGGGAGGGGAGGGGGTGTCAGCCAGGGACAGTGGTCCCCTCACATCTCCCCCGCCTCCCCCGACCCCGCAGAGCCCCTCGAGACCCGCGTTCTCCTGCGCTGCAGCGCCAGCGAGGAGCTGCTCTAAAGCTCCCACCCCGGGCACCTCCCGGCCTCCGAGGCTGGCAGCGGTGCTATTTTACATGATTTTGTAAGTCTTCCTTCAAATTTCTCTGTGCTGCGACAGCGAGGATTGGAACACTCCCACACACACAGGCTGTGGCGAGCGGCGCTGGGCTGTTCCTCGCTGCAGAGGAGGCTCCGTAGCATTCGGGACAAATCTCTGCCCACCCGCATCCCCACATCCACCTGCGCTATCGGGGCTGGAGCCTCTGGGGTAAACCGGGGTAAACCGGGGATGCTGTCAGGAGGGCTCCCGGTTTTGTGGGGTGGGACACGCAGGAGATGCCGGCAGCCTCCTGCTCGGCAGCAACCGCGATCCCAAAGGCTGCGTGGTCCCTGCGGCCACCAGGCAGGAGGGGTCCGAGAGCCCCCGAGCCTCTCGGTACCGCGCTGCACCCGATTGTCGCTCCCTCCCCTGCCCCTGCTGCTGCTGCTGAGTAACCCCCGACCCCGCAGTGCCGCAATTAAACCTCTTGGTGCATTTACTTCATTAAACGGCCCCAGCTCGTCCCGAGGAGGCGCCTCCCTCCTCCTGTCCCTCCTCCTGATCCTTCTCGCTCGTCCCAGCTTTAGCCAGAGCAGCCGCTGCTTCCCGCTGTATTTAAGCTGCTTCAGCGCCGGCTTCGTGTCCGGGGAGGGATGGGAAATGAATGTGTAACTTATAAATGCCTTTAAGCCAGAAGTGTAAACCATTAACTGCTCATTTGTATACATTATTTTTATATACTGAAGGCCTGTTTAATCTAAAGCTGAACTGGTAATAAAATGTCTCAGAGGATAAAGGACTTGTCTGGGGGAAGAGTTTGCATTGGGGGGGATGCTGTCATGGAGGGAGGGAGGGAGAAAAGGAAGGAAAGATGGAGTGAGGGAAAGATGGAGGGAGAAAGGAAGAGAGGGGAGGAAGAAAGAAGAGAGGAAGGGGGGAAGATGAAGGGAGGGATGGAAAGATGGAGGGAGTGGCTGTGGCTCCCCCATCCCTGAAGTGTCCAAGGCCAGGCTGGACGAGGCTTGGAGCACCCTGGAATAGTGGGAGGTGAGAGGGTGGAACGAGATCCTCTTTAGGGTCCCTTCCAACTCAAACCAGTCTGGAATTCTAGCAACAAACCACCCACCTTTTTTTGAGGACAACGGATCTGAGGTCTGCTCACAGCACAGACATGTGGGTGCATGACAGCACAAAAACTGTTTCAGGATAACTGTCCTCACTCAGCAGCCCGGCCACAGCCCCCCAGCCCGCTGGGCTCGTTTACAGGAAGGATTCAGCTCCACGCAGACAAACAGCTCCTGCAGCAGCAGCAGCAGCCAAGGGGTGCAGCACTGGGAGGTGCTGGATCCCCAGAGCTCTGCCTGCCTCACCCCTGCACCTCCCAAGGCAAGACTCCCAAGTGCAGCAAATCCCCTGCAACGGGACAGAGCGAAGACTAGGGACTGTCTGCTTGGAAGGAGAGAGATGCCAGGATATTCAGCAAAGCCTGGGCTTAGATCCATCAAAGTTAGTGCTGCCTCTTCAGCCCCAGAAATCACAGAATCCTAGAATATCCCGGGCTGCAAGGATCATCCAGTCCCACTCCTGGCCCTGCCCAGACACCCCAACAATCCCACCCTGGGCATCCCTGGCAGCGCTGTCCAAACACTCCTGGAGCTCTGGCAGCCTCGGGGCTGGGACCATTCCCTGGGGAGCCTGAGTAGTGCCCAAGCCCCCACTGACTTCTCCTGCATCCCCCACACCCAAGGGAAATTAATATATAGCAGAGTTTAATCAGACCAGGCTCCTCTTCCTGGAAAATGTCTTATTCAGCATCACCATCTTGTTCTCTGGGCCAATACACCAAACCACCAGCAATGACAACAACAAAAAAAAAATCTCTTTTTTTTTAGCTTTATTTTTTTTCCCTGTGAAAATGCAGGTCATAAACATTAACTTCAAGAAATCACAGTTTTATAAAGTGTCATTCGTTCCACATACGAGCTTCTCGTTCCAGCACCTTCCCCCACTGCCCATCCCAAAGACATCCTCAGCTTCATCTTGCCTCACCAACAGGGATTCTTCCAGACTTCCGGAAGGAGCTGCACGACAGGAGCCATCTGTGTTTATCACTCCTACTTGTCCTCCCTACCCTGAGCTGGGGTTCTGTCCTCAACACTTGTTATGAAACCTGACAGTTCCAGCCAAATTTGAACGAGGATAATGCAAATCTCCCCCGACTCTGCTGTCAGTGTTGCCTTCATCTGGAAGCCGGCTTGTTTGTGCCTGTCACAGCAAAGTGACAAGCCAAGGGAAGAGGAAACTGTCCTGGCAGTAGGAGAGAGCCAGGGAGAGCTCAGGCTGGCTGGCAGCACAGCCTGGAGGTCGTTCCAGAGGAGAACCCCGGCTCAGGGACTGGGAAGGCACCAGTGCTTTGTGGGGCTGCTGAGGTGTCTGTCCCCAGGTAGACACCACATCCAGATGTGGCACCAGATGTGACACATCCCACCCTGAGAGCAGTGACACGACCAAGCTTTGTGGGCTGGAGCCTGCAGCCTCACTTGGGCACTTGTGGTGGCAGCAAAACAGGACTGAGGCTTTGGACAAAACAAAGAGGTTGGATCCTGGCTAATGCTGCTGTGAGGGTACCTGGAACATGGACATCTCCATGGGCCTGGAGAGCACGGACACATGGAGAGCATGGACATCTCCACAGACCTGGAGAACATGGACATGTCCATGGACCTGGACAGCATGGACACCTCCATGGACCCTGTGAGGACATCCCAGGCTGGGGAGGGCTCCCTGCCCTCGTGCAGGTGGCCTGAGTTCAGGTTAATGCTGCAGATGCAGAGCCCAGGAGTCCTGCACAGTCCTGCTACTCCCTTCCCTGCTGCTCCAGGGCTCGATCCCAATGCCAAGGCATGGAACTGGATCCCAGGACACTGGAGCATCCCCCAGGCAACAGAGGCACAAGGTGCAGCCTTTGGGATGGAACCCATTGTGCTTTGGGAGTGACACATCACCACAGACTCACAGAAACAACCAACAGTTTTCCTCCTGCCCCCTCAGAGGAAGCTCAGGAAGGGAGCCAGGCACGCACTGAACGTGTGCTTGGGAGCTCCTGGGAGCCCTGGAAGAGGCACTTTGATCCCTCCTGCTCCAGAGCTTAAACTCTAGTACTAGTTTATAGCATCTGAAAAAAGAAATCGAGCCAACCTCCCCCTTTCCCCACTCCCTCCTGGAAGACATGTGCATAATGTGCTAATTATTTACTAAAAAGACTCTGAATGTGGCATTGCAGATATAATTAGGTGCCTATTTTGGACAATGTAGTAAGTGCTTTAGAACAAAAAGTGCTATAAAAACTATGCCCAGAGTGGTGACAGGTTTCATTTTTCTTCATGTGTTCCACTTTTTTATTACATCACAACTTGAGTTTTCTGATCAGAGGTGTCACTGTCTGGTGGAGCAAAACGAGCCCATGTTCTGGGAGACCAAAGGGAAAGAGCATCCATTGTCTAAGGAGGGCTGCTCCTCAAAAAGGGAGGCTCAGAGTTCAGCTTTTCCCAGTTATTTTCTAAGTGAACTTCCCTTGGGAAGACTGCCAGCATTCCTGCCCCATTGTGTCTCCCAGACCAGCACAGATCTGGCAGAGCCCACCTTGGCTTTAGGGAGCTGTTTCTCTGCCCAGGCTGGATGCAGAACCTCTGCTCAGAGGCAGTCACAGAGCTCTGGGAGAGCCACAGCCATAGGGAGGGGTGTGATTTCCAGGTGTGCCAGGCCTTGGAGCAGCCCTGAACAAGCACACTCGGAGCTCACACCTCCCTCAGATCTATTCTGGGATGGAGAAGGGTGAACAACACCCACCCACCTGAACTTGACCTGTGAGATTTCAGTATGTTCCAAACATTCACAAATCAGTAAAAAAACAGTTCAAAGCTTAAGGCATTCTGGGCCCAGCTGCCTGTCCCACTCAGTGAACCCAGTTTGAAGTGAGAGGAGTGGGAAGCTTTGTGAGGCCAGACTGAGCTCACAGAACTGGGGCACTGGGCTGGATTGGGAGCTGGGAGGGAGATTTTTATAAACTCTGCAACAAAATTCAGCCCTGTCACAGCTGACAGAGCTGATGTCCCTTCCCCCTCCAAGGATAGGACAGTGCACCTGAAGTCCCACATCAGAGGAGTAACAACCCCTCCACCCTCCCACTAAGGAATTCCGTACCCTCCTCCTGCCCTGCCTGCCAGGGACACCAGAGAGAGTACCAGCTCCTCTGAGACCTGCAGGTGGGAGCTGCAAGCAAAGCTCTTTCTGGGAACAAAGCTCTTGTCTGATTCAAGAAGGAAACGACTGTGGGGAAGGGTGGGAGGTGAAACCAAGAACCAGCCAGTGACTGCTGTTGATTCTCCCCATGCAAAAGGCTTGAGGTGGAGATGATGCTCCCCAGAGCCTACAGAAATGTCTTTTCCTCCAGCTGGAAGGAAGTCAGCCAGCTCACCTCAGCACAACCAACCCCAGCTGCACTGAGGGCACCCAACCTCCTCCTCTGGGCAAGCCCAGCAACGCCCGACCTCGCCTCGGAGCAAGAGCAAGAGTTCTCACCCAATGCCCCTGCTCTCCTGAAAAGCACAACCTCCTTCCTCTGAAAAGCAAGGAGTTTCCACCTACCACTCTCAAGCTCTAACACACCCAAAACAAGTAATTCCCACTGTCCTGGGAAATGTCTAAGCTCAGGACACATCTTGGAAGTGGATCAGAATAGCCAACAGAAGTGAGGCCCGAGGGCAGTGAGCTGAGATCCTGCTGCAGCATGAACACCAGCCACTGCACTTGGTGCTCCCTGGCAGGGGAGGTCAGAAGCTTTTGCAATTCCTTCTTTCCACAAGGTGCAAACCTCCAAAGCAGGCAGGGCTTCAGGGCCTGTTCTCCAGCTGGCCGTGCTTGACGCGCCAGGCCCAGCTGACGCTGCAGTCGGGGGCCAGGGTGCACTGCAGCTCGATGCCAGAGTCGGGCACCTCCATGTCATAGTGCACAGGCTGCCCCTCCTTGGTCACCAGGCTGAAGGCAGGCACGGGGATCTGTGGAGCAGAACACACACAGACCTGATTGGCGCTTCCAGTCTCCTCCAGAACATTACATCCCTCCATCACCCCCAGCTTCCAACACAAGAACAGCTCCCAGGGAGGGGCTTGTGCTTGGCAGGAACATCCTGAACTCCTCTCATAAGGAAATACCTCGGAACAGGGCTGGGCAGTGCCCACCCTGCTGCCAAAGTGCCTCCCTGAGCTCTGGGCCATGGACTGGGGCGTCCTGAGCTGCCCATGTTTGGGCACCTGAGCTCCTCTCCAGGTATTTTGCTTTGTGATGTCCACAAGAACAAAGTCCAGAGAGAACCAACACCACTGGAACATTTTCTGGACTGGTGCAACCTCTTTTAGAGACGATCCCATTTTATACTCAGATGAGTCACAGTCCCACAGACATCCCAGAGTTTCTTTTAGGAACAGCCAAAGCAGCCCACAGTGAGGTTCACAGGAGTGTGCCAACATCTCCAACAGAACAAGTTGGAAGCATCCCAGCCAAACACAGCTCCTTTCCCTGAGCTGATGCTACTGTTCATGATAAAAAAGCCATATAGTGATTCTTTAGGGAGAGGGGAAGGAGTTTATCTTTATAATTGAGGAGAAGGATGTTTTAAGCTTCAGCACAGGTGCTTTCTTAGATCCCTGTGGTCACTTAGACAATTGGCACTGGTTACAATTCAGGTTTGATACTAGATTTAGGCTGGCTATTAGGGAAAAATTCTTCACTGCCAGAGTGGACAAGCATTGGAACAGGCTGCCCAGGGCAGTGCTGGAATCACCATCCCTGAAAAGGTTCAAAAAATGAGTAGATATGGCACTTGGAAATATGGTTTAGTGGGCCTGATGGGATTTGGTCAAAGGTTGGACTTGATGATCTTGGAGGTTTTTCCAACCTTAATGATTCTGTGATTCAGAAAACATCCTCTGGGAATGCACTCACAACAGCAGCACTGAGGTTCTGCTTCTAAAGGTGTCCTAAGGATCCCTGAACCACTCTTGGGTCTCCCTGGCATTCAGGGGTTATGAGGCTGCAGTAGGGAAGAAATTGTTCCTCAAATGATGCACTGAACTCCAGTCTGTGTCTCACCTGGCTGCTTATCCCTGTGGCAATGTCTCCCACCTTTGTCCTGTGGAAATCCCTGATGTGCAAATTTTCTCCACTTAGCAACTGGATCTGGATTTTCACTCCTGGAATGCACAAGAGACTCTTTAACTTCTGCTGAGCCACAAGGACCTCACAGTCCACAGCAAAACTGACTGACAAGGCACATGCACAGGGAAAAACTCATTTTTGTCATTAAGGATTTAATTTATGTAGGTCTTTTGCTGAGCATGGAGCTTGCTGCAGACTGCAATGACTCACAGAGCAGAGCTGCATTTAGCAATAAAGCAGCTGAAGTGATATATTAATTTGCACAATATGCCCTCAAAATTCTGGGTAGATGTTTGTGGTTATAAAACATTCCTTGCACATGCAAGTTGCGTGAGGCAGGGCACACAGGCTCTGTGTGTTCAGGAACTTCCCTGGATTTTACTGTACAGACCCAGTGCCTTCCACCCCTCTGTGACTGGGGCACACTGGGACAGTAAGGAAATGATTCCTGGCCGTTTCTGCCAGGTATGGCAATGCAGACCCACCGTTGAAGCAGCTGGGAGTGTCCGTGTGCCGGCTGCGGCTCAGCAGGTTGTTCCAGCTGCAGCTCTGCCCGTCTGCCTGGCTGTTCCAGGAATGGATCCCAGAGCTCATGGTGTCCCTCAAGCTATGAGAAGCCTTCATGGAGTTCTGGGGGAGCAAGCACAAGTTTGTCTAAGGTTCTGAAAGAAAGTGAGCTGGCAGAAGATGAGCATTAAAATAAGGTCAAGAGGAAAAAGGTGGAAATCCAGAGGGATTTAAGGCTGGGCCTTAGTTAGTCAACTTTTATGTGCCTCCTGGGAAAGAGAATAGATAGCTGTGCAACAATGTGCAAACATTCTCAGATATTCTCAATAGTTAAATCAGTAATGAGCTGAAAAGTTGGATGAGAAAAGAGGGGTTGTACTGGTTGGCAGGAGAATTAAGCATCAGTTAAAATATACTTACTGACACTCAAAACACACAGGAAAAACAATTACTGTACAAAACCAACTATAAACCCTGTGCTGCTGCACTGTTGGGAAGGGTCTGTATTGTCCCAGTCAACTTGACAACATCAGCACAGTGGTCTGTACCAGTCAAAAATCAAGTTAAGTGTATGGGGTAGGTACTAGTGGGGAAAACCAAGCAGAGTCAGATCCCACACTGCACAGTGTGTGTCAACAGCTCAGCTGTGCAGAACTCCCTCAGTCCTCCTCAAAGAGCACTGGAAGACTGAGAAGAGAGGCAAAAATAGGACACAAAGTGGCTCTCAATCAGAATTGACTCCTGCAGATGCCAGGCTGCACAAAGTTGGGACTCAGTGTCTTTGAAAACTGTGATCAAAGTGCTTTTGTCCTTCTCTGGTCCAACAATGCTTATTCAGTGATCCTCACTGGTATTCCCTACCTTAGGAACACCAGAGAGAGCAAACCAATTCTACTGAAATTGGTATTTAAATAACTAGGACTGTTTCATTAGTATCAATGGGTTAAAATAACTTCATGGAGAAGAGATCCATAGGCTGGGAATGAATATCCAAGATCTGGGTCTCTGTTTTCCTCTCCTACTCTTCTGGTCTCTCCCTAAACCTCCTGCTGGTGGCCATGGCCAGGCAGACCCTGCACACCTGCTTGGTGCAGCTCCTACTTCCATCACTGCTTCCCCAGCTCCCTTCTCCTGCACAGACAGGGTTGAGGCTGCTGAGATTTTCCATATCCACACACTTGAAGCTTCTGGGGAGGAGAGCCTCTGGAGGAAAGGATCCATGCTGGATGTGAACCAAAGCACGCTACAACCCTCAACACCCCACTGGGCACAAGCAAAGCTTTCTTCCCAAGGTGCTCCCCAACAAACTGGGTCTCAAAAAGCAGTGGCAAAGGTGAGAAACTCCAGAAGTCTGTTGGTCACAGCCACCCCCACCCATCCCCACTCACCTTCTCACTGGCATCTGACACAAAGGGGCTGTCAATGCTGAGGCACGAGAGCATTTGCTCTTGTTCTTCCAGAGAGTAAGGCTGGGAAAGGCTGTTCAGAAACAGTTCTGCAGCAGAAGGAAGAGAAGGGAGACATTTCCAGCGTTTCCTTCCACGCCTCCCTGCTCTAATCACAGCTCTGCAATTAATACCCAGAGCTTCTTCGGCAATATTTAATGAATATTCATATTGGTGCCAGCAAAACCCAACACACAACTCTGCCATGCAGAGGCCACAGGCAGCACTGTGACACAGGGAAGCTGAGCCAAGAGGAGATGGATTGTGCAATAACAAGCAAAATAGCACCCAAAATTTACCAGTTCTTGCCCATTATGTCTCCTGTGAGATGTCACTCTAGATCCATCCACATTATCAGGGAAAGGTCAAACTCATGCACTCAGCTCTCACAAGTATCTGGGTGCTTGTACTCCCTTATCTGGATACAAGTACTTACACATACTGCAAATATTCCTGCTAATATCCAGATATCCCATACATAACCAGCTCTTACAATGCTGCTGAGACCCAAAAGCCATTTGAGAAAGAAACTGCCCAGTAGCGACCCCTAAAATTCCTCATTCCTCAGTTTCTTGACACAGTTACAATTCAAACCACTTTCTTCCTAACTTGAAGCTTTCAATTCACTCAAAAAGACAAGAAAATAGGGGAGGAAAAAAAGTTAAATGTAGAGTTATGCTGGGGCAATGGAACTGGACAAATCACTGATTTTCACACTGAATTTACTGCTGGTTTTCAATCTCAATTGCTGTTGGTAACCAAATTCCTTGGCTGGTGCTGTAGGTTTTCCAATGCCCAGGAAAAAACAGTTGCAGGCTGATTTTAACTGTACTGCTTTGCTTGACATCTGCCATCCCTTTATTATTATTCTGGCTTACCTCTATTAAAAAAAAAAAAATGTTTGAATGCAAAATTCCAGATGAAGTTGGAATTCTGACAATGTTTACGTAGTGCAAATAAGCACAAGTCCGAAACTGGCTGTTTTCTAAGAGGTTCCTACACATCTCTCAGAAGGTTCTCCCCTGTTCAGGGGGAAGGAAATTCTGTTCACTCCCCTTGTGGCACATTCAATTGGTTAAGAACTATTAGTTTTGGTAGTTTAAAGGAAGGTTGAGCAATTTGTGTAACAAGAAAGGAACTATGAGCAAAATGACATCCAAGCTGAAAACCCAAAAATAACTGTCAACAGGCCAAGAGAAAGCAGCTGTATTTTTATCTTGCTCTCAAGCAAAAAAAAAAAAAACCTGAATTCCTCCCTCAGCCCAGTGCTCACCAATTTCCAGCTGCTGAAGTTCTTGCTCTGAAATGGTTGTGGCTCTTTCCACGTGGCTGCAGCTCTTCAGGGGCAGAGGAGTTGAGGAGAAAGGTGGGGGATCACAGGTTTCAGGTAACTCCTTGCCCTCACTCCAGTGGGTTCCCTCAACCTCCTCTGTTTGCTCCAGAGATGGAGGTGGTAGGACTGGGCTGGCACAGGAAACTTTGACTGACAGTTTTGGATCAGAACCAGTCTCACAAACTGGGCTCACTGGGGGAGACAAGGATGTCTGTGCACTGTTTTCTTTGTTCAGAGATAAATGTCTGGGCTCTCTGTATTCACCTTTCCAGGGGCTTCTCACACCTCCCACTACAAAAAACAAAAAGCATACAAATATTATCAAATAAAGCAATAAAAGAGGTAAAAGCTTTCCTTTTCTGTAAGAGTTTTTGAAGTGTATTTGCTGTAAAATGCCCAGCTTCGAAAGATAAAACCACATCACCTCCACAAATTCTTGCTGTATTACAGAACCAAGCAGCAGGATTAAGTTGAAATAAATTAGTGATGGTGTCAGGGGCAAGACCGAACCACAAATATGAGTCACAGCTAAGGATGCAATAAACCTCTGCTTGCAGTTGTGCTGCACACCAGGCTCTCCAGGTGCAGGTGATGCTTCAGCTGACAGAAGCCCAGGCACAACAGACAGCCCAGAGCACAACAAACCCACAGAGAGCTCACCTCCTTCAGCAGAGAAGGAAGAAGAACATGTGACAGCACACAGGAAATTATCATTTATTTGGGTGACAAACACTCAGCTGGCTGCAGGCAAAAGCCATCAACCCAAAATATGCATCAAGGCTGTGAAAATGATATATTGGACAATAAAACAGACTGGTGCTTCCCAAAGGAACAGCACCAGCAACTCTCCCAGCGGGAATATGAAGGTTCAGCTACACCAGTTACATAAGGACATTTCTACCTTCCTTGAGTGCCACACTGGTCTTAGTTTTGAGCTCTGATGCAGATGCCCTGTGCAGAGGCTCCTTCTCCAGCCCCAGCTTGATAATCTCAGCAGTGAGAGGGTTGCAGGAAGGTGGAATTTCCCTCAGAGGAGGCGGCTCTTTAGCGATCTGTGTAACAAACAGGAAATGAAAGAAGTTAGACCAGAGAGGTTTCATTTGATTTCAGGAAGGTTCTTCCCACCCCAAGAGTGTTTCCAATTGAAATGAAAGCATTAAGTGAGACCTGAACAGTAATTTTATTACAGCTGAATGGCTCAAAAGTCACACCCAAGTCATGAGCAGGGTATGGAAGAGCAGCCCCAGCAGAGCAGGCACAGGGAATGCTCAGCTCCCAAAGCAAGGCTGTCAGATGCCCAGCTGGCTCCCAGCCATCCACCCCGAGGCAAGTGCTCCTTAGCACTTGGAATAACAAGCTCTGGCAGCTCACCTGGCTGGCACTGCAGAGAGGCTGGGTCACTCACCTTTAGGCACAGGGGGTGGTTGTAGTACTGGGTCCAGGGGTGGCAGCCGTTGAGCATGTGCAGCATCATACAGCAGCTGCTCCACACGTCCACCTTGGAGTCACAGCGCTTCCCCATCACCACCTCCGGGGCCATGTGGGTCTCTGTGCCAGGCACGTAGTTCCCTGAAACCATCCAGGGGAAAACTCACTGCATGCAGGCACGAGAGCTGCTCCAGTGCCACTGGTGGGAGGCCTAAGGCAGAATCCCTCTTTTCAGCTAAAGTGAGAGACATGGCACCTTCATACAATGGAATGGTTTGAGGGCGAAGGGATCCTAAAGCCCATCCAGTGCCATCCCCTGCCATGGGCAGGGACACCTCCACTGTCCCAGGTGGCTCCAAGCCCTGCCCAGCCTGGCCTTGGACACTTCCAGGGATCCAGGGACAGCCACAGCTTCTCCGGGCAACCTGGGCCAGGGCCCCCTCACCCTCACAGCCAGAAATTCCTTCCCAGTATCCCATCTAACCCTGTGCTCTGGCAGCTGGAAGCCATTCCCCTTATCCTGTCCATCCATCCCAACTCCCTCTCCAGCTCTATTGGAGCCCCTTCAGGCACTTGAAGGGGCTCTGAGGTCTTCTCTAAGCCTTCTCTTCTCCAGGCTGAACAATCTGAGCTCTCACAGCTTTTCTCCATAGTGGAGGGGCCCACCTTTAGCCAAAAAGAAGCACTGTGTGCTCTTAGAAGCGTTCCCTCTCAGACCCATCCCTTATACACAGAACAGGGATTAAACTTCCATTTCAAGCAAATGTGGGAGGCAAAACATGAGCTTGACTTTAAAAAACATACCCTTCTCTTTCAACAGCTGCATGAAGAAGCACTGTTAATTTTAATTGTCAAAAAAAAGGAATCTTGCTTTAGTGGAGGTCAGGACTCTTCCCCACTATTGACTGAGGTTACATGACAAGTCAGAGTCGGATTTTAAAGTTTCAGTGTGGTTTTTTGAAGGGACAAAACACTGAATGCAGCATGCTGACATAATCTTACAAAAACCCTTGTAGCAAGGGAGATAAGGACCATCACCTCCAAATTAGGGTCATTTTGGCTGTCAGTGGGATGCCTTACAGTAATACCAATAAATGAGACACCCTAAGCAATGCTCAGCCTGGAAAACGCAGTTGCTTGCAAATGAGCCACATGTAAATGTTCACGAGAAAGAATGAGTCAGAAAGGCAATTCTTCAGAAGAGCAGCAGCAAAGCCTCACCTGTGACCAAGCACTTTCCCAGCCCATCTGGGTGCAGGTGAGCAGAGTGGCCAAAGTCACACAGGAGGGCCCTGCTCCCATCGTCTGATAGCAGCACGTTCTCCGCTGCCAACGAGAAGGGTTCCATTAGTCTCCTCTGGATTAGGACATGGGAAAAATGGTCAAAAGCATACAGAACTACAGTTTTTTAAGCTCAAAGGGTTTATTTCTCCTGTGGAGTGTCACTGGCTTAAGCAAGGACAGAGTTGTAATTATCTCTGTTTATAAACTACCAATTACCAGCCCTGGAGATTCTTGTAGCCCAATGGTGGGGCAGCCTGGGCAAGCAGCCTGGCAGACCCACAGGATGACAGGAAGAGGTGACAAATATGATATTCCCAGCAGTCTAGAACCAAGGGAAACTTTCAAAACATAGATCTGAAAATCTAGTAAGCAGATCCCCTAACTTTAGTAAGTAATCCCATAATTTAATCTCCAAGCAGTTTGCCTGTTCTAAGAAAAAGGGAAGAACAAGGTACTTCAAACACCTTCCTACCTTTGACATCTCCATGGAGAATGTTTTGAGCATGAAGATACTCCAGACCCTCTAACACCTGGCCTAGGTAGCTGAGGGCTCTGTCCTCTGGCAGGCAGCCACTCTGTTTAATGAGCTGCCCTAATGAGCCACCTAGAAAGGAATACAGGGAGCCCATGTTAGCTTATCTTTGAATTGTACACAGTATCATTAACATTCCTGGTTGTTTCCACTGAAAAAATGAGATTTTCCAGGTCTGACAGCACTTATCCTCCCCACGTGGCTCTGTTCCTTTTGTTTATTCCCAGAGTTTTTGCTGCCCACAAAAGCAGGCCTTGTTCATAAGGTTTTTTGCTTAGTGTCACTTTAACAGTGTTGCTTTGGAGGAAAAGCAACTGCTCTGTGATCAGAACAGGCATTTCTAGGTGTTACTGACCACCAGCTCATTCTTCACAGCCTGTTTTCCATGGTTCTGGCCATAAAAAGAGTACCAGGCAACAAAATCATCTAGGTTTGCTTAAACAGTATCCCCTTTTCCAGGGCAACAAGCTCCACTGGTGTCCTACAAATCAACAGGAAGCACAGACCAGCCCCAGCAGTGTTTTACTGGCAAAAAGAGACACCTTGAAGTAGAGTGAGGCAGCACTGGGAATTAATCCCCCCACAGCAAGCCCATTGCAGGCATTACCCATCCCAACCCCCTCGGGAATTCACACCAGGAACATTCTGGAGGCATCGAGGAACTAACAGATTCAAACTGGGGCAGAAGGAAGAGGAGGCCAGTGTGCATTGGGCAGTGCCAGTGGTGCTCCTGGCTCTGTCCCCTGCTCACCCTCCATCAGCTTCATGAAGATGGTCACCCAGGGGCCCTCCTTGACGGCGCCGTACAGGGGGACCACGCTGGGGCTCGTCAGCGCCGCGCACGTCGTCAGCTCCTCGGCACGGAAACGTTCCACTTGCACCTACGGAACAGGCAGGCCCTGAGCAAACCTGGCACGGGTCCTGGCACAGCTGTCCCTCTCTGGCAGAGAGGAACAGGCAGGGGTTAATTGATGGCCTCGGAGGTCTTTGCCAAACTCGACTCTGTGACCTTCCTTAAGAGAACTCGGAGAGTGCAGCAAGAAGCGGGAGCACTCGGGATGATGAACCCTCAATGTCTAAGGAAAGTGAAGATTTAGCACAAAAGATGCCAGCTTGCCATAACTCCAGATTACAGCTGAGGGCTGGTACCCCTCAGGAGGAAGGTAATTTCTGTCTCAGTAAAAAGATAATTCTGACAACTGAACATTCTGCTTTTATGAAAGAGGGTGAGAAAAAAACTGGGGATGGCGCAAAACTTGGCAAAAATTCAACTCCCCCAAAGCAGGAGGGAATACAAAATATGTCCACAAGCAGTGATCTGCATGATCACCTTTTTAGGTGGTCTTCATCCTGAAAATGGTTAAACAAAAACTTTATTTGCTAAGTTCAGCCAAACTAAATAAAACAAGAATTTGCTGAAGTCCAGAAGGAAAACATGAGTCATGAAGATTCTGGTGGGAAAAAGATGCATCATGTTTCATCACTGTCAGCAATCCAGCTATAGCTGGTTTTCTTTCATCTCAAGAATTCGGGCAGCAGGTGCTTCCAGCACCAAGTCTGGTGAAAGAAGGTGAGGTGGTGCCCTGCTCTCACAGGCAGGCAGCAGTAGCAGCAGACAGTTACGCATGGAAAATTAAACAGATCATAGAGAAGTGTCCAATTTGCATGTTAGAATTCTCTGCTTTCAGAGTGCGATCCAAGAAGATGCATTTCTGATATAAAGAAGCAGCATTTATCCTTCAGTAATTAGGAGGGGAAATGACATTTTGGAAGACTTCAGCTTCTCCTACTTTCATGTTCCCCTTTTCAGCACAATCATCCTCCTTCCTGAAAACACACCCCACAAGGAACAGCTATTTTTCCCAAGACTGTGGATTTGCCAAATGGATAATACATTTAAATAGCTACATACTGACAGGAAACAGGCTGGTTGTGTTACCACAAGATTTCACACCTGAACTGTGAGGATGCAGAACAGGAATTAATTTTCCACATGCTTGAGAGATGTTTGTTTCCATAGCTGACAACTGAAATGGTCAAATAAAGACACACACTGGCTTATCTTGCCACTTACATCTTTCCACAGAGAGCACAGCAAGCTGGGCCCAGTGTAAATGGAGAAAAATGGACATTTTAAATTGAAAAATACAAATTATGGTTCTTTTTGCACATAATACTTTTGTACTCAAGACAAACACTTCCCACATGCTTCTGGAAGTTTTCTAGTGAAGTAATGTGAGAAACATCAGTTCACAGGGGTGATGAAACTATTCAAGGGTAAGTTCAAATAAAATAGTTTACATTTTCCTCATCTCCTTGCATTGTCCCCCTGTCTGCATCTCTGAGGCCCCCATGGCAGCCTATGAATCAAATTCCCTGATCCAAGTTATATTCCACACACTTCCTACACAGTGTGACAAGTGGCATATCCTGGAGTAAAATAGATTTTAGTGCCAGCTTCTGGAAAAACACACAACCTTCGCTGCATCTGGAACAGCATCACCTCAGAACAATGTGCCAGCATTGCAGCTGACACTGAGGAGATGAAAGCTCTGTTTTCAGAGCCTACTGACTGCCTTGGGTTTTTCCTACTTTATTCCTTTTTCAACAGGGAAATAAATATCTGCCATGTAACCATTTTCACCAGACATGGTTTGAGATAAGAATAGTTAGATAACAGACATCCCACACAGCTGTTGCTCCCCCGCAGTCACTCACAATCATTCAGAAAGCTCTGCTCTTGCCTCAGCAACCAGGATCCCTTCCAGCACAATTTAAAGCCAAATGAACTTATTTCTGGCTGGAGGGCTTGACCCCTGTGCATACAGAGGTCCTCCATCTGCTTCTCTCTCTGCCATCCTCCTGAAGCTTTTCCTTGGACACAACAGCAGCACTTCACTGTGACTGTACAACAAGGCCCTAAAGAGGACCTGGGAAGAGATTTCTCTCCATGTGCTGTCTTGCCAGGACCCTCCTTCTCTCACACAGAATTACCTTCTTGGCAGCACACTGAAATCCTGTCTGCTTGTCCTCTATCTTGTACACTTCCCCAAAAGAGCCAATGCCCAAGGAGCCATGGCACTTGGTCCAGTGAACCTCTTCTCGGTATTCGTAATCCACTGGCTTCAGCTTCTGGAAGTCCAAAGAGAAAACAAGATGAAACAAGGGAAGAGACACTTAAGTGTGGAGCTGCACAGACAGAGAGCAACATTTTCAGAAGCAGAACAAGGACAGATATCACAGCACCTCTCTAGAAATCCCGGCACAAGATTACTTCTGCCACAGGCTTGAGATGAAACCATACAGGATCAACCTACTTGATTTCTGTGGGGTCTTTTTGGATCTAAACGAGTGCACCCCACTGTTGTAAAGAAAGGCCACCAGGACTTGGATGGCTTTGGAGCTCTGTGTTCCTCCCTTCTCATGCAGGACGTAACTACAAAGCTGAATCCTACAACTAACCAAGATTCCCATGACCAAATGCAGACACTGCATTAAAGCTTTTCTGCAGTCAGGGGATGGAAACTGTGCCTTAGGTGTCAGTGTGAACACGTTCAGGCAGGTAAGGGACACCCTGAACTCCACAGACCATACTGACAGGGTCACACTGACCCCAGGGAAGTCCTCCAGGAGGACTTTAAGGTGTTGAGAGAGAATGGAATTCAGAAGAAGTGGATCATGTCTCTAGGATTCAAATGCATTTCTGTGCCCAGGCCCTGTGCTTGCCAAGGGATGCTGCAGGAGCTGCTGGTCCCAGCAGAGGCCCAGGCTGGGCTCCTGTACCTCCCCTTCTACCCAGTCCTGGTTTCTGTCACAGTCCAGCTCATCCAGAGCCAATAAATATTGCAGCCTGGCTGAAGGATTGGGCTCTTCCCCAGCAAACAGAGGACATGGTTGAAGACTGAGCACAGAACCACTGCTCAGAGACAGGCCTGCGTGCCTGGTGACGGAGCAGAGCATGGAGCCAACAGTCTGAGACAGACAGGGCTTTAACTCCTGCAGAAAACAACGCTGCATCGTTATCTGGCAGCTTCAACCAGATACAGAACCATTCAGAAATTGCACTTACAGAAGCAAGCACAGGGATGCAGATTATCCCTCTCCCAAAGCCCAGGAGAAACTCTGCCTCCCACCACCCCAGAGTGTGGCTCAGATCACCTCGTTCAGCAGCACGCCTTCATTTTCACTTGCTTCATGGAATTGCTCCTTTGGCTCCAGCCCACCTCCTCTCCACGTCTTGGCCAGGCTGGCCAAATTTTGTGGTTCACCAAAACTCACGCTCCCCTTCAAGGCATCTACCAAATATTCTTCCACAGAAAGCTTGTCTGAACTGGTTTGCACAGACTGGTTGATGCATTTGGTGAAATTATATTCTAACTTTAGGCCAGGTAAGTGACTGTCTTGATAGTTGAGGTCACCATGGAAGTACGTGTCCAGAGCATTCTGCTTCATGGCATGGAGAGGATTGTCCACATGTGGGAAATGGGGGGGAAGGATGTTGTAGGGAAAAGGATGGAGAGTCTCAGGCTGGGGAACAGTGTCCCTCTGTTTCCAAACATGATTAAGGCACTGAATAGGGCTGATCAGCTTGTGCAGTTCGGTTTTGTATTGGCTCCTCGGGGAATGGAGTTTGCCTGTGGACAGAATTCTGTCAGGCTTCTCAAAAGACAGTGGATCATAGCCCAAGTCCTTGTTAAATTCAGGAACCCAAAAACTATTTCTGTAAAGAGTACTTTGGTGTGATTCATCCTCCTAGAAAACAAAACCAAACAGCTGAGCAGGAACCTCAGTATAGACACCAAAATTCACCCAAGAGCTGTTAGAGGAGTTTGCAGGGACAGCACTAAAGGACGGTGGAAGAGTCTCACCTGGACGGGAATTGGGGTGCAGCTCTCCTGTTCTGGAGTTCTTGGACTTCTCCTGCCAGCAGCCACAGGTTGTCCCTTCAGCTTGGATCTTTTCTTGTGCCGTTTCTTCTTGGCCCTGCCCCGGTGCCTCCCCCTCCAGGTGGGAGCCATCCTGCCCTCTGTGGCATGGGCCACATTGTTGGGGATCTGATCGAGACTGTCCGAGCGGCTGCTGCAAAGCACAACACAGCAGGGCTCTGACATGTGGCAGTGGAAGCACAGCTCAGGGGACACCTCCCACCCACAGAAAGGGAATTAGCAACTCTGCCTCCAGAGAGTCAAAGAACAGAGAACTAAAACACAACTTCTTGCCTTCTAATAGGGGTAGGTTCAAGGCCCGGGCACAGCAGCACCTCTGGCATTGTATAAAAGAAATAGTGGGGTGTCGGGGAAGCAAAACATTAAAGTGTCCCAAGGTTCTTCTTCTGAAAGAACAACAAGACTGGAATATACAGTCACAGAATGGCTTGAGTTGGAAGGGATCCTAAAGCCCATCCAGTGCCACCCCTGCCGTGGGCAGGGACACTTTCCACCAGCCCAGGTGGCTCCAAATCCTGTCCAACCTGGCCTTGGACACTTCCAGGGATCCAGGGGCAGCCACAGCTTTGCTGGGCACCCTGTACCAGGGCTTTCTCATCCTCACAGGGAGGAACTCCTTCCCAATATCCCACCTAACCCTGCCCTCTGGCAGTGGGAAGCCATTCCCCCTTGTCTTGTCACTCCAGCTCCTTTGTCCAAGTCCCTCTCCAGCTCTCTTGTATGTCTCTTTTTAGAACATAGCAAAGTAGAGGGAAAAGCACTGCATGTCTCCAGGCTGCTCTGAGACAGTTTGTGGTTGATTTCTAGTGAACACAGAGATGATGTATAAATGCAGTCTATTTTAAAGAATTATTAAAACAAATAAATGTGTTCATAATATCAATGCCTGCTCTATTTTGAAGGGAAATCATAAAGCCACTGGGAAGTGTCAAACCACACACCCCACAAGGTGTCTGAAGCCACCAGGAAACAGGCAGCACCTAATTCTGTATCTCAATCACCCATTTCAGAGTGCTGGGGCTGCCTGACAGGGCTCCAGTGCTTAAGAAAGCTCCAGTATGTGCCCCAACAGGAAGATATTCTTCATGAAGAACAAGCAGCTCACTCCTGGATGACTCCAGGAAAGCAATTCCCAGGACCCCACTTGTCCATCAAAAGTGTCACTGTCCCTTTTACCACTTCCAGCTTCTCTGTGTTCACAATTTCTGTTGTTGATGCTGTCATTAAGCAAAGGTTCTCTTATCCCCTTTTATCCTTCCAAGAAATTAAGCTGTTCTCTTTTCTGAGTACTCCTTCTAGCAGCAGCCCAGGTTTCACACAGCTTTTCAGCAGATGGTGTAACAGTTTCAAAAGCATCAGCACAGTTAGTTAAAAAAGACTGAAAATTTCTCCTCAAGCCTATAAATCTTAAAAATAATCAGTCATTTTGTAACAAATTTGACCATCCAGAAACAGAGGCAGAAGGCCACAAGGGCACTAAATCTGCAGGCACTGACAATAAGACAACACAAGGTGTTTCAAGTAGTTTGTGCCTAAACTCGTGTTTTTTCCTAACAGGAAAATGTTCTGGCAAAGACACATTCTTACCTGGCCTCAGATTGAAGAACTAATTCCTACAGGAGTGCTTTTGGAAAAATATTTTAAGTGCAGAGAGCCAGGGTGATTTGGAACAGGGACAAGTCAGCAGACAAAACAGTGGAGAGGGGTGTTTGTGTTAAGAGGTCTCTCACCTGTAACGTTTACTGTGGGCAATAAAGGATCTCTCTGATAAAGTGGGGCTGAACTCCTGACTGTTTTCACCTGTGTGAAAGAAAACAGGGTCATCACTTGCCTTAAACCAGGCAAAGTCTCTCCTAGTAACAACTGGACTTAAACAGCTCTACCACTGTGCTAAATGAGTGATCCAGACAATCACTGCACAGTCATGTCACACCACCCACACTACATTCTTCCTCCCCCACAATTAGGAGGCTTCCCAGCTACCTCCTGATCCCCCAGCTCTTTCCCAGATATCAGATTTATTTTGGTTTCTTCCTCTTTATCCCCTCTTTTAAAGACCTTTCAGAAGTCAGCCAAGAACAGGTGACCCACAGGACACAGATCTGGTTGAGGTGCACAGGCCTCAGGCTGGTCTGTTATTTATGCTTTATTCAGTGGATGCTGCCACATTATTAGGAGATTTCATGAGCTTCCTAAATAGAGTCTGGGATGTGTCATCAGCTCCACCCCACTTGGGATTACAAATAGATGTGGTCTCAGCTCTCCAGGAGCGCCGAGGGAGTGAAATCTCATCCCTCTTTACACATTCCTTTTTCTCAATGAAGCGCAGCCCGCCCTGCTACTCACATTCTGCTTGGGCAATAATAGAAATTGATGCACAGCCTCCTTCTGTTTCTTCTTTTGCTGTTCCTTTGGTGATTACATCATTCAGGATTTTCCACTGACTGTGAAAGATGACCTTCTTTGAATCTTCTACTTTGCAAACACTGCTTTGCTTTTCACTCACTGTCTCCTTCAGCCCCTCAGCAGCCGTGAGCTCCTTCTTGTGCTTGATGGCTGGATCAGGAGCTCCTTGGCATGCAATTCCCATCACTGCCATTTCCCAGCTTCAGAGAGACACTGAGATAGAACAGAAAAACAAAACACTTGTCAAAATACTTCACAGACAGAAGCAGCTTCAAGTTCATGAGAAACAGAAGGCTCCTGAAGGTATCACATTGATAAATAATTTAAACCAAATCAAGGTCCTGCACAAGTTCTGAGCTGGAGAAGAACCCTGGAGTGCCAGTCCTCCATTTCTGACTTCGACAACTGAAGATCTGAATATTCAACATTCTCATGACTGAAAATATGCAACCACATGGGTTTTGGAGAAATTTAATTCTTGGTATAGTCCCTTAACTTAAATACAAACAGTGAAACCAAAGAGAAGAAGGAACTCCCGTATCACTGAACACGAAGCATATTCATCCCCAAAAAAAGGAAAAAAGGGAAGATATGAAAGTTCTCCTAGAGTGTACCTGGGGGGAATTACACTGTGCTCCCACATGAATGACCATAAACCCAGTTAATTCCCTTCTTCCCTGTGCTCAGTCATCCTCACAGCCATTCCTCATTTTCCCTCAACAAAGCCAGGCTCAACAGCCAATCTGCCCATCCACAGAGCCCCCCTCACTCCCTTCCTTCCTCTACATCACCAAAAGCTTCTGCAACACTTGGTCAGGCCCATCAGAAGTGGAGCTCTTACAGAGTGCAGGATCCATGGAAGCTGGTATTGGATAGAGGACAGTGATGGTGCTGGAACAGATCCCTCTGCCTGAGAGCTGGGCAGGGAATCAGCACAGGCTGTGAGCTGACCAGGAACACAAATGGAGCTCCAGACAAGTCCCAGCACAGGCCAAACCTCGGCCAGTTGGCAGCACAGGGGAAGGTGGAAGGGAGCCAGGCATGGAAAGGGAGAAGAAGCATAAACCAGCATGGAAGCAAAGCACTGAGGGACAGGATGGGGATACCCAGGGGTGAAAATCAGCAATGTGGAGAGTGAGGAGTTTCCTTACAGCATGAGCCCCTGGGGAATATGGCTTTGGTTTAGCCCCTGATCCCCTCATCTTGGGTTCTGGAGAAGTTAAATCAGTTGTTTCCTTATAAACCAGAATATGCTCTGTTGCCCCTTATAAGTGCAGAGAACCCTTCCTTGTGCCAGTCCTCCCACAGCACAAGTGTAAAGCCTTAAAATGGATATTTCCACCCTTAAACAACCCAGGGAAGTTCAGAAACCTTAGGCAATGTTACAGGTGTTAAGTACCACAAACCCAGGACAGGAAAAGGAAGGACATTTTAACAGAGGCCAGAAAACTCAGATTTCAGCACCATTACAGGAGCACACCTTGAGGCTCATCAACTTCAATCTGCATAAATATTTCTTCTTTTTTTTCCCTTTCCTTTTCCTTTTTTCTTTCCTTTTTTCCCCCACCTTGAGCTCCTGCCTGGGGCAACAGGATTTTTACTCCAACAGGCTCCTGGCAGCAGAGATGACTCAGGAAAATGGCAAAATGAGTGGGTGCTCCATGCCTGAAGGACCACCAAGGAAAAGGGGAGGCATTTGGGAGCCAAGTGCATGAACCTTGGTGCTGTGAGTCACCTAACAACCTGGCAGGTATACAGGGAAAATCAACAATGACCACATTCAGAGGCCAAACAGAGAACAGCTGCTGTGCAAAAGAAGTGCTGATGACAGTATCCCACTCATTACGGGTGTCCCGCTCCCTCTCCTCTACAGAAATTATGTCAATTCTCAGTGCTGTAAAATAATCCCTTGGAGCAGCAGGAGCAGAGCCTGCCAGATGACTAACCCAGCCACCAGTGACCAAACTGACAGGTTCAGAGCTATTTTTATCCTCACTCTCTCCTGACTTGCATTAACTCTGTCTCTCCTTGCCCTCCCCTCACCTTCAAGGTCCTTCAGCGCAAACCAATTCCCATCACAAAAAAATACATAATTCTACAAGTCCCTCCTTGGCTGAGACAAAGGAGAACAGAGAGAGAGGAGAAACAAAACTGCAAATCCTTGTTGCCCTCTGAAATGGCAAAGAATAACAAGGAAACACAACTGAGACTAAAGTCAACAAAGCTCTACCTCACTTGCAGACTCAAAGAGACCGAGGCAGCAATTGTGAGCAACGGCCTCAACCCGGGCAGAGCTGAGCCAGTTTAATGTGTGACTCAGGTCTGTGGGACTGTGCAGGACCAGAACCTGCATGCCCAGCCTGGTTTAACTGTTGCTGCACAATTTTCAGTCCTTGGAGAAGTCAAATGCCAACTATTTTTATGGTGTGTACAGTAAAGCATGGTGGGCAGAAGTTGTGATTAAAAATTCTGTGATCAGAACTTTTAAATAGTTTTTGAAGTGTAACTTCTGTCTAGAGAAAAGGAGGCTCAGGGGAGACTTTTATTGCCTTCTATAGCTCCCTGAGCGGAGGTTGAAGCTAGCTGAGGGTCAGGCTCTGCTCCCAGGGAACAAGAGACAGGAAAAGAGGAAATGGCCTCAAGTTGTGTCAGGGGAGGTTCAAGTTGGATATTGGGAAAATTTCTTCACTGAAAGGCTGGTCAGGCTTTGGAATGGGCTGCCCAGGGCAGTGGTGGAGTCCTCATCCCTGGAGGTGTTCAAAAAACAGGCAGACATGGCACTTCATGATATGGCTTAAGTAGGCACAGTGGAATTTGGTTGAAGGTTGGAATGAATGACCTTGGAGGCCTTTTCCAGCCTCAGTGATTCTGTGATTCAGAACTGAACAGGCCTGACTCATCTCTGTGCACGTGGAAGGGCAAAGAGAGAGGTGCAAAGAGCTCCTGAGTCCCATTAATTCGGATATAGGCACTTGGTCTCTGCCCAGACACCGCCCCCCAGCCCTTCACAGAGAGCTCCAGATAAAAGGGAGCCTGGGGAGCAGCAAATGGGTATCTGAGGATCCACAGGATGCCCACTAAGAGCAGGATTTACCCACGAGACACTCTGGAGCTGCTGTTCCCCTGCCTGTTTACAGCTTCCTGTACAGACACAAGGCACAGACATGCAACACAAGGAGCTTCACGTTCCTGAGCTGGAGGGTGGTTGTGTCCTACCCAGAACTGCTTCTCTGGTTTGCAAAACCTCCTCTCCCTCAGCCAGGTCACTTAGATACAGCTGCAATTCTTGATTTCCATATCCCTGACTTTCTTCCTTCTGTGGACATGTGATGGGCTCATTATTTTCAAGGCAGAAAGGGGAAGTCAGGTAATGATGCAGGAGATAAGAGTGGATACTGCACTCCTAACCCACAACAGGCTTTTGATACCAGCTTAAAGCCTGTTTGTTCCTTATCTTCACTAAGGGTTTATTCACCTTGGGTTCACTAATGTTAGTTCCCATTGCTGTAAAACAGAAAGTGTGTTTTTACAGAATGAAAGCCAAACAGTCTCAGTTGTGCTGTGAAGGCACCGCTGTGATGGCAACTCCTCCCTCAGCTCATGTGTGGGAGAAACTAAAATACTGGATAAGGTCACCTGAGACTTGCAGGGAGTCAGAATTAATGAGATACTCAAATGTTATTAATGTAAGAGAGAACCATGTGCTTTCTGCTCTTTTAAAACCTCCTCCCCTCCTCTCTAAACAAGTCCCTCTTCAGCTCTTCCATCTCAACTGGAAGATGTTTGGAGCAGGGACCTTAAAAAAAGCATTTCTGTGTTTCATGAAATCGTTGTGAGAGAAACTCAGAGCTGGACAAGAGCCATGCAGACACCTTTCCAGCACTGAACAACTCCACAACACATTGTAACATGGGATCCTTCTTGGGTGCCTGCCTCCAACCCCCCCTGGACAACGGCTTTTGGGAGACTTTCAGTGAACACTTTGTGGAGAAGCCCATACATTTGGTCAACAAAAACTTGGAAAGAGCTTTAAAATACACATAAGGCTTCCTAAGTCAACCTCACAGAATGGAGATTTCTTCTCATCTGAGTGTACTGATTCAGCAGCAGTTTCACACTGACATCTAGTTTGAAAGGAAAGAAGATAAAAAATTATGTTGTCTCAGTGAAGTTTCCCACTTCCTTATGGAGAGGAGTTCTGTGCACAGAGCACTAACTCAGGTTGCCTTTGCAGCTGCTGCTGGTTTGATCAAACACAAGGAACATTTTTAGCCATGTTGCTTTGCTGACCACCAAAACAAAGCAACAGCTGGGAAGAGCCAGGAATTTCTGCATCACTAGAGCAGGGAATGTCAGCTGAGAAGAACACCACACACCTTTTGGGGACCTTCCAGTCCTAACAGCTGTCAGTGAGTATGGGAGAAAGTGCCAAATCTGCAGCCAAAAGAACCTACACAGGGTATTATCTGCAAAATCCTTCAAATCTTCAAAGCCATCAAACCTTGCCAAGGAACAGGTTCTTCCAAAAGGAAAAAAAAAAAAAATATGTTACTTGTTACATGGATGGATCACATTAAAAATCTGGTTTGGGGTCCAAGGCACATATGTATAAATATATCCTTTATATATATACCTCATATACTTTACATATATATATATATACACACACATATATGGAAGTGGCCAAGGCCAGGTTGGACAGGGCATGCAGCAGCCTGGGATAGTGGAAGGTGTCCCTGTCCATGGCAGGGGGTGAAACTGGGTGGGCTGTAAGGTCCTTTCCAACCCAAACCATTCCCTGATTGTTTGTACAATCCCTTCAGACTCCGGGCACCACTTCCCTCCATCCCTGCCTCCCTCTGCCTGGATGCCACCTATGGGCTTCCTTGCCTGCTCACCTTTCAGATGGAACCGAAATTAAGCCTGTTCCGGTTTTGGCAGAGGCAGTTTAAGGCCTGTTAGTGTAGCCCAGGCCTGGGGTGGAGCTTTAAACTGCTCAGCAGGACAAGTTTCAGTTTGTGTCAGAAGGGACTGAAAAAAATCAGTTGTAGCACTCAGCAGTCCCCCCCACCCCCGACCTCAAAACATACTTAATACTGCTTCGAGTGAACACGTCTAAGAGGAAAAAAAAAAGTGACTTCCCTTGTGTATCTAAGAGCTCCAAAGTGAAAATAAATAGAATGCCTGACTGATTAAAATCCTGGTGAGTCAGAGCAGCAGTTGCTATTCCAGGGAGCTCTCAGCCTTCACCTCCCCTTCAATAGCCAGTGTGACCCATCCGGCCATTCCAGGGGCTCCTGCACAATCCCCTCTGCTCCCTCTCGTGTGTATCCACAGATTTACCTGAGGAGCACCCGGGAAAGCTAAAAACCTCTCCAAACCACCGCAAACTCCCTGTTTGAAGCCCTTCACTATCAGCCCTATGTATGAGCACGTTATGTTACAAACGATAGGCAGTATGTAAACGTGTTCTTTAAAGTGGTTTGATAGTAAATACTCCCAATTCCTGTTTCAGCCACTGGTGTTGCTTACTGTAAACATCAGGATAATGAGCCTCAACTGTTTTTTTTACTTGCCAGACATTAAGATATTGCAATAGTTTGGTTACAAAATCTGCAGGGAAATATTTGACTGGGCTTAACTATCAGCAGATTTCTGAAAGCACCCAAACACACGTTTATCCTCATTTCCTCGAGGACAGCCTGAGCACAGCTCACCTCTGAACAATTCTTTTCATGCTGCTGAACAAAGATATGAACACCACCATTTGCCCAGAGTTTACAAACACCACCACAAGCCCATTCACTCAAAGAATGGCTAGTTTTTCCCAACTCCTTTGTAAACAAGGAGAACAGAAATAATCAGAACAAACTTCAGCCTGATAAGGATTCGCTTCCCAGCTGTTCTCATACAGCTCTCAGGCCACTGCTTAACAACATCCTGGCTTTGACAACCCACTTGTGAAGTTATTTCCTAAACTACAACAAAATGATACAATAAGCACCTAAAGGGACAACTTCCACCAACCACCACAGACACACCTGAAAGTCAATTCTGCCCAAACAGGTGGACCCAGGCCATCACCAGTAGTTACTATACACTGCTTTGCAGCTTTACCTTTCAATCATACTTATAAAATGCATTTAAATCTATGGGGAAGCACTAAGGCTGGGATGCCAGGCAAAACCAACTCCAAAGTTCAGTAAAATTTAGTATAGGTAGAAGCAGTTCAACATGATTTTAATTTATGATTGGTCCTGCCAATTCAGTTGTGATGAATTCATACTGTAAAGTCAAAATATGAACTGATTGGGATGATTTCTAACTGTCCAGCCTGAGCAGACTCTCATGAGACAAACTCCCACCTGAACTGTGGAACAGAACTGCCTTTAGGCAAGACAAGGTCCATGTTCTTCAGGGCCCCCATGTCACTAAACTGTGATCAGCAAAGCCCATTCTCCTACACACTCAATTCCCACGTGTCTGTCCTTCCATGCATCCTGATCTCCCTTCCCCAGCGTCTCCAGACCCTTTCCTAACTCAGGGCTCTTTTATTCCCAGCCAGCTGCTCACCTCAGAACCTGGGAATCCTTCTGTCCTCCAGGCCTTGATCCTTCTGTCTCCACTAACACATTTGACACTTGCCAGCAAAGTTCAAAAGTCACAGAAGGGAAGCTGAAGAGTTATGGTCACTTTGCCTCCATCCTCTTGGCAACTATAATAATAATAATTCAGCACCTCATCACTGCTACAACAGCTCAGCTCTGCCCCCTCCCATTTAACACAGAAAGAAGACTCAGGACAGACTCATTAACTTCAAGTTCATTAACTCCAGTGATGTTGGATCAAGTCCCACAAACCCTTTAGGTTTTCACTTATGTTTGTTTGTTATGCTCCTTCACAGCACTCTACAAGATTCAGTCTCTTAATACAGTTAAAATTTAATAGTTAATAGCAAGTGACTCATTCCCAAGGAATCCGGTGGCCATGCCAATAACAGATTTCAACTGAGGTAAAATGCAATAAAGCAGCTCACTACAGACACACTCAATTCAACTATTCTTATCACTAATGTCACAGCACAGGAGCGCGAGTTATTACTCATAAAAGCGTTCAGAAAGCCAGTCGAAAAAGAAATTCAGACTTTGTTTATAGGTGCTGGTTTCAGACTGCTGTGTCGTACATGTGCAGAGCACTCAACACATGTTTCTAATGTAACCAGTTAAAGCTGACAGGAAGCATCTGAGATCAACCACAGCAGCAACTTATTAATCAGCAAAGAAACATTTTAACCTTTTGCCATTAAAAAAAAAAAATTAAAATAAATTAGGCATTCAGTTGTGTCAAAGAGACGCTCAGAGTGAAAAGGACCGGGTGGTTCAGGTGAATTAAGGTCTGGCTGTGTTGTGATGAGCTGAGCTCATCCCTGTCTCCTTCTCCCCTCTCCAGGGCCAGGGATCGGCGAAGTCCCTGCACCGGGAGCCCGGGGCAGCGGGAGCTCCGGGGAGTGAGGAGCACCGGGAGAGCAGAGAATCGGGCAGCCCGGGGCAGCGGGAGCTCCGGGCAGCGGGAGCCGCGGACTCGAGAAGGGGCCGGGCAGCGCAGTGACATCCACGCTCCGAGCACACACGCACAGCACTGCGGCGGGAGCGGCTGCGGCAGGGCCCGGAGAGCCCATCAGCCGCTCGGAGCCCCTCGGCTGGGCCGGGGCTCCTCACACGCTGCTCCCGTCGGCAGCCGCGGAAGCTCCGTCAGGCCCTACCGGGCATATGCGCCCCGCGGCTCCCGGACCGAACACTGCCCCCCGGACCCGGATCCCGCCTCCGCAGCGGCGGCTGTGGCCGCACCTACCGTTGCGGCTCG
>VZRX01001783.1:0-19103 GCA_013398075.1 Notiomystis cincta
CACCATTGGTAAGAAAGAAAGAAGACTGAGAGAGGGGGTGGTTGTTCTAAAGTTTGTATTAATTCTCATTATTCTTTTAATTATGTTAATAAAATTTTCCTTTTATACGTCATTAAAGTTTTGAACCTGTTTTGCCCTCAAAGTATTTTTTTTCTCTTAATTCTTATCTGAACCCAAGAGTTTTTAATTGTTCTTTCCCCTCCTCTGCTCAATTTTAGCAGAGGAAGATAAGTGAATGGTTTCTTCATGAGTGCGCTGGCTGTTAGTCAGTGTCCAACCCACGACAACTATAATGGTTATTGACTCCTCTACACAAACCCCTGTGCACACAGAATTGTCCAAGGGCCTGAGCTCTGTTGTTCCCAGCCTTGCAGCAATTTCGTATGCAAAACAAGTCACTGAGATTCTTTCTGCTTCGGGTAAACCATTGTGAAATTTGGATATTTCTTCCACATTTTTATGAAGCTGAAATGAACAGGCTGACAGCATAACTCACACTATATTGATTCCATGCCAGTGCTCGTTAATGGAGAAGCCGATTCTCACTAAATGTATGACCTTCTGATATCCCAAGGCAGTTTTTGTCTCAAATACCTCCAAACACACTGAATTATTTAGAGCACAAAAACGTTACAAATGCTTGGTACATCTGCAACATCCATACCTGGGTGTACAGGTATAAATATCCATCAGCACCTTTGGGAACACACACACACACACACTGAAATCTGGCTGAATGCACCACCACCATCATACTGCTCTAATAAAACCTCAGGTCCTTCAGCCTCTCACAAAACATCACCTGCAGGTTCCCTGGGGCAAAATAATTTAATCTGTAATTTGTTTAACTCTAATGGATTTATAGGCACAATAGGTCGTTTTTTTTATAGGTCGTTGTTATTGCTCTGAAGTTGCAATTTACTGACCCTTTTTGTGTCATTAACCAGTGCTTTGGAAAAAGCATGTGCTGATACAGAGTGTTTGTTTGTGGATGAACACTATTTTTTTTGTAAGGTATGAAACCCAAGTCTTCCTTAGTTATTCAAAAAAAGCTTTAAAAGCATCAGCCATGACATTTTGTATAAATATTTTCCATCTGCCCCATGGATTTCGGCACATGTGTTCCAACATTAAGAAATAAGAGACTTAAGAACAGATATACTGTGAGAAGATACCTTCTTAAATTCTTTATTCAATCAGCTGTGAAACAGTATAATATCTTAAAAGGACACATTTGGTAGCATGAAAGACAAGTGCAGCGAGGCTTGAATTTGCTAAATTCATTGCATTCTTCAACCTTAGAGCTGCAAATAGATTATTTTTTAACCTATCAAGAGGATGGCAGGTATTCTGCGAGCAGCTGGCATTGTGAAGCAATTTAAATCATCTCTATTTGTTAGCTGGTTTAGTGGCTGCTAAACTGGGTGGGTTAAGTTCCTTATAGGCTTTTTGCTTTTTGATTTCACCCAGTGACTTCTAGGCTAATAAGCCTGTATTGCCAAGCCCGACACAGACAATGAATCCACTGCTCCAAATGGATTTGAAGACACAGCTTTAGGACAGCTGGGGACTTGACTTTTGAGGCAGAGCTTGCAGGGTAAGTTAAAATGTGTCTGTGGTAATATACAGACATAGATTTTGCTCTGCAAACTGCAGACTTGTCAAAGTACTTTGAAATTATTCGTGTAGTCTCTGGGAAATCACTGCAGTTATCTCACAACTCCATCCCAGGCCGTTATGACACCAAAATGCCTTTTGCCCCTCTCTTGAGTTTTCCTGATCTCTGAACAGGGAGGGCTGGAAGCATTATTCATTCAGCCTCCCAGGTTTGCATTAATTGCATTTATGAAATGGATTTCATTTATTCGGAAAACTGGATGAACCTGTTGAGCATTTCAATCTGGCAGCACCTTACTTTTCAAAATTTACTGAAATTTGCTGAAGTCCTAAATTCTTACTGCATTTTTAATTGATTGTATATCACTTATCTTCCTTTGAAACTTGCACCTAGTACACAGACAGATGGGTGCACTGAAGCATGATATTAATCAAAAAGAAATCCAAAAATATGCCATAGCACCACAGGCATCTCAGGCCATCCACACAGCTGAGTGTGCCTTGCCAGTCTGGGCAGAGAGTTTGGAATCCCCTTGGTTCTGCACAGAAAGCTACACACATTTTCATGCAGATAGAACACTTTACATTATATTTACCAACAAGGAAGCAGCCTTCATCTAGCCTGCTAATATGGCTGGTTCTGATGCTGGGGCTTCTGCTGCCTCCAGATGCTCCTTTGCAACTGCCATGACAAACCCTCTGCTAGGAGGAGGCAGAAGGGGAGCACAGTCCCAAGCTTCACACAGGAGGAGGAACAAACAGACTTGTCACTGCATAAAGGATGGAAGGATTGGCCCAAATGTCACTGCTGGAAACTGCCAACCAATCTTTGGCTCTGGTAAGACAGTGGGATTTCTAAAGATGCACACAGTACACAGCCTAGGACACAATCAGTGCTGTACTATGCTGTGCATAGTATTTCCAAAAAATATTCCCAAACCCTTGACATTGCTTCAGAGTGTAATTCTCCCTGTAGTTTCTGTCTTCATTATATCAGGAAGGAATTACAAAGCATGTACGGAATGTATACATGTGTGCTTTGGGATTCACACACCTCTTAAACCAGCTGAATTGCACATATTCTCACACTCATACAGACACACTTTTTCTGTACAGTTAATACAAATGGAATCTGCAGGGGCCAATCAGTGTGGTATAAAATTGCAGTTATTAACACAGTCTAATATGTTTGTTAACAGGAGGGTAAGGCTGTTTGTTTCCTTTGTGGATGTCTTCAAGAGCTCAACCAGACACAGATGGAAGAGAAATGCTGCTCCCTGGGGAAGCAGGTGGTCCTGATCAGCCAGACCTTTCCAGGTGGGAAGAGAAAGTTCAGTTCTTGGCTTTACTGAGTCACATCTTATACAACTCTTCTCTATGGCTGGTTTTGTTTTGAGCCCATCTTTTCAAAGCATTTCTAAAGCCATGGATGTTTCAAGAGGCCTTTTCTTCTGATGACCATGGGGGTATGCACAGGCAAACAACTGCACTTGGATGTATCTATTTAAAAACATCTTTTTTGACCCTTGAATTTGGAGTCCATCTCCCTCTGCACACTGGGAGAAGCAGGTTCTGTGCTTTGAATGTTTGTGTAAGAAAAAGATTATGAAAATTAACAATTGAAACCCTCAGCATCATCTCCATTCATTCTGCTGGGCTCTGGAACCAGCTCAGAGAGCAAAATGTGTGTAGTGTGGGCAGGGACTGATGGGAGAAAGGGACTCTGCCAAACATAATCCAAAAATGTTATGCATTTCTGTAACCAGATGGTTACCCAGCAGCTTAACACAGAAAGTGAAATCCTTTCTTATTATTGCTCACCACACAGAGACAGATAAAGATAACAGGCCTGGTGGTGCCATGCTGGAAACTCGGTACGAGCTCCTTCCCACATTGCACTTTTATGACTCTTTTCAAGTTCCTCTTGTCTCTTCAAAACAAGAGTGTTCTTAAAGTTTGATGTTTGAGCATCCTATTTGTGTTTCAGTCTATTATTATACATGACCAAGGATTTTAAATGTGCATTTCTCTGATAGTATGAATTGTGATAGGTTTTAGCATTCACATCTTACAGTCTAGCTTCAAGCTCTTCTCACACTTGATTTGTATCTCATGTCTTAGTGGATAACAAAAAAGCACTTTTATAAGAGCTATGAATTTTATGCAGATTCTTTTTTACACTGAACCCTATATTCAACAACAAAATTGCATATAAACAGTACTTGCCACACAGTCAAATCAATACCCAAATAATAACTAAAACATGTTATACTTTCAAGAATATAAGATAAGTTAATATAAACAGCATTACGAATCCTTTGAAGCACAACAAAAGGAGCCATGGTTAAAATTTTAACAAGTTAGAATCATTAGCTAAACAAATCCTGACAGCCTAGCTTTGCACTTCCAGTCACACATGCTCAGAACAAAGGCTTGATATGTGAGGCAACTTTAATAGGTCCCTCTGCATATGACTAATTTTTCCTCAAACAGTCATTTTTTATTTCATATTTTACTCTGGATCCTGAAATGTCACATTTTATTAATCTGTGTCACTCATGTGGATTGTAAAAGAACAGACTAGCACTGGAGGAAGTGCTTCTCATCATTACCATACGTATGTGGGATGACAAAGGAATGTGCTAAAATTTGGAGGAGTAACAATTATTAAAAGTAGAACAAGCAAGAATAGAATGTAACCTGTTTTCCTTTAAACCACATTCCAAACTGCACTTAGAGAAATGGCAATGGCAAGAATTGGTCCAGAAAAACCCTGGTTTGCGTTTGCTCCCTTAGTAAAACACAAAATGGGTACAAGTTCAGTGGCCCTTGCACCAGCTGTGGCAGAGCTGAGACCATCTCAGCAAAGAGGCCAAGACAATAAAACTGGGCATTTGTTTTTATTCCTTTTAGGTCATGTTCCCTGTTTGAGTGAGACCATTTCCCTGAATTCACAGAATTAGCCCAAAGCAGAAACAATGCATTTTGAATAAACTGACTCTCCCCTCAGACAACACTGTCTGAGGTGACCTCTAAGGCTAAAAATACCAATGCAGAATTCAACATCACTGTGGTGTACCTTAATGAAAGTATAGCACACCCTTGGGACAGGAAGGGGGCTGAGAAAGGTGTTAAGGTTTCTGAGCACAGAAATCATTCTAAAGTTCATGCACACACAATAAAAATCTTGTAACGATCCATTTTAATGGCACAGTGTTTCTCTTAGAAACAAAGAGCAATTGTAAATAATTTCTTTTAACAAAAACATGAAGGAATGGAAAGAAGAAGTAGTAGAGGAGAAAATACAGAAATGTGAAGAATTAAATACACAAAAAAATTCATACAAATTTATGTAGAAGATATTATCTCCAATTTCAAAACATTTGCCTGAGGAACAGGCAGTACAAACACACTTACACAGACTGCCCCAAAGAGGAAATAAAACCAATCACACTACTGAAGTAATTATCACAGCTCAGTTGTTTGCCAACCTGCTCCAACCAAACCAAAATATTATCACAAAAATAAAATAAACACACTGACCTGGAAGAACCACTGGGTGATGGGGAAGAGTACCTAAGGTTATGGAACAATACTTCACTGTTTACATTCACTGGATGTAAATATATTTATATTTCTAATTGATACCACAAATTAGTTGATCAGTAATGATCTCAATTAACTGCCCACATCCATACTGCAGCTTTCTTGTCTGTGCTTCACAGAATTATCTTTTCTTAAGTCCCAGCTTTACTTAGTGAATTTTGAGGACCAGATTAAGTCAGAGGAGTAGCTGGATTGAGTAAAACAGAAACCCTCTTTCTCTCACAGAATGCAAAGCTGCAGATGGACACTGAAAATGCCAATGAGAGCTTTCCTTGGAATTGATTTAAATTAGGAGTCTCTCTAACTTTGCAATGGCTTCCTAATGAAGTGCTCTATGAATTGTGGCCCTAAATGTAGACATTTAGAAGATGAACATTTCAAGATGGTAATGTAGCAGAAAAATGATGTAATTTTATAAAAGATACTTTGCTATGTATTGTGACACAGCTAGAGCATAAATGGCATTTGACCCTAACTCTATCATATTTGCTGCCTGGATTTGGGCATCTGCCTGAGGAGAAAATACAACAGATGGATCAAGACAGAGATGGAGATGTACAAGAAATTACAGAGTGTTTGTCTTGGTACCATCACACCAGGATTAAACAATTTAGGCTTAAAAGATGAACACAGAATTTCATCAGCATGCCTATTTTGCTGGCCATTGCATCAGGCAAAAAAGAGTGAGTGCTGTACAGATGTCAGTGCCATCTGAAAACCTGTTCTCACCTTCCTCTGAAGAAGACTGAGAGGGAAAAAAAGAGAGACTTTTAAGCCAATCTAAGACTTGTTTGATTTTTTTTTTCCCCTATCAGAAAGCCTCACTGCAGTATTTGAAGTGTACTCAAAACAGAGTAGTTTCCCACCTAGGTTTGTGAGGTAGAAAGTCTAAGATTAAACTGAAGGTTATGTAAAACAGGCAAAGCCACAACTGTTCTTGGCCTTGGCTGAAGGTGTGCAGAGCAATTTGGCAATTATTCAGCTACATCTGCATTCATGTCACACCTGGAACACCCCAGTGGTTACCTGCAGGAGGGTCTGATTAGTGACATATTGTTTCAAACCTCCTTGCAAGGAGCATTGTGAGGAAAGCTGTGTTTCTCCCCCACACACATATGGTTACATAGACAGGAATTAAGAAAATATCTTTCTTACCTTTCTCTGGCTCTCCACACAGCAAGCAAGAATTCCTAGAGAGGAGGAGCAAAGAAAATAATTAGACATCCCAAAATGAAAACACTGCTTTCTGTCCTCACAGACTGGATGATAATGAAGAGTCGTCCCTCTATTTTGAAGCATTTTTACTGACAAGTTTTGCACAAATCAAACAGTGCAATTATGCTTAAACAACCCTTACAAATGGTCCATTAACCCATCAATCTCATCTGGGAAGATGATTTTCCAGCCCCAAATCTGGCAGACAGTATAATGCTGAGATTGTGAGCAGAGCATAAAACCCAGGCCTCTCAGAAATGAGGTATTTCAACAAGTATAAAGGCTGTTAAACTGATCAACAGCAAATCCCTTGAGGCCTCTGACTTCTAAACTAGAATTGGAGTTATTTCAAGTCCAAGTCATATTTGGAACCAGCAGACACTTCAGTCTGGCCCACTTCATGTTTATTTCTATGCCAGGCCTAAATATGGGATAATGACACTTGAACCAGGCTGTCTTGCTTGCATAGTAACCTTCTATTTATAAGAGGTATAGAATTTTTTTATTTATATAATTTTCTGTGAAAAGTTAGATTTTAAATTAAAGTTTAATCTTTCTGCTCCCACCTTTGAGGCTCTACATAATTCTGCTCCTCATTTCTCATTTCATTTAGTCTCTTCTCTCATCATACTTCACCCCTAAAACCAATTTAGCATCATCAAGTGTCCAGCTATCCCACAGCCACATCACAGTTACCTCTCCCTTCTTCAACAAAATATATTTTATTTTAAAAGCTCATTTACTTAGACTATTTTCCCCTCCACATTCAATCCAAAGGCTCAGTTATTTACATTCCTCTCCAGATCTACTATACAATTTGTTTGGAATCCTCCATTTCATCTATTTATCTAATTTCCTCTAGATTTCATTAAGCCAGGCATTGCTTTCACTCCTAAACAGTCAGGTTGCTTTGATCACAGCACAATTTCCTCAAGGAAGCAATTCTCACTTTCACTCACTGTTATATCTGGCCTCTAAAAACAACAAGATAGATTGGGGCTTAAGATAAATGATTGAGTGGCTCATATTTTATAAAAGCCTGTTTACTTAAGACTAATAGTGAAGAGGTGTTGACAATTTAGGCAACAATTTATAAGAGTGGAATGAATCACAGTTGTTTATTCTGGTGCTCTTCTGTGCCTGTAATTCTGGAAGCTACAGGTAAGGAGTCTGCAGCAGAGGAAAGAAAGAAAATACAACCTGGATGTGTCAGCATTTCCAGGACTAAAACACTGCTTGCAGATCAGTTGATATCTGGGATAATAGTGCACTGCTGGGACTGAAAGAGTCCCACAGACACTGCCAAACACATGTTGGCATAACTTCCCCACACAGGGCTCAGGGAGTCACCCCAGCCTGAAATCATTCACCTCCTCAGGGCTGCTTGAAACATCAGCTCTAGCTGGAGTTTAGAGAACTCCATAGTTCAGGTTCTTCCTGGTTTAATCAAAATCTAATGTTTGCCACTTTACTCAGAATGAGCTACTGCCCTTCCACTGCTTGGTGAAAAATGTTTTCAAGTTGTTGTGCCAGATAACTGAGAGTGATTACATTTACACCAATTTCTTTATTCTGTTCTCTCACTGTAGGCATCTCTGTGCCACGCAGCTTCAAGAGGCAAACAGATAAAAGCTTTGCAGCCTCTCTGACAAAGAATATTTTTGGCAAACACACTGCAGTAATGTGAAGTGTCAGGAAATCAAAGGCTTCCTGAGCAGTTCAGCAAACATATCTAAAGAAATCCAAAGGACTAAGTACAAATCCTTTACAAGATGGGAAGACCCTTCTTTAAAACCTTGCATTCTGAATAAAGTCACCTGCTCATACTGAATGCCCTTCCTGATAAGCATAAAAAAGCAGAGTGATAAATAAAAGATGTTGAAGTTAAAAATAATTCTGTCTCATCTATGATAATATTTTCATGTGTAATTAATATTTGAATATATAGCAGTTTGTTAAAAGGCTTAACTACTTCACATACACATTTAAGAAACAGAAATGCTCCTTCATGACCCAAGCAGAGGTGTAGTAGGAAAAATGTAAATCAGATTAGTACCTTGATATTAAGATTCCTCTAGGAAGATAAATCAAAATGTTTTTAAATTCATATCATTAAATAGAATCCCTAAACCCTCGCTAACCTCAGCATCTCTGAGAGATATCCATGACCTCTTGAAAACCTCTCTGATTCTGCCTTATATTAAGTGGCACCTGATGTGGTTTGGGTTAACTGGGATTAATTAGCACAGCCTGGAGACGCACCAAAACCACTGAGTGCTGGCACCTGATACTTTTTAATGCTTTCTATTCTGAACCTGAAAATGAGTTACCACTACCCCTGGACAAGCTGTGAATCTTGGCTGTGTGCCGAGTGCCAAATAATCTTTTTCATTAAGTTACTACACAGTAAAGTGAACACAACTCTCCTGATCTTGGTCAGTCCTGACTTCTCCCTCCATATCCAGCATATCCTCCTTTCTACAAACAGTTTCTTCTCAGAGACCTCTCCTTCACTGACAAAATTTTACCCTTTGTAAGTTTTGGAGCCCCATTTTCATCTTTCATTCCCCATGATGGTTACTTCTCTGCTGAGATGAGACTTCTCCCAAAAAGCTTGGCATCTTTTAAGACCTTTAAAAAAAGTTTGGTGTGTTCTTTTCAATTTATCTGCAGAATGCCAGGTTTTAGAAAGGCTAATTTTAGGAATGGGGGGTCAATCCAAGCTCACCCCCTTGAGAGCTGAGTGTATATCTACCATGGACATGACTTCAGGAAGCAAATTTACATCATTCACTCCTCTTTGATGCAGTTGTTAGGACTTCTCCTGGAATTTCACTACTGTTCTTGAACCTCCAGTCACAGATACTTTTTAATTTTATGAGAAGTGAAATATTCGTTCACTAGAGCTGAGACAGCTTTTCTTTTCTACTTTTTAGTAAGTAAAACTGCCTTTAAACTGCAATATATGAAGCAAGCCTGCCCATTTAACAGCAACTTGAAAGGCACAAAAGACTCAGGAAAACAAAATTATTAAATTAAGGAAAATAATCTCTTTTAATTTTGAGCAATTACCAGTCGGTGGTAGGAAAAAAAACCTCCCAGTACCTCCTCTATTAAAGAATGTGCCAACTAAATATACCCCAAAAAACCCTCCTCAGAATATTCAGGGAGAAGAGCTGCCATCAGCTCCCTTAGCAAGCACAAGGGCACAGCCCCAGCTCCTTCTAATTACACATCACTCAGCGAGCCCGTGCACATCCCAGCGTGTTCCTGTGTGACAGCAGTAAACATGGGCTGATGGAAACTGCTAATTTAGAAATTAGGCACCAAAAATAGAATCTTAATCTGCCACTCCAGCAAGTCTGACAGCAGAAGGGATCCATTAATCTGAAGTTTCCCAGAGCAGCCAGTCTGGTCTCGAGCAAGGGTGTGGGAAAGGCAGGTTATGGATGAGGATCTCGATGCTTCACCTTTCACCATGTACTTCTGGGGATATCCTGCACTTTATTCTGCTTCAGCTGGTTTGAGAAACAAAGTCCCTTCAATCTGATGCATTTAAGCTGAATATTTCTTCTCTTTCAGTGCAAATCTGTTTGCTGTCTGTCCCTTAAGTCACTGGTAGATCCTTTCATCACTAATGCTGGAAACACCTTTGTATGGACTTTGTGCAGCCTGAGCTCAGCAACAGAAAGAAAAAACAAAAATTTTCCCTTCACTGCCAATGTTGAACACTGAAAGAGTTCTGTAATTTTGGATTTCTGCAGTGCAATAGTTTTGAGAGGAGTGGGCTCCAGTACAGGGATAGCCTGCACAAAGAATCACCTTCCTGCTGTGGCAGAGCCTTACTGCAGTAATTTCAGGCAATAAATTCAGGGAATACCAGGAATGAGTGATCCTAAAGCAGATGTATTGGTTTGCTTCAACATGTCTTTGTTTAGTGAGGTGATGCTGTATTTTAGTAACAGTGAATTCTTATTCCAAGGAAAGAATAAGCACACATCTTCTTTGGGTAAAACTGAGAGCATACTCCTACAGTAACAAATCACTAACATTTAACTGTATGGATTTTATGGTTAAATTAGTATTAAACTAATTAATGTTGAAGACTGGTCAATAAAAGTAACAAATTCCTTTGCTGTTAATTAACATAGCAGCATGTATAGTCCATATATGAAAAAATGTGTACATATATGTGTGTGCATGGTTGCTAGATATAAAAAACGGGGAGTTAATGTATAAATATATTTAAGAATCTGTATAACAGTGAAGGGTATTTCAAAGTGATGACTCCATTATATTGCTTCCTGCTTTTCTGAGGAAGGAGCAGTCTTCTTCCTTACCTGGGGATGAATAACTCTCCTCTTACTCACCTGCAGTTTCATATTGTTTCTCCTCTACAGCATGAAAACCTTGCACAGAAATAATTCTTTGTGATACCTGAGACAGCTTCCTGAGACACAGAAAACTGATTCACAAGAAGATGCATTCATACCAGACCCATAACAGTATTTTTTCTGCACACTCTGAGCCCCAAGCTGTGGCTCCTGCAGACACTCAGAGCAGGGCTGGAGCCCAGCCCATCCTCTCTGCCCCTCCAGCACAGCCACACAGGCTCATAAAAGTTAGAACAGCCTTAATTGTACCCCAACACCACTCACAGTGTTTTTCTTTCAATCACTCTGCAAGTTTAGCCTAAATTCAATATGTTTCCACTGTAGGCTATGTTTACTGAAATAAAGCTACATTCAACTATGGGCAACCTGTCTTTGAACATATGCTGTAGGCAGCAATCTAGCAGAGAAATGGGCGACAAGCTGTGAGACTAAACTTTTATCATCAGCTCCATAAATCAAGATGAAAGCTATAGACTTCCTCCTGTGGACCTCATACAGCCTTGAGAAGGAAAGTTAAAATATTTAGATTGAAAGAACAAAATAATATAAAGAGACGAGAAAAAAAACAACTCAAAGTGAAAATTAGTTGAAACATTTGTCCAGTACTAAACAGAGGTCCAGCTTCCCAGAAAGCACATTTCTCTATTTTTTAAAGATATACTTGACATCAATTACTAATTAGTAAGATTAATGATGCCTCTGCCATTCAAAAGTGTTCTTTCTTCACTCCCATTCATGTTGTTAGCACAGAATTCTCACTTATCCAACTGTACAGTAAGTAGTACCAGCATCGTTTAAGTGCAGCAAGTAAGAGAATCTGCTTGGTAATTATCACCTGTCAGCTAATTAAGCAATTTAGAACATATCATATAGGCAGGTAATAGCACTCGAAGTCCCATAAATAATAAATCCATATAGATTCCATTAAGTTTGCAACATATATAAAATTTCTGTAGAGAATGGGGTTTGCTGTGATATTTTTGTGCTAATAATGAATCCAAAACCACTGTCCTTTATGATCTCTGGGGAGGATTTCAAAATTCCTCAATATCTGGTTGAAAGAGACTTTACAATTCTATTGAGAGCCCACTGCAGAGCTGCCCCAGCCCTGGGCCCAGCACAGCCAGGACCTGGAGCTGCTGCAGAGAGCCCAGAGGAGGCTCNTTTAGGGTCCCTTCCCACCCAAACCATTCTATGATTCCATACACTTTTTCCTTCCTGCGTGGCATTACTTCTTGCTCATCAGAAGGACAAAATAAACTACTTTACACTGACACCAGCATCACATCTGGAAGTGGCATGTAAAGGTAGGGCTTACACTTCAAAATAAATGAATACATAAATAAATAATCCATCCCTAGGACAGAGATGTCCTCTGGAAGCCACAGAGCAAAGCTCACCCCTAATAACTCCTCCTGCCCTGCACGCTGCAGTCCCATTGATCTCACCAGGGGATCCTCTCAAAGTGAGAGGTGCTCATTAGAGCTGAGCTTCCATGTGCACATCTAAGAGGGAAATTTTGTCCTTCAGACAGAACTATGATCAAATTTAGACGAAAAGGAAACAGGAATGTGTTAACCACTACTGTGTTTACACAAGCAAAGTGCAGGCAATGTGAGTGCCTTGAAATTACCTTTATGTCTCTGCACAGGCAAAACTGGGCACAGAAATGTGAAAAACTGTTCCTGTTGTACTAAAGGCAAATACCAAATTATGAAGTTCATTACTCCAAGCAGTAGAAAGAGAAATTACTACAACAATTTTGCCCTTATTTTTTATCTGCTAGTTGTCATGTTCTCTTCAACTCTCTCTTGAATATTATACAGGTTCCATCTTTTTATTTAATCCTCCCAGTCTTGGAAGTAATGAACCTCAAAGTCAACAGGAACCTTCATACTTACCACATTGTCTTGTAAAGGCATCAAGTATTAAAGAGCTGTAATATCTTTCTGACTTCCATTCCTGCCAACATGGCTCTGACAGAGCACACATTTCAGAAAACTCCTGTATATGTTTTTGGGTTTTGAGCTTTCTCATTCAGAGCTATTTAACATAACCATGTCAGACCAATGGTAAAGTGCTCAAGAGCTTAGTACAAAGTATCACAATATCAATATTTCTGCCCTTTCAGAGCAATATGTAAGATTTTTTAATCTCCTGGTATGACACCTGATATGGCCAGGACTTGGCAAAATTATTCCTATTATATAAAAAGGCAATTTTTCCTTATTTCATTTAAAACCAAGACATTTTCCAAATTCAAAATAATATGCACACACATTGTATCCTCTCTGACACAAATCTATGCAAGATGCTATTTAGGGTGTGACTTTTTAACTACCTACCAATTCTTCTATCAACAGATAAAAGAGAATTATTGTCATATTTCCATTTTATCTTCCAGCATTTGCCTAGTGGGAAAGCATAAGAGACAGGTGACCCCTTGTTTGGGGGTTTGGATCAGTGCTTAGTAATTCCCTGAGACAAATCCTACTTAAGGAGCAACATTCTTGTTTCTTTTTTTGTAAGATTTAAATGTTTGAGCTAAAGAAGGTCTATTTACCTGTCAAAAATTTTAGGGAAAGAAGCCAAGTGTTTCTAAAACTCACTCCAGATATTTGAGCTTAATTTAAAACCTTTGCATTGAAATAAAATAGACAGATGTCTTGCTACTTCTGGTATGCCAGGGCATGGTGTTTTGCTGAGGTGAGGAATGCAGAGACTCCAGGTGCTGGGCTTTGTGGGAATAAGGATCTGCAGAACCAGAATATTTAGTAATAACTCCAGCATTTGCAGACAGAGAATTTCAGAATTCAGTCTTCACACAGCTGGACTCTAAGCAGTGGAATTTGGTGAGAGGATGCTCTGTTCCACAGCCGTGGTGGTGCTGGCTCTGTCACGGGGGGACCGTGACTGTGGCAGCACTTTCACAGGTTGAGAGACTGGGGACAGTGCCTGAGAGTGTCCCCAGCACTGCTCAGTTTGTCACTGCAGATACAGCCTCTGCCTCACCTCAGAGAAGGACTTGTGAGGGAACCTCGTGGAAACCAAAGGACACCAAGAATAAGTGCAGGAGTGAGGTCACGGCGTTCTAAGGATGTCCTGCTGCTCTTCCTTCCATCACATGAGCCTGGCACCCTTGGCAGGTACAGCTCTGTCCTATCTTCATCAGCTGACAGTGGGGGAAAAAAAGACCTTACCTCCTACTGATGTTTCCCAGCTGTCATCCAGCTGGAAAAACCCTGCCTTCACAAAATAAATCCAGTAAAACACTGGTTTTGGTGGCCTTGATAAAATGCCTGAGCTGGCTGTGCTTCTCCTTGAGTCACCGCCTCTGGGAGATGGAAATGCAGGGCTCTGCTGGCCTTGTGCTCCCAGAACAGCTCCAGATCTATTGCTCCAGGGGAGGAATGAGTCTGAAGAGAGGAGCAAATTGTGGCTGTGGCCTGACTGGATGTCAGTGTCTCAGGGGGAAGGGGGGTAGTGCCACTGCAGAAACAGAGAGCAGTGAACACGGGGAAGTCTGAGTGATCCAGGCTAAAACAGTCCAAATTGTACAGCAGATCTGAGATCTCTGGGTCTCAAAGGAGATCTCAGTAAATCTCTGAGAGAACACTGCACATACAAACAGCAAATCTCCACTAGAGCCACACAGGAAAATGTAAATAGTAAATGATATGGTAAAATGTCATCATGGAGCATTTTGGATAAGTATTTTTAGCTTTTAGTGCTGGAAATCAAAACCTCCAGCCCTTTGTGTTCTAAGGAAGAGAACTAAAAGCAGATTTAAATGCAGATAAAGTGAAGGTAACACCTGCTGTTAGATCCTCAATTACTTGAGAGAAAGGTGATGCCTGCATCAGAGACAAGGAAACATTGATTGTACAGCTCCTGTAACTGCTACAGGTGCCCAAGAATTAGACAACCCAAGTACAGCAGCAGGAGAGGAAAACCTGCTATTTTATGTAATAAAAACCTTTAATGTTTATTAAAATTATATAGATCTCCATTTTAATTATTTTTTATTTCCTGAAATTATCTTTCTCTAAGCCATTTTAAATGGATGATTTAGGAACCAAGGGGAGAGAAAAAAGTTGAAAGCAGTAACATGATTCATCTGAACCAAGCTCTCTTATCCTCCACTGGTTTATGACTCCAGATGCTACACTGACCACCTGGCCTTCTCATTCATCTGCTTTGGGCCCTAACAGGATATGTCAACATTTTGCTTGTGATGCTATTAAAACTTGATGTTTAAATGCTTTCCAGCTTGGCTGAGACACATTCTTAAAGCTATACAATGCATTTTAAAAATCACATTACTTAGCTGAAATTTTGTTATTCTGGAGGATAATTAATAATACTGTTCCTACCTACAAAATCCTGGAGAGGGCCTTATTAGGGTCTGGAGGGACAGGAGCCAGGGAATAGCTGCCAGTGCCAGAGGGCAGGGCTGGGTGGGATCTTGGGAAGGAATTGTTCCCTGGCAGGGTGGGCAGGCCCTGGCACAGGGTGCCCAGAGAAGCTGTGGCTGCCCCTGGATCCCTGGCAGTGCCCAAGGCCAGGCTGGACATTGGGTGTTGGAGCAGCCTGGCACAGTGGGAGGGGTCCCTGCCATGGCAGGGGTGGGGCTGGATGGGCTTTGAGGTCCCTCCCAACCCAGACTCTGAGTCTGTGATGCTGATGACAGCAGGGACCATACTGAGGTATTTTCAGCAACTCCACAAAACATCTTTTTTCTCTTTTACCCATTATCTCCACCAGCACTTGCACTATCCACTGGGAATTATTCTCTCTACTCCACTCTTGGCTCTCTCACCCCACCTGAAATGTAGGACATCACACATGCATTCTTTCAGGATCATTTCTACTCTGAAAGACAGGGTTTTGGTTGTGACTGCAATTTTGACTAATTGCACTAAACCTTGTGTATTATGATACATCCAGCCATGGATGCCATGTTGTGCTTGGTCTGAATTTGCATGTCTCCCATCACAGCTTTTTGGAAGTGTAACCACACATGGCTCAATCATGTCATGAGCACCAGAGACCTGCATCACGTGGGCCTGTGAGGAAGGCATAAAAGTGGAGCAGAAAGTATTAAAACCTGCTTCCAACAGCTCTTCCTGCTCCCCCAGAGACACTGCCCTGTCTCTTCTCCAGGACTCTGTCCCTGGATCAGCACTGCTGGGGACGGCTCAGCCAGGCTTTCTGGTGTCATCTGTCCCATGGTGAGACAACCCACAAATGGAATTTAATTCTCTTCCAGTTTTGGTGACATTTGAATCTTTACTTTGGCAGCCATTAAACCCAGTAAGAAGCAGTCAGTGTGTTTATAAAATATTGGTATGCACAAAATCACCAAGACAAAGGCAGCCTTTCCACAGAACATGGCACTGCTAGTGACAAATCTGTTTAAAAATTAAACTCTTTTCTCCACACAGTCCACACAGGAAACTCAGATCAACAATAAATACTTTGGAGTCAAATGTCGAGCCAACGTAATCCAATGTGCACTGCAAAAATGCAGCCAGGAGAGCAAACACAAACAGCCCTTCAAATTACCACAAAGAAGGAAAGGTTTGGTGGGTTATTTCAAGAATAGAAAAGCAGGTGTGTTAGCCACACTCCCTAGGGATGGTAAGAGCACACCTGTGATGCAGAGAGCCCTTCCTGCTTGTTCTAGAATTAAAGGAGAGCTATGAAACCTCTGGAGAACCCAGGCAGTGGGCACAGCCATCACCCACCCCATCCTGCCAGTTCACCATTCAGGGGAGGAAACAGTGCACTTAAACATGCAAACAGTTTTGTTCATTCTGAGTGGACACCTAAAATGTGCCAAAGAGCTTCCCAAGACAAATACATCCTTCCCCACAAGCTACCAAGCCCTGGGCTGTGGAAAATACTTTCTGTGCTGCTCTCCTCAGGCACAAATAGCTTCCCATGAAAACACAGTGCACTTATTACATCTTATCTCAGAAGAAAAGCCAACTTATCTACAGGCAATCCTGTGAGGGTTATTTCATTATATTCATATTTATGCATTTTAAAACTCCATGCAGTGCATAGGTCAGGCTCAGCAAAGTCTTGGCTGCAGAGTAACAACAGCAGGACCCTCACTGGGACTGTAATTGCTGGCAGAACTCCTCAGCTCTTCTTCATATGTGCAATGTGGGGATATTTTCTTCGTTAAATGCTGCCTTGCCTTTTGATCCTGTTCCTGCTGATGTTGCTGAGTGATAATGATCTGTGCATCTGGACTATTGATAGATATAAAAATTAATAGCACAGTTAAAGCTGGTTGGGAACTTTTATTTCCTTTGACCTAAATTACCAGAACAATGGACATTTCAATGTGACTAAAAGGCAAGAAATTTAAAGGCAGTTTTAAAAATTACCTACAGTTAAATTTTCAAGCCTCAAAAATCTATTGAAACAAACAGACTGATAAGATTTAATATAATACCAGACATACAGCTCACTTCTGATAAGAGCTTTTCCAATTATACCCACTATGGTGCTGCTACAAGCATTTTCTATTGCAGCATGACTGTCTCTCCCCTTGTATGAAGCAAATACTTGGATTTTGCTGAATTTGTCTTAGATCAGTACTAAAACCAACAAAAAAAGCTGCTGCATAGGTAATTATTTTTCTGCAATTCATTTTCTTCATTCACTCAGATAATCACTAAATGAATAACTAACAGGAATTTAAATAAAATGTTAAATTTGGGCCACTTTAGAAAAGATGATGAGACAGTCTCTAAGACACACAAGTTGGACATAAGATGAGACAGAAAAAAGTGGCATAGAGGTCACTTTCACGTTTGATTATGCATTTTATTATATTCTATGTGCATCTAGGAAGTTTCCCCATCAAGATAAACAGAGGCTTAGGAAGGACTGACATTATATTAGGGGACATATTAGATCATCACATGACTATTTATCTGCAAATCAATTACAATAAACTCAATAAATGTAATTACAGGAAATCCTGCAATATCTGTCTCCTCACAGTGCAGTATTATTTTGCAATCAAAAAAAGTCCTGATAAAATCAGGTTTGTACAAGTATAATCTGCACTGACAAAATGGTACAAGTGGTACAAGCATAAAATCCTTGGGAGAAATGAATGCTGTCCTGGAGAATTTAATGTTGGCAAAAGAAGGTGGTCCTTGCAGAAGGGGAATTTTATGAATCCCAAGTAAGAGAGTAACAGATAACAATCTGATTACTTCAGTTTCACACTTAGAGAATACTGGAAAGCAGAGAGATAATTACTTTATTTCAAGATATCTCAATCAATGAAAACAGAAAAAAAATATTTAAAATGCACCTAATCACATCACTTTATTAAGTGAAATGTTCCATTGGTTAAAAGTTTGATGGTATTATCCACCAAGATTGATATTATTACAACAGATTATTCTTTCCAGCGAGACTGCAGACAGAAAAGAGAGGCTGTAGAAGTATAATATTACATTTAATCCAATTTCTTAGAAATAACACGTCTATTGTATTACCATTTGAACTGCTTTTCAATGAACCAACAGGCAGTTTTATCTTTTATTTCTAATCAGCTGATAAATCTATGGGTTGCCAAAGCCATGCCCAGATGTGGGTGTGCATTCTCATTCCTCATCCTCTGACTGCAGCCACATGCTCTCCACCTTATGGCTTCTGCACACATTGTCTGCAGGAAGCAAAAGCACATTTTTAAAAATGACCTTTCTCTAGATGGTCCAACAAGCTGCCACCCTGATATTTTGTTTATTGACTGAGCATTTTGGTTTAGAGCCTCTTGTACAGTAAATCAGAGTGGATGAATTAGAAATGAAAGTCAGGGGCCTGTTGGGGTTTCTGAGGGGCAGGATGGGCATGGGGGAAGGCATTGCTCCCAAAGTCCAGAAAAAACAATATAGGAAAGAAATACGTTATTAGGCAAAGAAAAAGTCAAGTTTGTGGTTAATTGTTTGGGGTACTTTAGAGACAAATAAAGAAGTGAAGTTAAAATGATGCCAGAAATGGAACATGAGAAATAATAAACTCATACACCAGGAAAATAGAAAAAAAAATGTCTTAGGAGCTTTGGAAGAGTTTAGCAGCTCAAACCAAAGAGTATTTATTCAGGGAAGAGTTAAGCAGAACCTTAATTATGTGACTTTGAAGATGATGGCTTATTTTTTTTGTTATTTGTTTGTAAAGTTTGAGGATCTTTTTCTTGTCAGGTGTTTTTTTTAATATGGATTTTTTTTGGTCCCATCCCCC
>VZRX01001783.1:19149-47221 GCA_013398075.1 Notiomystis cincta
CCCCTTACTGGTTTCATTCAGCTCTGTACTGGAGAAAAACAGAAAATAAACATCCAAATTCAGTTTCTACATGTCATCACAACTGAGCAGATCTCTGTGAGACCCCTTAAAGTCATCGCTTTTCCAGGCTGAAAAATCCTGTTTGATTTAATGTCCCATACAGAGAACATGTCCCATATTTGATTATCCCTGCTGTGCTTCATGGGGAAACTTAAATGCCTTGGACAAACAGACATAAAATCCCTGGAATAACACTATATCTGTCACCTGAATGTGCCTTAAATGAGACCTGAGATGTTTTAAGCCAAAATAGTTGGGTCTGGAGAGCAGTGGAGTCACCACAACCCGCACAGAACAGATGGAACTGTGCTCAGAGTGCCCAGCCTGACTCCCTCCAAGTTTTCCAGAGCACAAAGCAGGCTCTCCAGCCCACCCAGAATGCCAAGCCACTGCTATCAAACTGTGCAGAAGATAAATCCCAGCAGCTAAGCAGAGAAATAAATGACATATCAGAACTGTTAAGCTCCACAGCTGTGAGTGGTGCTTTAAAAATGAAGCACATAAACCATACTGGAGAGCTGTTTGATAATGATCCCACAGTCACAGCCCAAAAGGCTGCCTGCTCAACAGAACCTTCTGGGCACTTGCATAATGCTTTCCCCAGCTTTAGGGTCCCACTCAGGCTCAGGATTACAGCTGCTCAGGCCAGGACATGTGGAGAGAGCAGAACAGCTCAAAAATCCTTTTGTTAAAGCTGAGGGCTGCCAGCAATAGACAAATTTTAAAGTAAAACTTAACCTGAAATTTTAATTTCGTATTTAAGAATCTGAGCTCTGCTTGTGTCTGGTGAAAAGCCACCTGTGCTGGTTTGTAATCATCACTGCTGTAATGGTCTGACCTGAGCAATCAGATCATGGGAATCTATTTAGAAGAATGAGTGATGTCAGTCTTTTAAATAGACCCCTCATCCACACAGGAATTAAAAGTAAAAGAAATAAAAGCTTGATGGTGAGCTGCCTATTCAGCTCTCCATGCTTATTTTTTTCCTGAAAGGTCAGATAATTGAAAATTGCAATTTACCTGTCTTGGAAAAAAAAAAAAAAAAAACAAAAACCCAACAACAACAATAAAAAAGAAACAGAATAAAAGCAGGAGCTGTGATACAGACTCACTAATAGCACAGTCCAGACACGTAGTTACACTGTGCTTACCTCATCTTTTTCTTTTCATTAAATTGTTTTCATTTACTTAATTTCAATTAGATTGCAAATTATACAGGGATTAAGGTGTTTCTTCTGTGTGACCTATTCAATTTTGCAGTCAATTGATTTCTACTTATTTAGTAAGTGTTTGGACATTAGCTGCCATGGCAGTGAGGTTTGCACTTGAAGTCAACTCTCCAGCATGGAAAGATGCTCACAACTTTTGTTCCTCAAGAGCATCCTCCATGATGGAGGAAATAATGAGGTGCAGGAAAGGACCTGGGTGAAGATCACTTATAACAGGATTTAAGTCACCAATGGAATTATTAGGCAAAAGCAATAAAAAAATATATATAGTAGGGCATGTTAACAAAGCACTTTGCAAATTTCAGCCATCCTTCCACTCCATCAGGGTCTTAAGATAAAGCAATTAAATTTCAGCATCTTTCAGCACCTTCCAGAAAGATCTTCTTTCCATTAAGATCCATTTCAGCATCTTTCTTCAAAAATACTGATGGGAAAACTCTGGGGGAGAGTTTTAAAGAGAACAGGGAGAAGTGTTAACTGCTCAAGCAAAGGGGAGGAGAAAGGGAGAAGGCTGGCCCAGAGTTGTTCAAGCTGGAGAAGGAAATTCCAGGGGAAAGGGAGATGGGAGGGCATGATGACAGTCTTCAAATGTAGTTTTCTGCTGCAGACAAGAACAGGGATTACTTATGTCCCTGGTCAATACAGCAGCGAGAGGATTAAGCTGCAGCAAGAGAGAGCTGGGTTAGACACCAAGAGAAACCTTCAAAGTGCTGAAGTGCTGAAGGAGTTCACTGAAGCAGCTGAGTCTATCAGCAGATCTTTAGCAGTTAGACATGCAACTGTCAGAAGTGACAGAATTCATCTAGATTTTCACAAGGGGCAGAAATAAGGAATGGCCTTCTGAGTTTTTTCTGATCATATGAGAACCTTCATGGTATTAATCTCCTCTAATGGACATTTCTGAAAACATTGAGGGCAAGTTCTTTTGTAGGCAAGGGGATCTTAAGAAAGGGACCTGATATTTTTAAAACCAGGTGTAGTGAGAAGAGGGTTCCTGCTGGCAAGCCAAGAACCTTGATGTGTTATTGGCAGAGATGTCACAAGTGAGTGAGACAGCACTGGCACAGGTACAGTCAGTAATCATTCCCCTTCTCTTTGCATCTAACCATGCTGAAAGGCCAGGTTTCTGCTGACTTTTCACTTCATCCATGATGAGGGGCTGATAATGGCATTAGCATAATTAATAGAGGAGTTAAGAGGGATTCTGGATATTCCTATGAACTGTCCTAGAGCGTTCAGTGGGACACCAGTGTCTAGTGCATGATGTGCATTTACAGATGTGTGAAGGGGGAAGGGGTTTGAAGATCTGCTGTCAGACTTTGGTGCTGTGCAGAAGGAACACAACCAGAGGAAGCACAGCCATGCCCCTGCTCAAGAGCAGTTACACCTAGGCCTTACTCAGAAAGCAAGATCAGCCTTACTTCAGCTGGTGCCATATTGTTCCTAACATCGTAAAGGGAAGAAAACCTGGCAGCCCAGCCCCTCCTGTGCCTTTGCAATTGCAGTTTTCAGCATGTAGGAAGGTTGGTGACACCACTGCATCCCCTGTGTCCCCCCTGGCAGCAGTGGCTGCACAGAGGAGCACTTGTCATGGACACACAGCCCCCAGGATGGCCAGGACACAGCAGGGCAGGGGAGCACTGCTGGCACTGCCCCAACCATTTGAAATGCAGCACGGGTAGGAACTGCCAGATCTTCTCCAAAAGTGTATTGCAATTTATTTTTTTTTTCTTTTGTCCAAGTAGAATGTTTCTCTATTTCATGAGGACCTCAATCCTTCCTTTACCCAGCCCAGCTGCCCAACTCAGAACTATCCTTTGCCAAAAGCCATCAGGAGAACCCTCTCTGGCAACTGCGAGAGACATTTTTTAAGTTAACATTTCTGCTTGCTGAACATATCTGGTGTTAACTCAATTTGCATTGCTCTTGTTTAGCCTTGCTGTTTAGGGGGTTGTTCTAACCTGCTCTGTGCATTGAGGGGACATGTTTGCCACAAAATATTCCAAGAAAAAAATTGCTCCAAATTAGTATTCTGGGCCACAGCTTTAGTTGTATTTATTTTTTTGCTTACTGAGTTTGCAAAGCATAGAAATAGCAATGCCCCCTGTTTCCATCATGTTTACTTTCTTGTTTTCTGTGTTTGCTCTGTTTTAGTGTTTTTCCTTTTGATTCTTGTTTTATTTTTAAGAGTCAGGGCACAGTTTCTTAAAAGAAAAGCAATCAAACAGGGGCACAGATACTGCTCTGTGAATTAACAGATAATGAAGAGTATGTTTGTGTAAAGGACATGTTTTTATGTGCCTCATCCTAAAAAAATTCTGCTGTCAATAAGAATATGTTCAGCTTATCCATGGAAATCAGTACTTAACAGGAAAGGGATCTGAAAGGGAGCAGATGATTCCACCGGTCTTGTTAAGTGCCTTAAAAGTGATCTAAGAGAATTATGAGCAATTTACTCATGAAATACCAGAATGCAGCAATAATGCTGCTAAGTGAGTATTTATGAAGGAAAACAAAACAGAATGATTTAACAGGAAGGCCTTTGAGAAGAGCATTGAGGGGAAATGCATAACTAAATCAAGAAGCTCCCATGTAACAAGCAGCAGAGAAAGAAAATAAGGCAGGGAAGAAATTAAAGGAAAAACATTCAAGAAATATATTCAAATATTCGAGTTGATACCCTTTTCTCCTCCAAGCCTTGTTCCATGATGAATATCCCCAGCATCCTTCCAGCTAGGAAATCACTCTTTGGATGCAGACCAGGAAGTGTAATGAGTCAAACAGAAACAGCCAGGAAAGAGAAAAAAAATAAAAACAAAAAATACAAGGCTTTGCATAATGCATATCCACAGTCAGCACTATGGTCATTGATTTCTGACCCAAAAGGTAAATATAAATAAATAAAGATCTAAAATGGCTTCTCTTACTTGAAGACAAGTATATAAATAGACCAAATATATTATTATTGCTACTCTGACTCTGAGTACCAGCAATGATACAGTAACTTCAGTGAGTTTTCCCTATTATAAACAGAGCTTGAAAACAGCAAGGAACCACAAAACCCTGGATCCCCTGGGCTCTGCCAAGGGCAGCAATATTCACCAATGCCCAGAGATCCAGGCTCTGTGGGTGGGTAGTCAGGGACATGATCCAGCCTGGATTCCCAGGTACTCCCACATCCATCATGCCCCTCCACACAAGAGATCCCTGGGAACAGGGGAAGAGGCTCAGGGGTCATGTGCTGAGACAAAACACACTTTGGGGGTTCCCTGGAGAAAGCCACACTCCCTGAGTACAGCCTGGTCTTGGAGAAAGCCAGGCTTCCTCTCCAGGGCAGCTTAACTGCAGCATGGCAACTCAGGCTCAAGCCACCTCTCAGCCCAAAAACCTAAACTTGGACAGAGCCATGGCATCCCTTGGGTTGGAGAAGGCCTCTGACATCACCAAGTCCAGCAGTCAGCCCAGTCTCCCTGCCTTGTCACCCCCTGGACCATGTCCTCAAGTATCCACTTCTTTATGAACACTACTGGGGATGGGGACTCCCCCACTTCCCAGGCAGCCCATTCCAATGCTTGAAAACCCTTTCCATGGAGAAATTTTCCCTAATATCCAATCTAAATTTTACCTGGCCCAGCCTGAGGCCGTTCCCTCTCCTCCTGGCCCTGTTCCCTGGGAGCAGAGCCCGACCCCCCCGGCTGTCCCCTCCTGTCAGGGACTTGTGCAGAGCCACAAGGGCCCCCCTGAGCCTCCTTTGCTCCAGGCTCAGCCCCTTTCCAGCTCCCTCAGCCCCTGCTGGGGCTCCAGCCCCTTCCCAGCTCCGTTCCCTGCCCTGGCTCCAGCCCCTCAGGGTCTCTCTGGCCAAGATGACCAGAACTGGACACAACACTCAGAATCACAGAATATTCTCAAGGATCTTGGAACAGTGAGAGACTCTAAACACTGGTAAGAATAGAAAGCAGAGATGAAAGCCAACAGGAAAGGAAAGCAGAAGTGCAGAACTGATTCACACAGCCTGTCCATGTGCAGATGGGGCACAAGGTCACCTCCTTGGAAACCAGGGCCACAAGAGGGACGTGGATGAGGGAATCAAACCCAGCTTTCATTTGGGGAGCTGGGATGTGAGTGAGAGATGGGCTTTAGCTGGAGCAGCTCTGCAGAAACCTGTGGTGGTGGCTGTGCCACCTCCCTCAGAGCCCTCAGGCCATGCCCATCCCTGCTGGACTCGAGCTGGCACTGCCATGGGGACATTCCTGCTCCTCCTCCTCCTTGGAGGCTGTTTGTCCATCGTGCACAGAGCAGACATGCTGCTGCCAGCGGGCTCTACCCTCTCACATACAATCATTTTACTGGTTAAACTCGAGTTTTCTGCACCTTAACAAAACTGGGGCAGCCTTTGAGGAGGGCAAGTGATTCCTTGCCAGGTGGACACATAGCTGGCAGAACCAGACCTGGATGAAAGCAAACAGTTCATTGGCCCCTGGAGAATTCCAAGCACTTCAGAAAGCAGGAGCACTGGTGTGGGCATCAGGAATTCACTGTGAGCCATCCAGTCCTGAGCTATCCCAGTGAGGCAGTCCCACAGTGTGGGTCTGTGGCTTCAAATGACTTCAAAAAAAATTCAAAAAAGAGTTTTACACAATGTGAATCCTCTGAATTTCACACAATTTCCCTGTAGTTTTATCAGCTTGCTTCATGCCCTATCCATGTGCTTTTAGTATTAATTCTATCCTACCTGTGTGCTTTTGTTTGCTACATGATTTCTTACAATCCAAGTAAAAAATTGCAATAAAACATGACACCTTTTCACATTCTACTTTCATTTCATGATTTGTATTAATAAAACTGTACAAATATAGCTCATTTTGCATAGCACCAAGACTATGGGTAGCCTCCTACTAAAAGCAACTCCAAAAGCTTATCAAAATCAGAGGAATGTTTCAAAGTATAAAGGAGACTGAGCTAATTAAAAAAACCCACACTAACTATATGCAAAACATAAGTTAGATGCTCAGATCTCATTATATACATCTAATATAAAATGTCTAATGCATGAGAAAAAAATCAACACATCATCTTATTTTGCCCATATGAACATTTCATTACTCAAGTTGGTTTGAGAAATATTAATATTCAATATTCTTTCATTTACTAGAATGTCAAAAACCCACAATATATCAACTTTGTGTTAAGTGCAAGAAGATAATATTCCCTCTTACAGGGAAACCTGGAAATTATATTGAGTGAGGCTTCTTTAAACAAAAAGATAAATTTAAAATATTTTAACTTCTGATTTATTTGTTAGTTTTACACTGAACAGATTAATAAATCTTCCAAAAACTTAAGATGTGTAAGTATAAGATCAGGTTAAAATATCAAATAAATCACTTTAGTAACGATTATATATTCCCATTCTGTGAGTAAGAAAAGGATTTTCCTTTCCATGAAGTAGATCTATCCCTTTTACTTGGAAAACCCCTTGTTCAAAGGAAAATTTCCCAGCTGTGGGTTCTGCCTCAGGTTTGTTTTTAAATCCCAGACTCCAAATGATAGGTTTATGTGAAGACACAGCAGTTTCACTTTGCATCAGTGGCTCATTGTTTTTCACAGCTCCTGTCCTCACAAACTGTTGAAAGGAAGCAGCAAGAAGCTGCTAATATTATTTTCCAGAGTAAAGATCTGTGTGAATGCCAGTTGCTGACCCTTAGGGCCTCTCCCCTCCCCACCAGCAGCAAATAATGCTCCTCAGAGCCATTATTTAGGTCCTTGTGGTGGCCATGAGAAGCCCTTAAGGCAGGGTGTGGATTTTTAAAGCCCATAAATATATGGTGTTCTCCAGGAGAGACTGCAGAACACTCAGACAGGCTTCAGCTCTGCAGCCTCCGAAGTGATCTAGCACTTAGCAATTTTATTTTTCTTGTTTAACAAAAAACGATCCCTGGCTAGTGTAGCATGAATAACCTTCCTCAGGATAGTTTAAAGACACACTGTAATAAAGTATGCATCCTACTGCAATGATTACAATGTCACCTACTCCATTTCTGCATGAACAGCCTAAATTGTAAGTTATTACAGCATTGCTTGCAATGTGCTGTTTTTTTTTTTTTTTTTTAAACTAAGAACACTGACATGCTTAGGGGATAGACACAGGAAAAGACTACAGAGTAGAGATCAGTTAGGACAAACCCAGCTGGCAGTTTTAGCATTTCAGCATCTCCATCTTTGTACAGTCTTTTGTACAGCATTTCCATCTTTGTACAGTACAAGCTACAAAGGCTTGGAGACACCTTTCCATCACTCAACAGCTTTTGTGGGTTTGTTGTTGAAGTTTATATTTTTCAGTATTCCAAACCAAGTCCAGGAGTTGGAATTTGATGGTCCTTGTGGGTCCCTTCCAACTCAGGATGTTCTGTGATTCTGTGATTTACATTCTAAATTTAAACTTAACATGTAATATTGTGCATTCAATTCAAAAAGTGACATTGAATGAAAAATCACAGAATCACAGAATAATAGAAAGATTTGACATGGAAGGGACCCCAAAGCCCATCCAGCCCCACCCCTGCCAGGGCAGGGACCCCTCCCATTGTGCCAGGCTGCTCCAACACCCAATGTCCAACCTGGCCTTGGGCACTGCCAGGGATCCAGGGGCAGCCACAGCTTCTCTGGGCACCCTGGGCCAGGGCCTGCCCACCCTGCCAGGAGGAATCCAGTGCTTCAATCAAATTCTTTTAAAAATGGGATGCTATAAAATACTGCAATAATCTTTTTCTGGAATCCATTCCTTCAAAAATTCTTGATCAGCACCCACTGCAATGTTTCCATGGCCATCTCCAAAAGCCAAAGGGTTTGCTCCCATCAGAATTCTGTGAGAGGGCCCTGAATTGAGCCCACTTCTCTCAGCACAGTCCATACACGTTCACAGAGGTTCCCTCCTGGTGCTGCATTCTGCCTGCATCCCTGACGTGTCAGTCCCAGTCACTAAATGCCCAAGAATTACATGGTTCCCTGCTGTGCAACCTTTTCAGTGTTCAGTGCCTAACAGTGGACTTTTTTCAGCTGATGGCCACAGTGTTCTGTGATGTGCAAACATTCCCGGGAGTGAGCAGAAGCACTTGATGAATGCAATTTCTTACAGAATGTACTGATGAAAATCAACCTCAAAATCGTAATTTAACAATAACTAAAACTGTTCAGAATTAGAGAATGTCAAGCTACAGGGAATGATGTTAACTCTTGGGTTAAAAAGAGTATTTAATTCCCAGATTTAGACCAGGCCTGCACATCTCCCCTTGCATGCAGGATGTTATCACCATGTGCACATAACTCCTGATTTAGGCTCAGACATATTTAGAACCAACATCTGGATAGGAGAGCAGTAGGATTAGGAAGTTCCTTTGATCTGGTGCACATATTAAATGTATCTAAACTACATGTTTGTTATGAAAGGCAGCATTTTATGCAGCTCAAAGTATGTTTACATGATTTAACATTTGTTAACTTCTCATTCTGGAATTAAACTGCCAGGACAGTATCTCTGATAAGGCCATGGCAATCTCAATGTGTTAAATATAGGAAATTTCTTCTGATGGGGACACTTTGGGGAATGATCACATCATTATTTTTTCTAGACTAGTATTTTCACAATTGGCAGATGAGCCATGTATTCCTTCAAAGCCCCTGCTGCACATTGCAGGGCATTAAAATTGTTTCTCTAAGATAACTGAGATGAAGCACTCAGACACAGAATATCCATTATTCCATGCTGGTTTAGAGCAATTGTTTCCTGAAGGACTCCAAGGTGAAAGGACCACAATGGCATAATGGCCTTCAATTTATAGTGCTTTCAACATTCAACAATTTCTGTGTTGTTGCATTTTTCAGCAGTGGGAAGAAACATTAATAAAAAAATATTAAATTCTAGATCAGTGTATTTCTTGGAAAGACTGAATAACTTTCAGATATTGCAGCAGCTAAAATGCAGCAGTTGCTCTATTAAAATTTGGTTCTGAGGGTCAGTCACGTTACCATGAAAGAGGTGAAATAGCCCTGAATTGACCAAGGGACATTTGTAAGAGGTTTTTCTCAGACAATCCAGATGATCATTAGCAGTGTCATAGCTGTGTCTCTGCCACAGCTGGGAATGGGACCCGTGTGGAAATCATCCTTCACTCTGCTGAGGTTTTCCCCTAAGTTTTCAGTAGCTCTATGGAAGTTACCTGGTAAGAGACACTCGTAAATTATCAATAAGGCTTGAGAAAAACCACCCAGAGCATGCCCAGGTGACTATACAGAACCTGTGAGTCAGAAATCTGATTGGAAATCTTTCTGTGCAAGGAAACATTTCAGTCCTTTTCTCGAGTTAAATCGTATAGTTTTGCTGAATAACAACCATATATTAAGAAGGAAATGTTAAGCCCAGAAGACTGCTATGAATACAATTGTCTAAATAGGAATGTCAAGTCTAGTTAGTCCACAGGTTGTGGGAAAACTTATTTTTGGTTTCCCTTTACTATGAAAAGTGAGACGTTAGCTGAGAAGAAATAGCATGAAATGAAACAAAGCAATGATACAGTGCTGAGTGATTTAATTCCAGATAGCCTCCAGCTCAACCCCCTAAAGCACTTACCCAAAAGGGAGGCAGAGTGGGAGTCTCTCTAAACCATTTCAAAAATGTGCCTTGCCCTCAGCCAGGACATCCTCATAAGGATGAGAAATCAAGGAATTTTCACAGACTGGCAGGAGTGTGCTGAGGAATGATGGAATCAGCCTCAGCCTTACTGCAGGGGACTTGTGTGGCAGGGACCTCTCCAGGGACATCAGCAGGTGCTGATTACAGAGAATATTCCAGGGAAACAGAGGAAACACCACTTCAGGATCCTGCCACTGTGTCCAATCCAACCTGACCAAATCACTGCCCTCAGCAGAAACAATTTAAACACTTTTAACTTTGTGGGGGCAAAAATAATTTATTGAGAATTTCTAATCATATGAAATGGAATAGAATTGAGGCATGGTATCATAGAATTGTTGGAAGATCATCGAGTTCCAATACCCTTGCCATGGGCAGGGACACCTTCAACTAGATACAACATTTAACAAACAATAAATGAATTAGACACCTGCCCAAGAGCTGGTGTCTGTCTGTTATTTCAAATGAGAGGCTCTAACTAGACCAACTCTTTCTTAAACATTCACTAATCTTTAGAATAAAGACTTCAGAACTGGCAAAAAAACAAACCATGAAGAAATCATTGTCTAACTGAGAGCAGCACAAGAGCCAGCTCAGCCAAGGAGAGGAGGAAGCAGAGATTTTTGAGGTGTTAAGCACAGAAAACCCCACTCTGTCAGAACTGCTGTAACTCTCACAGGAGGCTGTGCTTGTGATGTGGAACCCTCCAGCCTCAGCCTTCCCAAAGACTGGAGCAGAAATCAGGCAGGGAGTGCAGAGCCCACAGGGAGGGGTGCTTGGCAGGAGAGCTGGCTGTACATGTGTCCAAGCCAGCAGGAAACCCCCAGAGCACAGATCAGAAAGATGAAGAAGAGGAAGCCTCCCTTTGGGTCCACACCCAAAGGGTTCTGTGGGAACAGAGGAGGTCCTTACCAGGGTACACTGCAGCTCCTGAGCACAGGCAGGGGAGCACAGGACAGGGAATGGAGAGCTGGAGCACTGATGGACAAGAAAAGATACAGCTACCCAAAGGAGGAGTGGTATTTAGAGAATTGAAATGCAAAGGGAAATTTGCAAAGGCAACCAAAAGGCATATGAGTGAGGATGCACACAAAGGAGTCATACAAGCAAATTTCAGTGCACTGCTACCCACAACTGACAAGGAACGTGGAAGTCAAAAAGTAATGCAAATATTGTACAGATTCACCTCCCATCCATCAAGAAAAAAGAGAGAGTTGTAATTAGCAACCAACCTGACTTCCATTGCTTGACAGATTCTGGAAAAAAAGATTAAATAATCAATTAATAATCACCTACAGGATAATAAAGTGATGGAAATAGGCAACACAGATTTGTCAGGAGCAACCAATTAAATTTCCTTCCTTTAGAGGTAACAGGTGTAACTGATAAGGCAGAAGCAATAGATGTAACACAGCCCCACTTCTATAAAGCTTTAAATACTGCTAGGCATGGAATCTCCATTGGCAAGCTGGGGAAATATTACCTGGGTGAAAAAACCCCTCGAGCTAAATCCTTAATTAATTTAAAAGATATGTTCAAGGAGCAATTACCAATATTCTTATTTTGAACTGAAAGAGGCATTAAGATGGAAATTCACAGGAGTCCACTCAAGCAATATCTAAATTATCCTCCAGTGAAGAGGGCAGGGAAAAAGTGCAGGGGAAAGAAGGCAGGAGGACATGCAAACGTGGATCTTTGTGATCCAAAATTATCTTTACAAGCTGGAAACAAAGTCAGAAAAGACCTCTAGGATGAAGTGTGGGCAAGGCAGATTCAAGTCATTGTGTGTGGGTGTAAGTCAAGAAAGGCACCAAGAACAACTAACGAGAAAAGGACCAGCTGGCAAAATTGAAGAAAAGAATAGAGGACGTGGAATTTAAACAGCAGTAAAAAAAAAACCCAACTCCCAAGCTCATTCTTGAGGCACAATCAAGACTGCAAAACACAGGACAAATATTCCTGACAGAGCATGAGCCAGGTTCTGAGATCCCAAAATAGATGATGTCAAATTGCAGGCTCTACAAGAGGGAAAAAATAAAGACAATAGATTTTAGAACATGACAGATAAAGAGGAGCTAAAGGAACTTGATGTATTTGATTTACAAAAGAAAACATTAAAGAGAGATTCATGAGAGACTTACAATGCAAAAATCTGCAAAATGACAGTCATCCTAAGCAGGGCAGGAAAAAACAAATGACAGGCATTATACATTGGTTCAAAATTTTACTTTAGATATTAGGAAAAGTTTTCTGACTAAAAGAGGTGCTAAGTCTTCAGAGATTTCTGGAAAGGCTGCAGAAACCCTTTTGATTTGTTGTTGCTACAAACACATTAGACAAGCAGCTATTTTAGTGCTGATGATTCCTTGCAGACCTCCTAGCCTTAATTTTCTGTAGTTAATGCATTATTTTGCTACAGCCAGAGCAACTCTAGGCCAAGAAAAGTCTAAGCAAACTGAAGAAATTATTTCTAAATACTTAAAGAAAATTAATCTTTGCAATTTTAGTGAAAGTCACTAAAAGACAGAGAGTAAAACAGATATTCAATTCTAAATGTGACTGAAACTCATTAGAGATGGCAAGCACTAACACACTGCATACTTTTATTGATTTTGCTTTATTTAGAGAAGACTTTTTTTCCCAATAATAATATGTTACTACAGATCAGGTTATGCAGTGGCAAGGTCAGCTGAGTTTATGTTGTTCACTGTGGTTCCCCCCTTCCTTTCAAAGCCTAATTGTAACTGTAATGAAGAAAAATGTGAGAACTTAGTACTTCTAGCAAAGTACTTCTAAAACCTCCCTCAGATGGAAAAAAAATGAGCCCCTTTGACATCCAGGACAAGAACTTAATGAACTGTAAATCACCACATCTGGTGACAGCATCCCTGCTGTGGGAGTGAGCAGGGGGGGACAGGAAAAAGCAAGGGAGAAATCCAGTTATTTCCAGCCACTTCATGGAATGGCTGTAATTAAACCACTGAATCCAGTCAAAGTGCCAGCCTCAGGAGCAGAGATTTTCACCTTATGAGTAGAATCGATCCTTTATACCTGTTTTATCAGCAGAAAAAGAGATCCAGTGGTTGTTCTGGGCAAACAAATGATTTAGCACCCACTCCAAACCCTGTCCTTTCCCAAACCCCACGAGCTGTGTCACTTCCAGTCTCGGGAGGATTTTCAGCCCTGGGGGGAACATGCTCAGAACATCTCACACTGAACCCATCCCTGTCCCTGCCACAGATTCATTCCTGGCTCCTCTGTTTTCAGTTTCTGGGGTTTTTATCTGTTGGGTTCTAATATGGGTGTTTAATTAATACCTTTTGTTTATTAAGATAATTACTGCTTCTTGGAAATATGAATAAGCCGCCAAGTAGTTGATATGAACTTCAAGTAGGATGGATGGTGGAATATTAATTAGCATGAGGCTAGAAATAACTTAAAGCTCTGTATAACAGAGAATTGGCTGCTTGGCTCAAACTGGCACTTTCTCCCTCTCTATTTTGCAGCCCATCAACAGAAATTCCTAGGTTTTAGGAACACACAAGCAGTGAAACTTATATTTTTCAGGCAAAACTTGCTCCAGTGTTTATCACCTGATAAAATGCTGACCAGTTTTTGGGCTGGTATCCCACTGACAAAGACGAATGCTTTCATACAAAACCAGGAACAAAACAAATTCTCTTTTCTTTTCTGGCTCAGGGACCAGCAGGCACGTAACAAATAAGTAACATAATGAACATAAGATGTCGTAGTCCTGTTTATTGATAATTATCTTTTACATATCTGAGTAAGCTTATGTTCCTGAAGGTGTAGGGATACCCCCAAGGAATAACAGGAAGAATTAACACTCGAGTGCACATGCTAATTAGGATTTAATTAGGGAATTTTAAAAATGCAGAGTGCATGTTTTCAGCAAGTGCAAATTAACAACTTACTGCTTGTAGGGTTTGGAATTTTTTTTTTATTGCAAATATTATAATTGTCACTTTATGTAAAATTCAAGAAATTTAAATTCTATTTCAGTTTTTAGGAAGAAATAATTTTTCCTCTGGCACATTTTCCTCCATTATAATTCTTGTAGCATTCTATCCCAATTTATAATTTTTTTCTACATTACTAATTCAGCGTGAAAGATATTAAATTGCTTTTCTTTATGCTATTACAATGTACACAGGATGTTCCCTACAAATTGTACTATAACATTTTCCTTCAGCCTTTGCTGTTCATCTGAATAAGTTATAACTTTGTGGGTCAATAGAATTATTCCCTCAAGAAAGGAAAAGGGTGCAGGCCTTTCTGGGTTTATTTTTTTACAGGAAAAAAAAGCAAAATGAAAATGAAAAACTTTATTTTAACACAGCAGTGCTTTCCCTTCCTGCTCCCACCTTTCTCTCCTGAGCAGATGTTCCACTTCATTCAGAGGCTGGTGGGATCCTGACAGCAATAATTTGGAAATTTTGACCCTGATCTAAAACTGCACAGTGCTAATGGGAATTCTTCCAATCTTTCTCTGCATTTGGCCGTTCTCTGTGTCTGCTCCACACAGGAGAGAAATAAACATGCAATAAAAGCAAATTTTAAAGATCTCTCTAGCTGGGCTTTGAGAGAAACTTCTGGCTCGGGACTTTCTAATGAAAGGGAATTAACAGGATGATTAAAACATTCAGAAAACTCCATTTGCATCAGTATTTCCTTTCAAAACAGGCTCCTTAAACAAAAGGTAATCTTGTCAAATATCTTTCTCCCTTAATTATTAACACTAATTATTAACACTGTTCTTCGTTGTTTTCTGTTCAAAATCAGACCTTTCCAGTGCTCTTCCTGTGCTGTCTCTGGGTGTGTTTTCCAGCCCAGTGCTGGGTGACCCCTGAGCCTCGCAGGGTGTGTGGTTTGTGCCATGGAGGGGCCGGCACAGCAATTCCTCCTCAGACATTCCTGGGCATCTTTAGCACCTGCTAGTACAGGAGAAAGGAAATAATGGGTGACTCCAGAAGCAGCTCTGGGACTGAGCCTCAGTGAGGGCACTGATGGCACAGCCTGCCAGAAGCCCAGAACACCACGGCAGGATTGCCCAGGACACAGAAAACACCTGTGCACCACCAGTCCCAAACTCCTTTGGGCCACAGTCACCATCAGCACTGAGGAGCAAGGTCAGTTCAGGGATTGGAATGGCCACATTTATTTTCTTTGTTTTCACAGGCTGCATTTTTATTAATTTGCTGAACCAAGATGTGGGAAAAAATGAAAATTAAATTAAAACAAAGAAAAAACCCTAACTAACCAACCACAGACAAAACAAGTGAAAGATACTTCAATAAGACTGCATTTAATTGCCTGAGTGATTTTTTTTCTGCTGATATTTAGGCAGGTATTTGGGTTCTGCATCACTGAAGTCATCAGGTTATTACTGGTGGGGTGGGGAGAGAGCACCTGAACACACAAGCCCAGAAAGCCCAGAAAGGATCAGCCAGAAAGGAAAGCACAATGCTAAATACAAAATTACAATATTAACTGGAAGATGCTGATGAGATATCTTTGTGGTAAAAAATAATGCATCTAACTTCAGATACAAATACATTTTCTTAAAAAAAAAATAAAATAAATTAAACCCTCAATTCTTCCCTTGTCATAAAAAGGGTTGATCTACTCTAAAGTGATCTAAATATACACTTCACTTCCTTCCATGCTGGTCCTGAAGCTTATTAGGAGCAATGAAAACATTCCAGAAAACACATCCCAGAAGGGAGGATTTCTGACCTTTAGTAGTCACCAGTTCTAAGAGTAAAATTCACTGTTTCTGGAGATCATGTAAAAAGTAAGTAAAGTATGTTCTTAAACACTGTGATTTTGTCTCAGTGAAGTTACATTTTTAAAAAATCATAGAAGCTTAAGGAAGTGTCTGGGAGTGTGGGTGTGTTGTTAGAGGACAGCCCAGCAAAAAACTGGGGCTACAGACTTTGTTTGGTCTTCCCTTTGCTTTCATTCAGCATTCAGGCTCACCCTCACTCAGACTAGATTATACCATAATAATAGGCAAGAGCTAATATATTTGTGCTCTCAGTACATCACTCAGCTGTCTCTGATATCACAATATTTAAAGGATCTATCACAGCATGAAACATTTCAGCTAAGTCTTTGTAACAATTGCAAATTAAATCATTTAAAAACAGTTTTATAACCCACTTCCTTCCAAACAGTTTTCTTTGCCAATAACTGGACTGAATTTCAAGACAACACGTAGGAATATGATAAAAACAGCACAAAAGGGTAAAACTTTTATTTAAACATTGTTTCAGGAAAGACTTTAAATGAGATTAAATTTAGCAGATGTTTGTAGTTAATTAGTAGGTCATGAAGTTTCATGAAATGTTTCAAAGCACATGAAATTAGCAGATGTTCTCTAGATAATTACTAGGTCACTTAAAGAAATATTTACTTTTTGACTACTCACCATGTGTACAATAAAACAGGTGTTTTTATTAGCATTTCAAAGCAAGATCAGGGATAGAGTTTATCTTGTAGAAATTGAGTTTATCCTGCTGAAATGCCAAATGCTGTCAGTTGAAATACTGAAATGTAAGATGCAGCTTTTTATGGAAATGCTGTAAAACATTTGAAAACATCAGGGAAAGAACTTTTACATCCTGCTGTATGTTCAGTGACATCCCCATGGAGCACAGCACTGATGTATTCATGTTACAGAGTTTCATCTGCAACCAAACCAGTGGAGGGCAACAAAGCCAGAAAATAAGAAGGGTCTCAATTCCTCCCTGGAGAAACTCTCCCCAGGAACTCCTCCAGGAAGCCTGGCAAGAGCAGGTTTAGGTTGAATTTCTGGGCTGTAGGAGAAAGATGACATTTCTTGTCAGGACCAGAGGTGCTTTCTCTCCACCTCCAAGGAAGAAAATCAGGGATTCAGATGGGGGAGAAATTCAGGCACGTTCCAAGCAGCGTCCTGGTGTGGATGGCCAAGGGACTGCAGGAAAAGCACTTTTACTGACAGATGTCTCACTAACCCTGGGATAACCCTGCAGTAACACTGGTTCTTACCACAGCCCAGCCCAGGAACTGCAGTCCAACAGCAGCAGAGGTGTCCCAAGAGCCCACCCTGGACAGAGAGAGGGAATCCAAGGAAAACCCTCATGCTCTGCAGGGTCGATGTGCTCAGGATCTGCACAAATCCAGGGCATCTACTGGGAACAGACAATCCCAGTGACCTGGGACCAACACAGGAAAATTAACAGAAATTATGGGATCACAATTAAGGGGTTTTGCTGGAAGTTCTGCCTCGGAGCACTCCTGTAGGATTTCAGCTGCTTGGGGCAAATCTGCAGCCTCGAGATACCAAAAGTGCTTTGCACACAATGGAATTGCAGGTGCTGCATTTGGGATTTCCTTACTGCAGCTACAGCAACAGGTTTTGAGTTCTGGAGGTGAAATGTTAAATGTCAAAATAAGATGTTTTTGGCTCAGCAAGGCTGGTTTGTTGTACCATCCAAGTCATCTCCCCGTGGCATCTCTGGGTCACAGTAAAACCTGGGCTCTGCCCTCAGCAGCACCAAGGAGCAGGAATAACTGCTGGGGGACACCACCAGCTCTGGCAATTTGTGCTGACATTTGTCTTTATCCCACAGCATATTTAACACAGATTAACCCCTAACCTAATCCCTTCAGCCTACTCTGTTATCTCAAATTATGCCAATAGTGCAATGACTGATTCACAGCATTTCAACAAAGGGTTTGGTGGAATTCAAGGTTTTATAAATCTTAAATTCTAATTTTGTTCTGCAAAACCAACTTTATGATTTTTCTAAAAAAAACTCAGTAGGGAATTTTCTACAAGCGATATATTTTTTGCATGAGCAATGTAAAAATGTGGAATTTAAATGGGGAAGATACAGATTCCATTAAAAAAAAAGAAGCACTGTTTCACTCACTTCAGGTAGAGGGGGTTGCCCATTCCCAGACTGCACAGGACTGGAACTGGAGCACTGGAAAGTTTGAGACAGGAGCTTCTGGGCTGGCAGGAAGAAGAAACAGCACAGTGAAATTAAATTTAAACTTCTACAAGAAGTAGCAAGAACTAAGACCAGAATTGAAGTTTTTTCTTTCTTCAAGGTACAGGAGACTACAGATAATGCTAAATACAAAAATCTATTCATTGTAAGCAATAACACCTCTCTGCCTCTTACCTTTGCTTTTCCCATTCCATTTTCTTGAAATAAGCTGAATAAACATCAGGTTGCTCTCCTGTCACTTTTTTAAGGAAGAAATTTCACTTTAACCAGACTCCCAACTTTCAGATGATTTTCTTAAACAAAGTATGTTTAAAGAAAGTATTGGAATTCTAACTAAAAAAAAAAGATAAAATTCCAGCTCTTCCTAGGCAATAGACCCATTCCATTTAAAGCTATTAAAAATCAAAGTATAAAGCAGAGTGTTTAAATATAAAGTTTCTAAAGCCAGAAAGAGGCAGCATTTATGCTGTTTGTCATTCCTAATTGACTGTTACCAACCTAACAGGACAGATAATGATGAGAGAATGAGGAAGAAAACTCTGAGAACTGAGATAATTCTTGGAGCATCCCAAGGTTCTCCATGGACCAAGAAGGAAAAAGGAGTTTTCATACTGACCTGAGTCCAGCTGGGCTTCTGTGGAGAGGATGAAAGTTTGTTCACATCTTACTGCAGAGAACTTTTGGAGAGCCATTTTTCTAGGGCACTTTGCTGCAGACAAAATTCTGATCTATTTTCTTCCACCAGCCAAAGGGTTTTTAGAACAGGACAGGGAACCCTCTCTGAGCCTTCAGTGCTCACCTGAGTGGCCCCAGCCAGAGGGGAGGACAGGTGACCCAGGTGTCCTGACCAAGAAATGGGTGAAGGGAGATCAGAGAGGCTGCTCACAAAGACCAGTGGGAGGCTCCTGCCCCAGTTAACCCATTCCAGCTGGAATAGAGACAGGGAAATGAGAATATTTTCCACTTTAGTCACATGCCTCATACTTAAGTAGCAAAGATTTGAGTAAAGATAAGGCAAACTCCTTATTCACAGTGCATCCTAATGAGAGCTCACATCCATTTCCAATAATTTATGCAGGAGGGCTTTTAAATCAATCCTTTTCCTCATCACTGCCTTCTCCATTTCCTTTTTCTTCCTTCCTGACTCTGAAATTTAATCATAATGCTGAATGTGGGATCTATCAACATCCTGGCTGTCCAAAACATAAAGCCCACTTGAATGGATCAGCTCCCCACTTAGGAAGCTTTAATGTGGAGTGTGGGTTTGGATGCAGGTGAGGGAGCAGCACGTGGTGCTTCCCTTGGTGGGTTTGGATGCTTTATTACAAGCCAGTCAATGAATGCTGATGGACAGCTCCCAACAGCTCCACATACAGGATTTCAGGTTCAAAAGCAAGAGGCTGTCAGAGTTGTGGGAGCTCACAGGAGAGCAGAGCAGAGCTCTGTCACTCAGTTTGCAGCAGCAGAGTGTACAGGCACACCCCTGGCTCTCACTTGGCTGAAATCCTCGTGCATTTGCTTGTGACATCTCTGGTGTGACAGACACAATGTCCTTACAGCTCCAGCATGGCCTGGTCTGTGTGCACTGATCACACAAACCCCACGGCTCAGTGCAGCCCTCCTGCTGTTGATTAAATACACAAACATGTTGTGACAAACAGCCTGCACAAGATTCCACATATTGGTACTTCAGGTGCCTTTTGGGTTTAACTTCCTTCCAGTTACATCTGTCCTGGTCTAACACCTTCATCATGAAATCAAGGAGTACTCTCACTAAAATAATAATAATAATAATAATAATAATAATAATAATAATAATAATAATAATAATAATAATAATAATAATAATAAATAATAATAATTTATTATTATTATTATTACTACTACTACTACTACTACTACTACTACTACTACTACTATTATTACTACTACTATTATTACTACTACTATTATTACTACTACTATTATTATTCTTCAAACCAGTAATGATAGCAAAAGCTTCCAATGTGAATTCATCATGTTTCTTTAAGTGCCAGGTAACTTAACTTTGCACCCACTATTCTACACCTGTAACTTTTCAAATAAAAGTCTGAAAAAATAGTGTTCCTTCCTGTGACTACATTTTTAAACAAGTTGACTTAGCAGAAAGATCATTTCATTTGAGTGGTTGTGGTTTTAGCAGTAGATTGCACCACACAAATACTGACCAGTGAATAAAAAAATGAACAGTACAGGGTACAAGCTTTCAGGATCTGCAAATTAAATATTTATTTGCAATATTTAGAATCATAGAATATCTTGAACTGGAAGGGACCCACAAGGATCATCCAGTCCCACTCCTGTCCCTGCCCAGACCCCCAACAACCCCACCCTGTCCATCCCTGGCAGTGCTGTCCAAGCTCTCCTGGAGCTCTGGCAGCCCCAGGCTGTGCCCATTCCTGTGCTTACATGGGTTTGTGTAAGTGCAGGCAGATTTCTTACACTTCAGAGAGGTTTGTAACTCCAGGAACTTACTTATTCTTTCCAGATGAATGATGGCAAAGATGCTATGAAAGAAAAAGAAGGTGAGGGGAAGCAGACAAGCTACTAGGTCAAGAGAAAGGTGAAAGATTTAAAGACTCACAAAAAAATAAAAAGGCCTTGCAAGCTTCTAATGGCATTTCTTCCAGTACACCAGGGAGCAACAAATGCCACTGCAAGGGGATGGGGGAATTTCTGTTGCAGGAGAAAGGAAAAGGGAAATCTAAACCTGCAAGGACACCTCAGAAACTCACAGTGTTGCTGGGCAAGAACAGTCTGGAAGATTGAGAAGATGTTTTTGTGAACACTGGAGAAGTTGAAGAATGGATCAGGGCATATAGAATTCTCCTAATGAAGAAAATGACAAAAATCAAACTAAAATTTAGCTTCTTACTGTATTCCAAATTGAAATCTATATATTGGGTGATCCTTAATCTAAAATGTTATGGTCCAGGAGCTGGAACTGATCATTCAGCATCCCTGCAGCTTGGTCTCTGCCCTTTCCTGGAAAAGCTGACAACCCCAGAAGTCTGGACAGGGATTGTAGCCACACTTTTATTTGTTTTTATGGTGCTCTGCCACCTCAAAGAGCAGATAAACATTTGAGCACATATCTCGTTGCACAGTGTGGTTCAGCACAGGATCAGCAGCAGCTGTTACTGCAACTGCAAATCAAAGCTTGGGCTCAAACCTTCAAAGCTCTTGAAATGCTGTAATTGCCTAAAAGAAGTGGCATTATTTCTTCCAGACCAATTTCTTGACCACTGTTCCATGCCCAGCTCCTGCTGTGGTTTTTTGGCAAGTGGCAGAACATTCTAAGACTAGAGGGAGTACAGACTACTTAAAATGACTTTGTGCTGTCTGAATAGTTTGGTGAGTCAGGTGTGTATGGGGAGACAGAAAAGAAACCCTCAGGTTATGTAGGAACAAAATAATGGTAGATCATCCCTTTCATTTGCATCACACTCCTCCTGTAGTTGCTATTTTCTGCTGTGGCAAGGTTCTGTCTCCTGACAGGGTTTTAATTGTCAGGCCAGCAAAGCTTCCCAGTCAGAGTTCTCCAAAGTCAATGGAGCAATCAAATTTGTCTCTGGATTTTTTTTTTTTTTTTTTTTTTTATTTAAATTTTTTTTATAGAATTTATTNTTTTTCTCTGGGTTTTTTTTTTTTTTTTTGTTAATTACAATTTATTTGCTAGAATTAATTTATCCCCAGTAAGTTGAAAGTGCCATCCATAGACGTGTCCATCTATTGCTCCCAGATCTTTTGGCAGCTTTGAGAGTTCTCTCAGATTACACAGAGATTTAAAAGGGAGAAGTCATAACATAAGAAGTGTCTCACATTAGTTTCTGCTTTTAGTTGCATTCATATTTAACTGAGCTCTGCTTTGGCTCCACTTGGGAGCCAAAATTCGAGTTTCAGCAGGGATGGAGGTGAAAGTGAGGGCCTCCTCGATTTGTAAACCAGGAATTAACTCAGTTTGCTTTAACGCTGTAAAATCCTGCAAACAAACAGATCAGGAGAAGTAGCAGCTCCTCTCATTTGAAGTGACACGTTCACACCTTTGCTGCCAGCAGAGAGCTTCTGCAGGGCTGGGCTAACACTGAGGCAGAGTTTGTGTTTGTGGTGAGAGCTGTATCCTGGAAACAGGACAGCAGTTTCTCGGGTAATTCGAGAATATAATGGCAATTTGGATATTCCAGCATCTTTTGCACATTTTTTTCCTCTAGGTTGTTTGGGGTTTTCTTGTTTGTTTGTTTTGGTGGGTTTTTTAAGGCTGATGTTGTGTCTGATACCAAAACAATGGTCATTAGAAAAGTTTTTAGGGATTCCACTGAATTAACTGAGTTCAGCCAAGCAGGGGTGGTCTGACAGGGAAAAATGTGACACAAATTCTATTGGTTTCCTCAGCAAACAGGATAGGGCTTTCTGCAACACCCTGAATTCCAGTCTAAGCCATTTCAAATTCAGGGGGCAACTTTCTCTTGGATATTTGAGCATTCCCCAACAGAACCCATGCTTAGAACTTTTAAGAATGACACTGTAATCATAAATACAAAATCATATATAAATACATAAATACAAAAATCATATATACTAGAGAAAAGGGAAGAGAGCAGTTATTATGTACTGGGGTTTTCATTAAACTTTATCATACAGCCATTAATATCCTCAAAAGCAAAATTAATGATGAGGGTTTTTTTCAAATTTGCCAAGAAACACTTTAGCACAACCATTCCCAGACACAGATCTGTAGTCTCAAATAAAAATATCATTCCCTATTAGCCCAACACAAACTCCCAATATTAATTTGAGGTTACCTCTAAGCCACAGCAACTTGGCCTCTCCACACAAAGCCCTGTTATTTCCAGCAAGGCTGCAGATCTTTGGTTCATACCCCCACAGCCCAAAAAGCAGCACTTTTTTTTTTTTTTTCAGTGAATATTACAGGAAAAAAAAGCTTAAATTATCAGCATCTTGCCAACTCCCAAATGGCAAAGTTGTACAAACGCCTATTTAAAGAGCAAAACCACTGTGTCCCCATCTTGAGTCATACAAATTACTGCTTAAAAAGCATCTCCTTGCTGAAAAGGAATGTGCAGAAATGTCCCTGCATCTTTCAGTTAATTTAATTTGTTTTCCTTTTTTTTTTTTTTTTGACCTTCAAGTACCATCACAGGAACAAGCACAGAAGACAGAACACTAATTAGGACACTTCAACCACTCTTAATAAGTCTTAATAAGCAGTCTGCCTGTGCTGTGTGAATCAGCACCACTGTGTGAGGAACTCCTGCAGTTTACAGGCAATATTCCACCACAGTCTGTACTTTCCTCTGCCAGCAAAAAACTCACCAGCACCTCTGCCAAAACTCTGCACACAGTTACTTTGCCTCTAGTTCCTGAAAATGAGATTAATGAGGTTCTCACTTTAGCTTATTTTTTACTTATTAAGAGTTTATTCAATTTTAATGTAGCCTAAACCAACAATTATGGGACCTCTGTTGTTGTTTGCTTTTAATGCTTTAGGCACTTTCAGAATTCACTGTTCACATTTGAAAAAACTGCAAAGGTGCTCTGGGTAATTTTTCCTCTAGAAATGTACCTTTACAATTAAAATTAATTGCAATTATTAAACACCAACACTTTGCCTCAATTATCTGAGCACTCACATTAGAAAAGGAAAATCTTAAAATATTTATTTGCAAGAATTAGAGAACATTACTTTGGGCCTTAGTGAAGTCTAAAATGCCCATTAAATGTCTGAGTTAGCTTTGGAATACTCAAATTCCCATTAAAGCTAAAATATTGACCACAGCACAGACATTTCTTTTTCTGAACTCACCTACAAGTCTAAATCAATTCCTCAGTTGTCTGATACTTTGAAGCAAGTGGCTTTTTGAAAATATCAGGGTACAAAGAAACCATGAGCATCAATCCCTTGAATAAAAGTATTTCCCTCTTTTGCCCTTTTTTAGAAACACAAGAATCATTTAGGTTGGAAAGAACCTTTCAGATCACTGAGTCCCATCATAATACTTTTTTAAAGAGGAAAAAACTGGAAAAATATACAAAAGTATTATCATCATTTCAGGTTCTGTGTAGCACACATAATTTTAACACCTCACTGCTTTGAAAAAGATATTTTTAAAAAAATATGAGGGTACAATTCTGTTATATTTCTCAATTATTTGCAGAAGTATTCTACATGATACCCAACTCTGACACATTTGTGCATGCTGTTCATTAGCAAAGAGAATTTGGGTCTAACTCCTTATTTTGAAGTGCTAAAAGGTCTCTAAATCTTTCCAGTGGCTTTTGCAAAGTGGCTCTCCCTGATCTTCAGCCTGGATGAAGCAGGGACTGTGCTGGGGCTGGCTGGGACACCTGAGGATTTAAGAGCAGGGGTTTGGGGTGTTGTGAGGCATGGGAGTTCCCAAATTCCACCTTTTCAGGACACAGCCAGGCCCCAAGGCCGCCTGGGACATAAATCACGAGTCCAAAGTTGTCTCACCACTTTGGATGTTTGCTCTTGAACCTCTGCAGGAGCAGACAAGACATTGAAATCCCCCTGCCCTCCAAACTTGAATCCAGTCTGCCTGAGGCTAGCCCCTCTTTTCCTTTGATTTCTCTTAACAACCCAGCAGAAATGTTAACTGCAATCTCACCTGTGTAAAATTACACTGCTCCAATCAAGCAGACAGAGGTAAATAACTTTCCAACCAACTTCTTAATTTTGTCTGTGCCCATTTCTGCTGTCTTGAATAGAGTGCAGAATAAAATTAATCTACAGAGTCTTTAAGAAGCAAATTAAAGCAAGAAATAGCTCTTATCCTAGTAATACTTTATTTAATTGTAATTACCTTGAATTAATTTAAACTTTTCCCAACAAAACATTATTTTCTATTGACCAAATATAATCAACCAACCTAGATCAGTAGGTTTACTAATTTCACATCTCGTGATGCAGGCAACTTATTTCTCTACTTCATAAATGCCAAATAAGCAACATTTTTTTCCTTACTGAAATAACTCCAGATCCATACAAACACTGCTATTCAACAAATAGTACCACCACTAATACTGTGAAGCTCTTAAATATTCAGATTGGGTCATTAAAACAGGTTGTTGTAGAATTATTTGGGAAAAATTGCTACAACTCACTTCAAAATTATTTGGTCATGATGAGGTAAAAGGCTAAATTGTATGTAAAACCATATTCTTAAATAAGCATGAATCAGCCTGGCAGTTTTAGGCTGTTCACAGTTTAATCCTCTTGGTTGACAGATTTAAGAAACATTATACATTATTAATATGGCTGGCTAATTTGTAATTAGGAACCCATTAGCAGTTCTAACAACTAGAGATTTTGATGGATTTGCAGTCAACTTGGCCAAAAAGAAAAAAATAATTAAGAAATTACTAGGTGACCTCTTGCATGAGATTCTTCCATCTGTCTATTATCATTTAATGCCAGTCAAATCTGGATTAAAAACAGAAAAAAAGTGAGTGTATTCTGACCTAATTTCCTCAGTTCACAGTGACCTCTTACCTTCTTCTGTGGACTTCCCTCAGGGATCGTGGTACTTTGTCTTGATTCAGACTGTTTTTTCTTAATTAAGAATTAAGACTCCAAGTTATTTCCTGACTCACTCATTCTCCTAAGTCTGAATGTGTACCCTAAGAGAAATGCAAGATTAAATCGTGCACACATGGCCTGTTTGCAAAATGGAAGGGTAATAATTGACATTTGTGGGCTCTGAGTCGAGCCCTGAAGTCAAGACAATTCCACTGCTCTGCAAGGAGGCTCCCAGAGAAGCAAAGCATTGCACGAGGGGATGAGGCTCTGCACAGGCAGACAGATGGGCAGGAAAAATGAGGAGGCTGCCCAAGGCTCCCCTGGGATGCCAATCACAGCCTCACTCCTCCACAGAGAGGGAATATCGAGTTAAACACCTTTGAGCTGTTTTTTCCTTTTGTTGCTTGGGGCTCATAAAAGCTAGTCAGTCTGGAAGAGTCTTGGACAGGCTTTACTGGAGTCTCTCCTATCACCAGCTCAGCTCACAACTTCAGCCCAGGTGGTGGCTCCTCTTCCAGAGAAGGATTGGCAGCAACAGTGCAGTGCTTGAAAGAGAAAATTGTAAACATTCCAAGGTTCAGTTTGCCCTGAGCTGAAGGGACAGCAGACCAGTAAGGAAAAGAAAATGTAGAAACATAAAAACCACTCAAATGCATCTTGTGTAACACCTGGAGAGACTCTGGAATGAAGAGGACTGAAGGGCTGCTTTGCCCTATCCCTGAACTGCTGGAGCAGGCAGCCTGAAGGATGGAGGGCATGTTTCTAAGGAATGCTGGAAAGCTTTTAAAAACTGCCCATCAAGGAACTGCTGCTGTCTGCAACTTGTATTTCAGGTGCTCTGAGCATACTGAGGAGCAGTTCCCATCCTTTTACTGGGGGCTGAAGTGAATTCTCCTGGAGCAGAGTGAAGAAGTGCAGGAAGAACTTCCAGACTTCCACAGAACAGGATGCAACATACAGAGCAGCATCCCATGTCCCAAAATTCATAAAGCACATGTCAAATGCACAAACAAGACACAGCAGGAAGAGTAAAGCCAAGCTGGCCAAGAACAGCTGCCTACAAACATTGAGCTGGTGATTTTTGTCTCAAACCTGTGTATATTGCCTGGATAAAATGGACTGAGTGGCAGCCCAGCTTTCAGCTGAGTCAGAGGTGGTTTGGAGATAATAACTGGATACCAAACCACAGGAAAAAAGGCAGGTTTTAATCAAAAGAGAAAATTTCTCATGATATTCCACTTCTGAAATAAAGCAAAAAGCTCCTGTGCTTGTAAACTATAAACTCTGTGAACATGTAATCCCACTCCAAGTAGCAAAGGAAAGGTCTTTTATTGCTGTGGTGTTTTTTTGAGATTTATTCCCTCCATTCACTCTGGTATATACAAATCTCCTTTTCTTTCCCTTCTCTTTCAAATACCAAAACCAGGTGTAATTTTTTTTTCTTTTTGTTGTTGTTGTTGTTGTTTTAAGAGTGATGAAATCTGAGTCAGATTTTAAAAAAATATTTTAAAGTTCACACAAAGTCCAAGCCAAAATCAAAACCAGAACACCAAACCAAACTAAAATATCCCCAAGTATTAATATATTACTAATATTAATCTATCATATAATCTGACTTTCTTCTAGATTTCATTAAGAGCAAGAATGAATTTGGGGGTTATAAAGAAGATTTCAAGTCAAGCATACACTAAAAATGCTGAAGCTGGCTGCAGCAGGTTAGCCAGTGAGTTATTCCTAAAATTCTCTGCCACTAAAATGAAGTTGACCCTGTAGCCAGCCCTGTTTCTAGAACATATTGTAACATACTGTGTTTTATCACTGACTCCTTTAAAGATCTCAGGCTGCCAATGTAAAGCCCAAAAGCAGCCATTTATGATTAAGTTTAGAAACCCTGTAGAAGTATAGGTTATATACAAACCTATTACTCAAATACATTTAGATCTGCCTTGAAAAAGATGAGAAAATCCTAAATGCTTGTAACAAAGAGGCACAATTGAAAATTAAGAGCCAAAACAGGATTGTAAATCAAATTTCTCGGTGTCTGGCTCTCTTGAAACACTTCCACATCATTTCACAACTTGGCTTCTAAGTTACTGCTGCAGTTTAGTTTTTACAGCAGGACTGTCTGGATTTCAGTGTTTGGTGTCCACTGTCATTTGAAAATTTGGCCAGTGGCTTCTGCAAGCACATGAAAATTGCAATTAAATCCCTATGTGCCCTTCTGCCAGTTTAACTATCTGTTTTTTGAAATTATTATGCTATGCAGTTTAATAAATTATTATTAATATCTAATCAATAGACACCAATTGCCATGGGTGGCAGATTTATTTACTGAGCCAGAAAGACCCTCCTTCCCTTTCTCATGAAATAAAGGTTTCTTCTGCTGCAACTTCAATCAAAACCTGATTTTAAGTTTCATATTGAATTAGTTTGATATGTTTATTTTTATTCTAAGCACTGTTACCAATGGATGTGGGGG
>VZRX01001785.1:10070-34845 GCA_013398075.1 Notiomystis cincta
CCCCCCTCCCTCGGTCGTGCCGCGGCGGATCCCGCCCCCGCCGCCGCCCTCGGGCCCTGCAGGACGCTTCCCCACCCCCTTCACTGCAGCCATGAGTTCAGGACCGCCTCTTCCTCACCCCGGTGCTCCGTACCCTCCTCTCCCGCCTCGGCCGGGAGGAGCTCAGCCCACGAGTCAGATGCCGCAGCCAGGATACCCAGCTCAGTTTGTACCACCCTACCCTCCACCTCTTCCCCAGAGACCACCTCGCCTTCCACCACATCCTGGCTTTATCCTCCAGTAAATATTTGGGTGCGCCTGACTTACCTATTGGTGCTTACATTTCCTTTCCCCCATCAGAGACTTGCTGTAGGCAATGGGAAGCCTCTGTTCTTTGCACAATGGAGCACAAAGGCCGAGCTGTGGCACAGAGGTTTGCAATTGCTTTGCTAAATGTGATGATGGTGTTTGTTTGCAAAGGTCAGTGATGACAAGGTTCTCCGAGGAAGGTGGTAAGGTCTAAATTCTGTAAATCCATCCAATTGGGAAGCCACTCACAGTGGATTTGCTGACATTACAAACCGAGTCACTCTCTGAATTCCTTAGTGATGGTAACTCAGCATCCTCCTGAGTTCTGATGTATTCCCATGGCAGCTGGAGGTGTGTGTGGCAAACGGGGAGCTGGTTGTCTCCCTAAGGAATTCTGTGTCCGTGACAGTGTTGGGATGGTAACAACCATATCTGACTGCTGGGAAAGGGGGGTGCACAGGACCTCCCTCAGCATCATTTTGCATCCAGGGCCAGGTGCACAACGTTTTCAGAGCTCACTGAGCTGAAACTCTTGTCAGAACACCTTGGGTGGGTTTTAGACAGGGAAAATGACAAGAGTTTCATTTCTGCATTTCAGTTGTTACCTTAGACAGTGTGTAATCAAAGTAGGCACTACTCTCACTCCTAAATAGTTTGATACCCTCAAAGTCCTGGTCTCTTGAAATGAAACTAAACTGTTTGTAGAGCCAGTTTAGGGTTTTATAGACACTTTACCAGGCAGTTTTATTTCCTTGCCTTTTAAGTCTCTTTCTAACGGTTGGGTTTTTTTTCTCCTTTTCCACACCTTGGATACAGAAATGATTTTTTTACACAGGTGCTTAGCTTTTGATACCATGTGATTCCAGGAATCTAGGCAGGGTATTTTCTTAATCAAATACTGGATTTTCACATGTAATTGCCCACTTGAATTTCCACAATTTCATTTTATCCCTTAACTCTGTCTCTCACTTGGCAGAACTATTTTTAGCCTTCCCATTTCCTTTAGTTTTGCAGTTTGGGGCATTTGTATCTATCTGGAATTTGCAGTTAATGTTTCTCTGCAAGTAGGCAAAAAAGAAAAGCCTTTTGAAGTCCGTGGTGGCTGTTTGCATCTTACAGAATCCTCTTGACTCGCACCACTGGATGGGAGAGGCTTTGTAGGGCAGCTCAGATTTCACTCTCGATGTGACTCTTGAAGCCTGAGGTGCAGACACATGCTGGTATTTTAATCCAGCACTGGGGGAGGCAAATTTTAGCACTTGTTGTTTGCACAGAATGTGTCTGTGAATTTGTTATCAATCAGTCCAGAATCTGTCAAAGCCCCTGGTTATTTCAGAGCGTTTTGGTATCATTGTCCTGGGATGCACTACATTGTTTGGAAGTTTGGACTGCAAACAACATCAGTCAGAACAGAATATCTATTTTTTTTAATTTTATGTAAGACCTGGATTGTCCCTTAATCATTTCCTCTGGAGTGTGGTGGTTAGCAAATACTGATCTGAAATTAAGCTCATAACAGGAAGCTCTCGATTCTGAAAATACAAATATGTTCCTTTGGCTTGTTTTGCCTTCTGAAGACAAAGGGCAGAAGGTTGGTCAGTGTTAGGGCATCTGAACCAATTCCCCAGTGTCAGTCTGGCAAGTTTGTATAGATGGGGGATTTTGTGAAGCAATGTGCATTGGATTTGTTTGCAAAGTGTGTTTTTTCTGTAATCTAGTGATGGTACAGGATGTGGTTTGTTTTGTTTTTTTTAATAGTGTGATATCTTTTCTTGGTATTATTTTCTCACTGAAGCTTTGTATAAGCATGGTTAATTATGACTCGTTTCAAAGTAACTTTGCTGTGCTGTTAGTGCTGGTATTTGGATGGCAGCTGTTGTATCTGGATGCTAAACATAAGTCTGCTGTAGAAATGGTTTGTGTCCTAGAAAGAATTAAAGTGGGTGGGGGCTACCAGGGTGGTGTCTGAGTACAGAAATTCATACTTTGAGCCTGCTACACAAAAACTCTAAAACACTCCCAAATCAGTTTTACTAAGAGTTCATAAAAACAACCAGGTATATTTTACACTTATCAAGTGCCAACCTTTTTTCTGAGGGTTGGAAATCCTCAGAAGTGATGAGGGTGATAGATAAGTGTATTGTGAATTTGCACTGCATTTTATGTATCAGACTTTATTGGTATTAGTAGTCCAAAAATATTTTTACTACTTGTTAAATCTTCTGTCTTTTGGTAACTTTTGTGATAACAATGACCTTTCAGGGATACTTTATCTAAAAACAACCTCTTGTGCACACTAAATACAGACAAAGCTAATGCAATTTTTTTGTCTGAAAGCAAAACAATGCATTATTGCATATGCATGTGGCTGATGTGCCTTAGGATCACTACTTGTGATTGTAATTCTAGGATATTAGCATTTTTATCATTTGAATGGCCATTGCTTAACTCTAATTTAAGGGCTCTTCGAGAGCACTGACTTTTACAGAAAACTGACCCTCAACTTCAGAAAAAAACAGCTGTATCTGCTATTTGTAAGCTTTTAGTTGCCTTCACTGATGGGTAAGTTTGAACGTAGCTGATGTAACTAATGTGATGTTTCAGTTATTGCAAGCTCTAACTGAAGTCCAGCTGCTCATGGAAAACGTTTTGCCATTAATTTTGTGTGTGTGTGTGCACACAAACTGTAAATATGTACTTGACTGCTGGTGATGTTTAAGGGTAAAGGAGAGGAATGACTGTGGAAAGCTGTTCAAATCCTTTCAGCAACAAACTTGATGAAACACAAACCTGGATGAGTTGGGCAGGAGCAGTGTCAGTGATTTCAACCTGCTGCCCTTCAACAGCTTCTCCTGTTCTGTTATAGCTAATAAATAAATTCTGCTCTGGCTAGGATGGTTAGAATTGTACTAATTTGCACTGTTTATAAGATAGTGAGATGAAAATGCCATAGGCAAGCTGAGACTTGAGAGGGGGTGGCTCACGATGCTTGCCAAAAAAAATTAAAATATATANACTGGGGCTCAGCAGCGAGCGGTTCTGGCTCTGGGTGGGTCTCAGTGCCCTCGGGGCTCTCCCAGAGGAGGTGGAGTCGGTTGTTCAGCACAGCTGCTCCGGACAGGTCACCTCCGTACCGAGGGAGCGGGAGCGCCCCTGGGATGCCCGGAGGCCCCGGGCACTGCCTGCTCGAGGTGACCGTCCCCATCCTGCCCCAAGCGCCACAGCCTCGGCCGCCACCTCTCCCGGCACTTCCCTGCCCTCTCAAACTGGAATCACGAGGCGGAGACAGAGCTCAGACCGACAGCTCTGTTACCCTCACGTGGAGCTACTGCAGAGGGGGCAGAGTCGTCCTGTGCCTGAACAGTTCCTCTGTGTGATCCTGGACTCTCTTAATAAGGGGCAGTTTTATTGTGCCGAGCAAGTTGTGAAACATACAGTGGATTTGTTTGCATAATAAGTCTTTCTGTTATCTACTGTGTTCTGATTTTAAATAAAATAGCATATCTCTTACTGTTCTGTCCCCTTGTGGCTCCATTCAGGTGTGCTGCAGTTATATTAATGATTTTCAATCCTAACAGTGGTTTTTTTTTTCTGTAGCAACCTAAACACAGTTGTAGGTGGATGTAAAACATAAAATTGCAAAAAAATTGCTTTAATTATTCATGGTAAATCTGTTGGCCTTGTTTTTAGTGGCTGGATAAAGCAAGTCCATTTTGTGTGGAGCTGATACAGGATGGGTTTGCTCACAGTAGATTTTACATGTTGGAATCAGGGCAATGAGGTAAGAGGGTTGTCTGTGAGCTACAATCCCTTCACTTTTCTTCCAGCTTCCTGCAATTAGCTAGTGGGAATGTTCAGAACCACCTGGAAAAGCTGAAGGGAGAAAGCCCTTTTTTTTATTTTAAGAGAGAGGAAAATCTTAGATTTCAGCCAAGTTAGGAGAAATGAGTCAAGCAGAGTTATTTAGGAATATGAGTCAGAGGGCAGAAAAGACCTGATGTAATTTTCTGTGATATCTGTCGCTTTGATAGCGATGTGAAGCAGAAATCCTAGTGTGGAATAACTGATTAGGGAAGAAAATCCCATTTTTAATTGTTTCTTGATCCGTTCCCTCTGTGGTGGCTGCAGAGATTGGATAACCTTGTGCAGAACAGGGAAAGTGCAGATGAGGGAAACCTGCTGTGCTGACTCAGTGCAGGTGGGCGAGGGCAGGGGAAGCTGTTATGTAAAAGCTGCAGCTCTTCAGCTCAGCTCTTCGAAGAATTTGCTCTGTGTTTGGTGGCTTGAAGAGCTGCACGACTCCAGCTGTGCCTGTCCCAGACCCGGGGTTCCACTGGCCTTGCCCTGTGGTGGGAGCCCCAGGAGGTTGTTCCTGGTGGGATTGGTCCCAAGTGTCGCCTGCTGGGGTCAGGCCTTGCCAGGGAGGGGACTCGGGCGGCTCTTGGGGTTGGAAACAAATAAGCAAAATGCCACAAAAAAACAAAAACCAGTGTCCCCGAGGCCTTGGCTTGTCCCCTCCCTGGAGGAGGCTTTGGAGGCTGGGCAGTCCTTCCTCGCCCTTGCTCCTGTAACCTGAGTCCCCTCGGGTTGTGCATTAATCATCCCTGTGCCAGGCTTTTACAGGTTTGCCTCTTCAGCTCTCTCAGTCTCGGTCACAGGAACTGGACACGTTGCTGGAGGGTTTTTGAGAGATTTGGGGTCTCGACTGAAGTTGCAGAGGGGCTCTGCTCAGGCTGTGCCCCAGGACACCTTGTCCCTGGGCAGCCTGTGCTGGGCTCTCAGCCTCACTCTCCATTTTTACCCTCACCTGCGGGACAAATCCCAGGCTGGGAGATGTGCCAGTGCACACCCAGGATCCTGCTGTAAGCTAAAAGCTATTTTTTAATACTGATTATTATTTCCAACCTGCTCAAAGGTGCTTTTTCTGCACTCCTGTAGGTGATGAGTAGGAATTATTTTTTCCTTTCAAAGCTAAAAATGTTTCCTCTCGCCACATAATCCCACACCTTGCTACGTGCACTGAAAATTGCACATTTTTCTAGCAAGCACAGCTAGGGATGGGCTAATTTCTGAGGGGTTTGTTAGTCCTGGAGGGAGCCAGTCAGAGAGGAAGGGAGGTGACAAAGTGGCTCCAGTTCTCAGCACTGGAATGAGACCACCTGGCTGAGGAGAAAATGCTGATGGTGGAGAAATATGGAATGGCCTGGGGTGTGTTGTCTCTCATGGTATGAGGGGAATCCAGACCAGCTTTGTGTTTTTTTGACTTAAACTTGCATACCCATGAAACATTTGTTAAATGTTTGTATTATCTGGTGCCCCTGCATTTCCCAAGTTATTTTTCTGAGCAGGTCATTCAGGAAATACCGTCCCTAAATATTGTGCTGCCCACATTCAGGTAATTCATGGTTGGGCACAGCAGAAAAATAACTTTTCTTGCAAAGCTTTTTGTGGTTTTGAAAGCTCTTAAAAACGTACTTTTGCAGAAGTTCTGTGGTTTGGTTTCTTTATCTGACTTCCCAGAGCCCATACCAGCCTGTTTTCTATTTGTGTGCTTCATTCCAATGCACTTTTCCCCCTCAGTGATCTGCCACTTGTATTTTGCCACTTTGCTCTCTTTGCTGCTGAGCTGCAGCTGCTTCATGTGCTGCAATTCAAATATTCTGTGGCCACTGGAGGTTTGGCTACTGAGGGAGCCAGAGGGTGGGCAGAGGAGGGCAGGGATAAGAGCCTGTTTGAGAAAAAATAAACTGTACTTTACTCACCTCGGTGGGAAGGCAGCAGAAGGGAATATTTCACAACTTGGTTATTTTCCACTGCTTCTCTTACAGGTACTGAGTAAAATTTGTTCTCAGGAGCACATCAAGTGAAACATCTTCCTCTCTCCACAGCCACAATAATGGTATTTAAAAGTCATTAGAAAATTGGATCCTGCACAACAGGATGTCTTGATGGAGTCTCAAAATAAACCTTTGCAGGCACACAGTTTGTCGTTCTGATATTTTTGTCAGCTACAAATAGCAAACACTTTCCAAAAAAGTACAGGACTGAGGAAAAATCTTAAGACTGGACAGTAAGATTAATTTTGGTACAAAAATTAACTTAGATTACATTTCAAGTGGTTTATAGAGCTTGTTTTTGCTGCTACTTTTTGAGACTTTTGATTATGCTGGCCTGCGCTTTAAGTAAATCAGTGGGGGTAAAATGGTTACATTTAGCCACAGCATCAATCTCAAAGCCACATTTTTGAATTCTTTAAACTTTAAATATATCAAACCCTTTAAATTTTAAGTGGGGCTGTGGCCAGACTTAGGGTAGTGAGAATTTAAAAGTTTGCCTCCTCAATTAATCAGTATTTCCGTGATGAAATGTGATGGTGTGAGTGGTTGGATGACGTCAGTCTCCCAGCAAATATATCTTTATCACCACCTATAAATAGACCTTGAGCTCCTGCAGAAAGCACTTCCTTGAGAGAAGAAGGGCTCTGAAAGAAATGAAACTCAGCAAGGGAGCTGGCCCTGTCACTGCTGTGTCATTGTCACTCGATGTGACAGCAGCAGCCGAGGGACACAGCTGTGCCACCCTCTCCCTGGGCTGAGCAAAGGCTGAGCAGGGAACAAACCTCCAGGCTGGAGAGAGGGCAGCAGGACCTGCAGGAGCAGAGCAGCAGCAGGGGACAGCAGGGGACAGCACTTTGGCCCCACAGCGGGCTGGGCAGCGAAAGAGCGAGGTCCCTGCTGCGAGAGCCTCACAAAGGGCCGGCACAGGGAAAATACAGTGCGAGGCCTTGTAAATGTGTTTACCTGAGACACAGCCAGGTGTGGTCCAGTCAGCTGCTTTACAGCCTTTGGCAGCTGCAGAGATGGAAAACCATGGGTTTTACTGGGGCTTTATGAGCGCTGATTGTAACTGGGTCTGAGGGTAACGAGGGATGGGATGTAAATGCTGACTGAACATGACAAGGAATCTCCCCCTAAACACAAGGCAGCTGTGCTCAGCCTGTCCTGCTGAACTCTAAATGCTTCAGTCTTATCACCCNTCTCTGTCCCACAGCTCAGGCCAAGTTTCCTGCAACCAAGACACCCCTGTCATGGCCCTGGCCCTGTCATCAACCCCCTCCCCAACAACAAAGCAACACAAATATATTTTAAATATTGCTCCTTTAATAATCTACATCCTGGTAGTTGCTCCAAGGGAAGACACAGCTGACAGGATTTTGATTCTGCCCCCGCATCTCTCCACATCAGTAATTCCTTATTGCTGCAGACTTCTCTAGCCCCCGGCTCCCGTAGGCCACGGTGAGATTTAATTCTGCTAATTATCTTAAATATAAAACATAATGCAACTGATCCCTTGACATTGCTGTAGTAATAAAAAATAGAAAAGGGAAAAAAAAAATAAAAACGTTTGTATCCTTATTGCCAGTGTGTGTCAGTAACTGCTTTTCCCTTATGAAAGCCCTGCTCCACGTGCTGGGGAAGGCGAATTTCCCTTCCTGCTGAGGGCTGATCCCACACCAAAACAAAAAGTCAAATATTCCTCAGGCTGGAAAAAGGGGAATTTAAAAAAATGGTTGCAAGAAAAGCCCATCAGTTTCCTACTGTAAAACCAGTTCACAGTTCTCGGAAAGGGTCTGAGCAGTACAGTAGAGCTACATTTACTGAAAACTTCTAGTGCTGATAAAGTCCTTAAAAAAAAAAAATTAACCCAAACAAACCCCAAATTAAATTAAACCGGGAGAGCCGGCTGGCAGGTGAGGAGGAGGAGGAAAAAAGGAGAAGAAAGAGAAGAAGAAGAAGAAGAAGGAAGAGAAAGAGGAGGAAGAGGAGAAGGAGAGCACTCAGCACTGCCCGGGGAGCACGGGAGCCCCACCGCTCTACAGTTCAGGGAAAAAAAAAAAAAAAAAAAAAAAAAAAAAAAAAAACAAAACAAAAAATAAAATATATTCCTTAAAAAAACCCATCCAGTTTGTGATTATTTTCCCAGGCCGGGCGGTGAGGAGCCCCGCGCGTGAAGGCACAGCAGCGCGAAGGCAACGTGATGTGAGGGGCCCGCGCAGGTCCCGCCCTGGGCCCGCGCCTCGCTAGGGCTGCAAGAGAACGGGACAGAGCCGAACGTCAGAAGCCGTGCCCGGAACGCCCCCGTGCCCCGTTCACGCCCCCCGGCCGTGCCTCACCTCCCCTAGGCCGGGTTTCTGCGCTATCGGGGGTTTCTTGAGGATGCCTCGTCGCGGTGCCGGCGCCGGCTTGGCCTCCCCGTCCTCCGGCGCGTCCTCGCAGCCGCCGGCCAGGACGTAGTGCTGCTTCCTCAGCTCGCCCAGCCGCACCCGCTCGCCCTCCAGCCGCTTCTCCAGCTCCAGCACCTTCACCTGCACCCAAAAACCGTCCTGGGACCCGTGCTGGGGGCAGAGGGACCCCCAGAGCGGGTCCGGGTCCGGCCGCAGCCGCGCTGAATCCGCCTCAGGGCCGTACCTGCGTTTCCATCTCTTCCTTCTTCAGCTTGATGAGGGACATGCCCGAGAAGTCCATGGTGTCTGGGGAGGAAAGCAGGGCTCCTACTGAGTGCACCTCTCAAAGCAGGGCTGGAGGGACCCCTCAGGGCATTCCCCAGGCCAGAAAGGGATTTGGGGTGGGTTTTTCTACCTTTTCCTTGCAAAAACCTCACCTTTCTCCTCTATCTGCTCTTGGCCCGACTTGGTGGAAGCCACCACGTTTGCTGCCATCTCGTTGACGTTGCGTGAGCACTCCTGGAGCCTGAGCAGGTTCCTGCTGCTCTTCTCAGCCTTCACCTGCAAAGAGCACAGGGACGGCTGTGGGTGCCCACTACAACCCCCCAAGGAGCTCCAGGGAGCCCCAGGCAGAGGCAAAGAGCTTTTGGGTGTGAAAACGTGGGAGTGGAAAGAATGGATGGCCAGACAGATGGGAAGGTTTATCCTCAGTGATCCCATCACGGCCAGACAAGGTGATCCCCTGCAAAGCCCTTCAGCCCCAGGGCACCAAACCAGCTCTGCTCCCACCTGAGCCAAGCACTCAGTGAAGACACAGCTCTGGTTTTTCAACCATGCTCTTAATTTTAAAACCGTCTGGTGTAAAAATCCGTAGGGATCCCCCTCCCCCCACACCTGCATCTTTGTGTGCTCACTGAAACCTCCACCCCTCAGTTCCACCCACACTAACAGGAAAGGTGGCAAGGACCAAAGTCCACCATCCTCAACTCTGGCTCCTGCAGCTGCTTTTTTGGATTTCTTGTTGGTTATTAACATTTTCTTTACATAACCAGCCTGACAGGAGGAAGATGGGAGGTTTTACACATCTTCATTTCCAAGGCGAGCCTCGGGTGTGGGAATATTAACACACGGATTAAAATCACAGACTGACTGGAAAATAGCCAGAAGTTCCCTTCTCCCTGCTCTGGGAGGCTGCAGGATTGGCAGACAGGAGGGGAACACTGTGGGACAGCTTGAGGAGGCACCCAGAGGATCCTGCTGGGACACCCACCTTGGAGGCAGCCACCAGCTGGGCTGTGCTGGCAGCGATTTCGTGGGAGCAGACGATCAGTTCCTCGTACTTCCCTGTGTGCAGGACAACCCTGTCTGCAGACTCCCTGTGAGGGGGGTCAGAGGGGAGATTGTGTCAGAGACACAGCAAGTGCAGATTATTCATCTCCTCAGAAATCAGCAGCTGGATCCAGCAGCTTTGTAATTACAGAATCGTGGAAGTTAAAGTTGGGAAAGATCTCTAAGATCCTCGAGTCCAGCTGTTATTAAAGCTCATATACAAAGCAATTATTCAAAGCCATGGACAGAGGCAGAATTTTGTTTTCATAATGGATGAAATTTTTTAAAGCTTTGCCCAGAAGACCCCCAGCATTTCCTGCACTGGCACAGGGGACACCTTGCCCTGATCCCAACCAGCCCATCCACAACCATCTGAGCAGGAACTGGGATGGGGAGGGTTTGATTCCACATTTTACAGACAGGCAGGAACTGCCATCCCTAGCTGGGTGACCTGTGCTCCAGCCTGGGCTCTGATGCTCCATGAGGAATTAGGAATGAGCCAGACTGAGGGTCCATAAAAAACAAGCAAGGATTTCCACGAGGAGCCAGCAGTGCTGCTCCACAAGGAATTGGCAGCGACGCTCGGTGGCGCCTCAGCAGTGGGACACTTGGGATCAGTGGGTGACAGGGAAATGTGAGCCAGCCCTGGGGGCAGCCCATGGAGCCAGGTCCCAGGGGAAGCTCGGGTATCTGGGGATACCTACACGAGCTGTGTGGCTCCCCAGCCCACGGCCTTGGAGGCAGAGATCAGCCCTTCGGTCCAGCGCGAGTTCTTGGCGTAAAACTCCTGAGTTGTTGCTGCCCCCTGTTGTTATGAGAACATTATGGCCTGGATTAACTCGTGTCTAATACACAACAACACATAAATCCATATTAAATATCCATATAAACTCTAAAAATATAAGAATTCATATATAAAGCCCTAAATCAAGGGAGCAACAGCATCTCTGCACTCTTCATGCTGCTCTTACTGACTTGCTTAAATAATTATCAAGAAAAAACAACACTGGAGCCCCGAGCCTGCCAAATTTGGGCTGGGTTTGGTTTAAAACACACAAGTTTGGGCCATCATCTTTAGATGGACAAGGCTTTGCAAGGGTGACAGCAGAGAGAGATGAGTGTGAGGGAGGACTTACCCGGCCACTTTCCACTATCTCCTTCTGTAGGTTCGTAGATGTTGTTACAAGCAGTCTAATAGCCTGGAAGGAAGGACAGCAGGGTTTGGGGTTTGATGGGCATCTTATAGAGGAGGATTGGTACTGCTGATGGTGGGAGGTTACAGTTTTGTGCATCCCAGATGGGTTTCTCCAGCACTGACCTTCATTAGATCCGTGCAGGAGTTCAGAATCCTGGAGGGAAACAAGAGAACAGTGTTCAGCATCCAGGGAAGCTCTGGCCTCAGGAAATGGGTCTGTTTTCAACACCACCCAACCTGCTTTGGAGCAGAACCCACCCCAGCAGGGCACAGGCACAGACCTGTCACACATCTCTCCCCAAAACTCACCGCTCATTCACTTCCAGCTTAACCCCAGAGCTCTCGTTCCTGGCCTGGCTCATCATCTCCTGTTGGGAAACACAAGAGGAAGGGGTGGATGCCACGCTGGGGGGAGAAGGGTGGAGGAGTGATGGACACTCTGCTGCCCCAAGGCCCCAGCATGGCCCATCCTGCAGCTCTGTCTCACCTCTATCCTCCTGACAGCATCCTCGATCGCCTCCGAGGTGGAGGCCATCTCCTTCTCAACCATGTCCCCCAGCTCCTCCTGCTTGATGTCCAAGCTCTTGGGTCTCAGCTCCTGCCAGAGGAGGCAGAAGCATGAGGAGGTTTTAGGCAGAGAAACAGAAGTGAATAAGGAATAACTACAAACCAAGGTATCTGATTCCTTTTATCTACCCTCTAAATAATTAAAGCTGCAGGAGCAGCATTCTGCAGCCTGCAAAGGTGAAGGTGCATTCACCACCAACTTGCAGCAAACGTGGCACAGGGACCTCAGAGGTCAAACACCCCAAATCAAGGTGACAAAACTCCAGCACAGGAGCAGTTTCTGCTCCAGAGGCCCCTGGAGAGATGAACATCAGCTTAAAGGAAAAGACTAACAGGTGCTTCACGAGGAGAAATATCTGAAAGCTGGGAGGTTCCATTCCACAGGGGTTACTGGGCTGGAAGACTCCAGCTGATCTGAGGGCAACCACCAGGGAGGGTCTCAGTGCTCAGAAGCCGAGATGGCTCAAGAAAAGCACCAGAACTTGTGGGAATGAGGGACAAACCATCCCTAAGCGTTCCCTGGGAGCCACCCTGCCAGCCCCGAGAGGGAAGGTGGCTGTGCTGGGCTCCACCTCCTACCTGGGCCAGCTGCAGGACCCCTCGCAGCGCGCGCCGCACGTCCCCGAGCTCGGCACAGCCCAGCCTCTGCCTGTCCTTCAGCTCCTCCAGGTACTCCAGGCTCCTCTGGCCACACTCCCGGCACGTCTCCGTCAGCCCTGCGGAGAGCACAGCTCGCTGCCAGGCCTCTGCCTGGGTGAGGGCTCCCTTCATCCCAGCCCTGCCACCCTCATCTTCTTCCTCCCCTCATCCACAGCTGAGCACCAACAGCATCCAGCAAATGTCTTTTGCAAGATTACAAATGAGTTTCCAGGGGCAACCTGATGTTCCTGGCCCAGGGAGGGGCACCACAGGGCAGGGAATGTCAGGAAGGGGAGCATGGGGAATTAGTAAAATCCACCCCTGGCAGAGGGGACTTTGGCATGGCCTCCCTAAAGAAAAGCCCTGCGAGGAAACAACCCCTCAGCCCTCCCTGCATCCAAGCACTCACGGTCAGCGTGGTCCGTGGGGGCCAGGTGGGACGTGGCGCTGCCGTTGACAATGGTGTCGGCTGTCAGGTGTGAGAAGAGGGCCAGAGCCCCCACCAGCCCTGCAGCATCTGCCACAGACAGCACAGGGTCAGGAGATGCCAGCCCAGGGCACCCCCTGCCAGCTCCTGGGGGCTGCAGCTCGTCCTTGAAGGCACTCAAGGATCAGTACGGGACAGAGATGTTGGGATCCACCCCTGTGGACTGAAGGGGCACACGGGACCCCCCAGCCCCGCCTGTGTCCCTCTGTCCCCAGGGCATTGCGGCCCCGGAGCCGCCGGGGGCTGCTGGAAGTCTGCAAACACGAGCAAGCTGGAGCAGTGCTGCCGCTCCCCAGCCCCAGGTACCTGCCATGGAGGCCACGTACTGCGCGTGCCCCTTCTCCAGGGCATCCGTGGACTCCAGCGCCGCCTGCGCCCGGCTCAGCAGGTAATCTGCAAGGAGTTTCAGTTCATTTCATTAGCCAGGCTGGGTAGCTGCACCAGAGCTGCCTCCACGAGGCACCACTGAGTGGAATTGTGTCCCTGGCTGGGGAACAGTTCTAAAATCTGAGGGGAAAAAAGTGCTGGAGGTTGAGAGCTAAAAATTCATCCTGGGAAGTCTGACCCCAACCACCTTGGGCACAATAGAAAGAATGCCATGGGAGAGCTGAGATGCAACATGATCTGCCCAGGAGGGAGAAAGCACAGTGTGTTCCAGCCCCCTGAATGAGCAGGACACACCTGGGGAGCTGGTGCAGCGGAGGTGCAGGGGGTCATCCAGCTTGGCCATGGCATCACGGAGGATGCCCTGGGCTTCCTGCACTGTCTCCTGCAGGACTCCAAACTGCTCCTCCAGCAGCTTCTGCTGCAGGCTCTGCTCCTGGTTGCTCTGTGAGGCAGGAGGAACAGGTGAGTGGCACAGGATCCCCATCAGCAGCATATCCCTCGAGAGCCCCTTTCCAGGGTTAGACCCAAGTGTCCCATGGCTGCTGGTGCAGATATCCCATGGCTACATCTGCCAGCATCCCCCAAACATCTCACCCCAGTGAGTACAGGGGCAGTGGGCTCTTCACACAGCACTGACCTTCTCCAGGAGCCTGCCCTGGAGCTCTCGGATCTCCCTCGTGGCCTTGTCTGCCTCCTGGCTCAGCTGCAGCTCCTTCTCCTCGATGAGGCCACGTGTGGACAGCAGCTCACACTCCTTCTCACTCACCGACCTCCTCAGCACCTCCTTCTCAGCGTGCAGAGCATCCACCTGGGCGCTGAGCTCCACACCTGCCTGCCATGGTGGGGAGAGGACACCCTCCTGTCACTCCCTGTCATTGCTGGGAGCCCGACAGGCACACGGGGGGAGCTTTGGCCATGCCCAGCTGATGACACCGATGGGCTGGGCCCATGCTGAGCCCCGTGACAGCTCCTTGGGCTGCTGTGAAGCTCTGGCTCAGCAGTGCCCTGTGGCAGGGTTTGGTGGGCCCGTGCTGCCCCCAGCCCCGTACCTGCTTGGCGTGGCTGAGCGAGCGCTGCGCCTGCTCCAGCTCCTCCCGGCGGGCGTCCAGCTCCTGCCTCAGCTGCTCCATCTGCACGCTCTGGTCCTCCAGCTGCAACCACACACCGAGCCCAGGGCTCAGCCCCTGCCACGCCCCGGCCCCAGCACACAGCAGCACGGAGGGAGTGAACCCAGGGGGAGTTTGGGGTCTTGGGCAGGGTGTGTCTCCTGGAAAGGCTCCTTTTCCCACGCCAGGAATTTTGGGAGCAGCCCCCAGCTTGAGCCCCAGAGAATGAAAGCACTCAAACCCATTGATTTGCATTGTGGCATTTTCTTGGGGGAAGAAAAGGCAGATTTGGGCAAGAGGGAATGAAGAACACCTTCCTGAGGAGCCAGGGCAACTCTTCCCTGGGTCAGAACCTGACATCAACATCCCTCCCTTTCCCTTGCACCCAAACTGTGCCCAGGCACTCCGTTTCCCAGGCTGGGGAGGGCTCAGTGCTGGCAGGGAAGGATCTGGAGCTCACCTTCATCTCAGCCTCTCGCTTGACCTGCTCCACCTGAAATGCCAGCTGCTCCTTGACACGTGCCACCTCCTCCTGGCTCTGCTGTGTGACTGTCAGCTGCTTGGCAGTGTCAGCGTTCTGTGGGGGGACAGGGGGTTAACCCAGTGTTCTGAGAGGCGACCCTCACTGTCCCCACACTCACTCCAACCAAATTCTAGCTCAGAGAATAAATCCAAGGTGCTTTTCTCAGGGCATCCAAAATGCTGGCTGCCAGTGGACATGGATTCAAGGGGTGCCCCCTGCCTGGTGCTCAGAGGGTGTTGAGAGCAATACAGGGGCAGGCACGAGCCACACCAGTGGTGGCAGATGGACAAAAGCAAGACCAAAACACCCAAAGCCAAAATCAAAATAGTGTCCACAACTGAGACACAGCATCCTCATCGCCAGCATATTCCTTGAGAGCCCCTTTCCAGGATTAGAGCCAAGCATCCCATGACTGCCAGTACAAGTGATATCCCACTGCCTACACTGGCCACAGAAACCAGCAGAAACAGACCAAACAACAGCAAAACATCCCAAAAAACAGCAACAAAAACACCCAAAGAGACCACACTGAAAAAGGTGCAAGGTGCTCAGCTGTCCCTGGATACCCCAACCCCAAAAGGGAGGGATTCAATCCAGGCACACTGCCCTCAGTGTCAGTCCCTGCCTGCACAGGCTGCAGCCTTACCTTCCTCAGGAGCTCGGCGTGGGTGTTGATGAGCTCGCTGTGCTTCTCCTTCAGCTTCGTGTAGCGGATCTCGGTGGCACTGGCTTTCTCTGCAGGGGTGAGAGACCCTCAGTGGCCGTGGAGAGGGCAGCCCTGGCCCCCAGGCACTGCAGGGCACTGCAGGGCACCGCAGGGCACCGCAGGGCACTTACTCTCGGCCTCGGCGCAGAGTCGCTGTGACCTGTCGCTGTCCTGCTTCACCCTCTGCAGCCTCTCCAGCTCATCCCGCAGCTGCTCGTTGTCCACCAGCGCCTTCTGCTTCTGCTTGCGCTGCTCCTCCACCTCTCCCTCCAGGCTGTTCACCTGTGCCTTGAGCTGGGTGATGTAGCGCTGCGCCTGCGGGGGTCACCGGGCACTGGGGCACGGCCCTGCCCTCCCCAGCAACCCCACCCAGGTGTCCCGCTGCAATTTGGGCAAAGCAGCAGTGGGATGCACAGGAGAGCTCTCCCCTTTACCCCTGCAGTGCCTCTGTCCCTGCTGATAAACTCAGGACAGCAAGGGACAGGTCTCACCTGCCTCCACCCCACCAGGAGTCACACCCTGGCACTGGGAGAGGTCCCAAAGCACCAGGACCCCACTCCTGCCTCATCCCTTTGGGATTTCCACACCAGGGCACCAAACCCCGCCTCATTCTCCCACACCAGCTGCTCCCCAGCCAGGCTTTACCTCCAGTTTAATCTTCTCCATCTCTGCTCGGAGTGTGTCCACCTCCTTCTTCAGGCTCTCGATCTGTGCATCCCTGCGGACAAGGGCGGGTTGGTCCCCCGTGGCCGCGGCCACTCCCCCCCGCCGGCCCGCCCATACCTGTCATCCCAAACGCCGTTGGGCGGCCCGAAGGTCTGCTCAAACACATCCGAGGTCATCTGGGGAGGACACAGGGTGCTGAGCTGAGCCAGGACACGGGAGCCTGGCCCCTATCCCGGCCCCGGGCCCCCACCTGTGGCTCTGTGGTGGAAGTTGTGCTGATCTCGATGAGGTTCTCTGGCTCCTCATCCTCGGGGGCTTCCTCGGGGATGACGACCACCGGCTTCACGTGCTCAGCCAGCGCCGACGCCCGCAGGAAGTTTGGGGGGCTCTGTAGGGACGTGAACTTGTTGTAGCCTTGGAGGGGGTTCAGAACTGCAGCAGCAGAGTGCCAAGGGAAGGGAGGGAGCCAGCCCTGTGCTGCTGACAGGGCCAGAAGGTCCCTCTGCAGTGTCCCCAGACCCCAAACCCATCCAGAGGGGCACCCAGGAGCTCTCCAGAGCATCACACCAAATCCTGCGGTACCTCGGGCAGCCGAGGGATCTGGATGAGCCGCTTGAAATACAGCATGTCAGATGCCTTCTTAAAGAAGTTTTTAAGGCTGGAGAGGAGGGAAAGACAAAGGAGAGATGAGAGGGGGCTTGGCAGGAGGGAGGGGACCCCACTGCCCCACCTGGGCCCCTGTTACCTGCGGAACTGCTCGTGGAAGCGGTCCCGGTGGCCCTGCAGGGTGTCAGCCGGCAGACCTGGGTGAGGAGGGACAGCTGTGACTGAGCCGGGGCTGCACTGCTGTTCACATGCACCCAGACCCCTCTTCTGCAAAAGCCAGTGGGGTAAAAGCCAGGAGGGAGTGGGATGTGAGGGGTCAGGATGGGAGTGGACTGTGACACAGGGAGATGAGGGTGTGGGAACTCCAAAATACCCACACGAGGCTGCTGGCACTGCAGTGCCCAATGATCCCATGCAGGGGGCTGGCAGGGCAGGGCACGTGGGTTTGAATTAATCAAGGACAAGTCTTCCTAATTCCTGTATCTGGAATGTCTGTGTGCGATGGAGCAGGCCCCTAGAGCCCAGCTGGGATGCAGGGACATGGCAGTGAGTGCCTCAATCCACACCAGCCTCATCCCCAAACTCCAGACACCCACCCTGGGAAAACACCGGCACAGAGCACACCCCGAGGACTCACAGGAGTGCAGCTTGAACATCAGCTTGACGGAGTAGTGGTAGAGGTGGCTGCAGTCCTGGATGACCTGGATGAGGGGCGCCAGGCGGCACTGCACCGCCGACATCTGCGACACGGCCATGGAGGTGTTGAGCTGCCTGAAAACTGAGGGAGCCGCGTTTGCGGAGCCGCCCCTGCCCGGCGCCGCTCGATCATCACCCGCGGTGGGCGCGGGGAGGCAACGCCAGGGCTGCTGCTCGAGCGGCCAGGACACGCAAAGGGACCGCCCTGGCACGGGGAAGGGGTGCTCCGCTCTGCCATGGACACCCTGAGCCCAGAAAGGACGGATTTAAGCCCGGGGTGCTGCCCTCAAGCCGGGGAAAGTGAGAGGTTTTGCTCCACTCTGTTTAATCGTGCGAGGATCTGGGAGAGGATCCCAGGGCAGGGGCCGAGCCCGCCGGCACCGCAGCCTCGCCTGCCCCTGCTCGGAAACAGATCCCTTCCCTTGGCAGGGATCCAGGCAGCAGCATATCCACCCTGGCTTCTTCCCCGCTCAGCTTTAAAGTATTTATGAATATAAATTCTCTGTATAACTGGGTCAGGAGGAGAAGCAGGAGGCTGTGGGAGCCGGGAGCACGGTCTCTCCTGCTCTGCCCTGTTTTCCAGGGCAGCTCCGTGTTCCCGACTCTCGACAGAGGAAGAAATCCACCACCTCTCTAAGCCATCTAAAAATTCCTAAGGAGGTGAGAGACACAAATACGGGCAGGGGCCTCCAGCCCTCCCTGGAGGCATTTCAACGAGGGGAAATGAGTCTTTAAAAAGAACTACAGCCCCATCCTCTGCTTCAGGGGGACAGAAAGAATTTGTGTAATGCATATGATCAATGTGGTTGTACAAAAAAGAAATAAAAATGTATTTCAGAGCAGCTCTGCACTGAAAACAACACTCTGCCTTGCTCAGGTGGGCTCAAACAGCCACATGTTCTAAATATTTTCCTACAGCTGCCTCTACAGCGCTTCAACAGGGGAATCCCGCTGAGAAACAACCTCGGAAATCTCACGGGAGGAGGAGGAGGAGGGACCTGAGCCTCCAACCTCCGCCTCCCGGAACTCCATTTCCGACCAAAGAGCGAAACCATTGCTCAAGAGCCCCTGGGCGAGCGGGAGGGACCCGCCCCTGCTGCCTCCTCACCTGACTCCGACAGCTTCAGCTCACAGTCCAGGTAGTCGAACAGCTCGACCGTCAGCTGGAAGCTGCCAAAACAAACCAAAACTCCATCACCTGACAGCAGAGACATCTTTGCTCCAGCTGCTCCTGTTCATTGAGAGTCCTCACAATGGCAAGGGCTCCGACTGACAAGAATTTGGGGCTTTTTCTCCCTGCATTTACACCCCACAGTGCCCTGTGGCTGCAGAAGGAATCGGGCACCATCCAAACAATTCACAAAATCCCGGTGGCTGCCCCATGCTGGAGTGATTTATGAGCAGGACACTGCCAGCTGAGGGTCACAGAGCTCAGGCCCCAGCAGGACACTCACATGTTGTTCACATCTGTCCCTGCAGTCTTTTCCAGCACCTCATCTGACACTTCGAGGCCCGGGGGGAACTCGGGATGCTTTGAAAAAGGAAGAGAAAAAAGCCATGAGTCGCTGCTGATATTTTTGGTGGTGACCCCTGGTTGCAGGAGTGGTAGAGGGTCTCACCTTGACATGGAAGGAGATCTTGGTGAGCAGGAGCCGTGTGTAGATGCTCACCAGCTGCCCATACCTGTCGTGCAAATGGCCCTGCAGAGACACGAGGGGAGACGTGTGAGGAATCCAGAGAGGTGTGACCACATCCAGCAGACCCCACACTGCACAGAGCCACTGAACCCACACCAGCCCTGCAGCTCCACCATGGACACAACCACCACCCAGATTTATAAAACAATATAATATGTGCCCAGAGTGCTCCCCAGCATCCCCCTCCAAAGCCCCTGGGAGGCACAAAGCTCCTCTCTGCCCCACTCACCCACAGGTCCCCCGTCTCTCGGATGTTGCTGCGGTACCTCTGGCAGTCCTGGAGGACCTGGAGACAACAAAGGGAAGGATGGGGCACAGTGGGGCTGGCACAAGTGAGCACCTGCCCGTCTGCCCTGATGCTGGGGAAGAGGAGGGATCCAGCCCTGGGAGAGCTTCCAGCCTTTCCATGGCACCCAAACGTCAGAGATTTGCATGGGGAAGTTTCAAAGATGCGAGGTAACAGAGTGCCCCACGCCTGGGAAAGGTGGCTGGGGTGGGGAAGGGAACCCACCCCCTGTGCAGAGGGATGTTGGCAGGAGCCAAACATTTCCCTGTGCCAGTGAAGCAAGAGAGGGGCAGCTGCAGAGGGACACTCACGTTGGGGTGGCCATCACGCAGGACCTTGTGCAGGACGTGGCAGAACTTCCAGCTGAGGATGGCACTGCTGGGCAGGGGCAGCCCGATGGCGTAGGACCAGAAGGTGAACGCTCCCTTCTCGTGGTGTGTGCCCAGGATGATCCCTTCCAGTGCAGTCAAGGCCAACTGGACACACGTGGAGCAGGGCACAGGCTGGGCTGGGGACTTTCATTGAGAAGGGGACACGCTCTGGGTACCCTGTGAGCACGGGGATCACTGGCACAATGCTGCACCCCCAGATAAAACCCCCTGATTAGACCCCCTTTTGTCATTTTTGGTGCACCTCCCCCTGCCCAGGGCACACACCACTGATGGTGTGGTGGATGAACCCACGAGATGCCACCCCCCAGCCAAGCTCTGCCTGGGCCTGGATCCATCTCCCTGTCTCCCAAATCCCTGTGGCTCCAGCACCAGGGGGTGACAGCCCTGCACCCCGAACCCCCCGTGCCAAGGGAAAGGATACGGCGGGCGTGTTTCTCCTTCACTGGTGCCTCCTGTGTGTTTATGGCTTTGCTGATGCTGATGGCCTGCAGGAGGAGGAGAGAGTGCCTGTCAGACATGGTGTGAACCCCATGGATACCCAACACCCCCAGTGCTGGTGCTTTTGGGGAATACCCTGAATTTCAGAACGTATTTGTCACCTCAAAGTCATTTGTAACACAACCCAATAGGCCTTTTTATCCACAAACAAAGCATCCATTAACCCCCCCCTCCATCCTCAGCAGGATCTGTCAGAATCTGACCACTTCCACTGGTGCTCCCGGCTGTCCCTGTCCCAGGAAACCAATTTTTGCATTTTTGCAGCCTGAACTCAGCGCCGTGCCCGGGGAACATTAAAGCACAACAGAGAGATGCCAAATTCCAGGGTTGTTTGTGTAATCACAAGGAGCCTTTGAACCACGGGGGAGTGGTTTGGGTTCTTCTGAGGATGTTGCTGCGCACAAACAGCACGTGGGGAAATGCAGCCCCCAAGGAAGGAGGGAGTGGCAGCCTCAGTGCCCATCTTGATGGAGCAAAAATCCAGAGCAGGGTGATTATCAGAGCAGGATTATCTATACTTTGATGTGTTTGATCACAACACACTTTAAATTATGAATTTATTCCAAAAGATGACCCCAGACTGGGGTCGGTTGCATCTCCCATGTGTTGATGGGCTGCAAATCCAAGTTGCTGTGTTTGATGAAGATCTCCCTCCTCCTCCTCAGACCCAGCTGAGCTGCTTCACCCTTACAGGAGCTCTTGGGCTGAGCCCTCTGTCACCAGCAGAGGAAAAAGTCCCAGCCAGGCAGGCAGGAAGCAGCCTTGCTGCCAGCACTTGTGCCGGAAGAGGAACTCGGTCCCTCCCTGCAGCTCCACAGCCCTAAAACCTTTTAAAAACCCTATCTACCTGCCTGGGAAGGACCTGCTTCCACATGTCTGCCTGTCCAGGGACACCTCTGAAACGAGGTGCTTTCCTGGAGGAGGAGGAACCCGACGCCGAGTTATCGAGTGCTCCTGACTTATGCAGGAGGAACCCGACGCTCACGGGGCGATGCCAAAGGTGTCCCTGCACCAAACCCACCCAAAAGAGCCTGGAACAGCTGCCCTCAAACTGGCTGTGACAGCAACAAAACCACTGGGAATCATTCCCAGAGAGTGAAGCTGAACCTGGCTGCTGGAGAGGGGCTTTGCCCTTCCTGCAGCGGGAAAGCCCCGGTGTTACCCCGCCATGTGGGGCCGTAAAGCAGCACTGGAGCTAAGCCGGTGACTTGCTGTAATCCTCTTATCCCCAAAGGTTAATGAGCCTGCAGTGCCCAGGAACGGGCACTTGCAGCACAGCTGCCTCTCTGGGAGTGCCCTCACAGCCACCCAAAAGCCTGGAGCTGGCAGAGGCTGTGCCCTCAACAGCAGCTTGGCCAGAGAGATGTGCCACAGGTGCTCAGGGATGGCAGCACCTCCCACGGGATGCTGACAGAAAGGATGGGTTACCAGGGAGCAGCCAAGGCAAGGAGGGGTTGGAAATGCATCTTGCAGCAAAGAGCTGCTGAAGGAGTTACTGCATCTTTTTACTGAGGGGTTTTGCATAAGGGGAGTGGGGCAGACACATCTCCCAAACCTGGAGATTTGCTGCCTGAGCTCAGACAGGTCCAGCCCAGCCCATCCATGGAACCTGAGCCCCACAGGGGCAGGAGGAGGCTCAGCCAGAAGAGCAGACCCCAGGAAAGAAAACGTTGTTCCCTATCCCCAGGGACAGGACCTCAGCTGCTCAGTGGGCTGGGACCCTGCTGGTCTGCCCCAAAACAGAGCTATAATTCCCACTAGCAGTGGTTTTATTGCATTTATTGCCCTTAGTCTCACTGCTAACCCAACCAGACAAAATTCAGCCCAGGAGCTGCTGGAGAGATTGGTTTCAGCCCTGGAATTCAGTGTAGAGGTTCCACTGAACCATTTCATGTCCAGTACAAGGACTGGACCCATGCAGGGGTAGCCCCAGCCCACCCACAGCACTGCCATGAGACCCCAGCATGGTCCCAAAGACACCAAACCAGTGCCAGCCCCTCAGGGCTGCCAGTCCAGGTGTGCTCTCACTGCCTCCTGCATCAGGAGATGCAGGAACATGGGATGGTGGCAGCAGGGATGGGCATGGGGCAATGCTGCAGCCTGGGACACCTGTGCTGTCAGGATGTCCCTGCTGCCTGCCTGGCAGAGCCAGGCTGGGGAGGACGGCTCTGAAATGGGGAGATTCACCCTTGACACAACCTCTTGGGACATCTGGAGATGGGCAGGTCCCTGTTGTCTCTGCAGGTGCATAACCAGCCTGGCCAAAACTTTGATGCAACCTGTGGACTGTTCCCCATCACGGACAGGCACCAGGGTGAGAAGCCAACCCCAGAACCTGCCTGGCCATGGGCTGTGGGAGCCCACAGGGGTGCAGCCCCAATGCTTTGCTCACAGCCTGCACGTACCAAGCTGGTGACTAAAGCTGGGATCAAAGAGCCCAAATGAAGGAGCACAGTTTACATCCACCCTTTCGTTCCAGGCTGCTTTTAATTAGGGCTGATCCTCCCGCCCACGGTTCCCCCAAGCCCCGGCATCCCACAGGGTCAGCATCCCCACCTGGTGGGTGGATGCTGGGTCCCAGCAGGATGCCATAGCAGGAGAGATTTTTTGGCAGCAGGACGTTGAGCTGGAAGCCTCCCTGGCCAGGCAGCACGAGAGCTGTCAGAACAGCTGAGCTACGAACGGCTGCTCCAGAGCTCCCTTCCTAACGCTGCTCCTTCCCAAATTACACCAGGAAAACACCACTTGGCAGTCACACACAATGCAATCCTGCAGGTTCCAGGGCTCACTGGATTTTTAACCTTTTTTTTTTTAAAGAAAAGCAAAAATTGGCAGCAGAAATGGACAAGTTTTTCCTCCTGCCAGGCTGCCGAGTGATTTTCTGCTTCCCACGCTTGGCTTCTCCGAGGGGGACATCTACATCACCCTGACACAAGACCTGGAGAAGCATCTTCAGGGGAAGCAGGTGACCTTCATGTCACCCACGAGGACCTGGGATCACAGCAGGGTCAGCAACTGCTGCCTGTAACCACAGACATCACCTGGGCCCTCCCAGGGGAAAAGGTGATGGGGCTGTGGATTCCTGGAGGAATCGCTCTCCAGGGTGGTACAGAATCCTCAGGCAGCAGAGGGGAGGTGCCAGCAGCCCCCCTGTGACACAGAGATGGGGAGGGGATCTGCCAGCAGCCCCCTGTGACACAGAGATGGGGAGGGGATCTGCCAGCAGCCCCCTGTGACACAGAGATGGGGAGGGGACGTGCCAGCAGCCCCCCTGTGACACAGAGATGATCAGCAGTCGGCTGGGCAGCTGCTATAATTAGAGGTAAAAGGCAGATCAATATCCACTTTCTGACTCTGAACAGTTCTGTTCCCACTGAGGCACCACTACAGAGAAACCACATCGGGATAAAGCTCCTTCAGGACAGTTTTCAGCAGTTGCTGGACAAAAGGTCAGTTCTGGGCAATGAATGTGACCATCAGCCAGCGAGCCTGGGGTCGGAGAGCTAAAAGCTCTAATGGAGAGCAAGCACCCCTTTGCCCTGGACATGTCTCTGCTCACAGCATCCCTGCGACCAAGTGGGTTTCCAGATCCCAGGGAAAAGCCCGAAATGCCCGGGAAGGGCGGGAGGGAGGAGGGCCCCGCTCCTGCCGGGCCGGTACGGGCGCAGGGGGCAGCGCTGCCGCGACCATTCCGTTCATCAGCGGTGCCCACGGGACGATTGAAGGAGACGCGTCCAGAGGGAACCGGAATTGCCGGTTTTCTCGTGTTGCTCCCCAAACCCAGCAAGCTCCGTTTCCTACCCAGCACCGTGACCCTGCGAGGCCTGAAATTCCCACCTGCCTTCGCTGGCGCTCTCCGGGGCCAAAATCGCCCAAGGGGCTGAGGAAGGAAACGCGAGGCAAAGGGGAAAACGAATGATGAATGCACAGCCTGCAAAAGCAGGGGGGTCAGAGGAGGCGTGCGGGAGGGCACTGTTATTTTTGCTGGGGCAGCAGCGAGCCCGTCCCTCCATCCGTCCCTCTGCCCATCCCTGCCCACGCTGAGTTCTTCATTTCCCACCAGCCGTATGCCCGCCCCATCAGCGCCCGACCACTGCCCGCCCCACGGGGGCCGCAGGACTCCGGACAGCCCGGCCAAGCCGGACACGATGGGGCACAAAGGCACCTGGGCTTTGTTTCCACTGTGCCACCCAAACACCTCGATCCCCGCGGGTGCCCCAGAGCCGCGGGGCAGGGGGGAACCAGCCCCAGTGCGAAACAGCCCCCGCTGTGGTTGGGGCCGGGGCTCGGCAGGGATGCGGGGATGCTCCTTCCCGGGGCGGGGGCGCGGAGCCCCGGTACTCGGCCGCGCTCCGGCCGACACGGTGAAACTTTCCCTGTGCGCTGCCGGCCGTGTTTACCTGCGATAAGGCCCGGGAGGTGCGGGGGGGGCGCACCGCCTGCGCGGGGCCCGGCTGCCCGCAGGGGTGGCGGCGCACGGCGG
>VZRX01001785.1:37039-58689 GCA_013398075.1 Notiomystis cincta
CTTGGCTGTGTCATACTCTATAAATATTTCTGAGCCACCATAAAAAAATAGAAAGAAAAATAGTTCCTATGTTGTAACAATTACACACTTCAGATTCTTAAAAAACAAGCTAGTGTTTAACCTGAGCTCTCAGCTATAAAAATAGCTTTGTTAATCTTGGCATAATTCTGTGTTTTATTTCAAGATAAAATGCATTCCTGCAGAGTCACATCTTCTTGCCACTTCTGAGTCTTTCAAACACTCAGGAGGACCACGGGAAAAAATGAGGTAACTTTCCATTGTAGCTGCTGGGTCAATGATCTTAGTCCTCAGAATTATTTCTGTGTTGGAAACAAGTTCTTCCCCTGCAGAAAATGAAAAGGTTTTTATTAAAAAGCAGGAACATTTCCTCTGGAGTATCTGAAGCAACCACACATTTATATCAATTTACTACGCACCTTTTCACATTGCAAACAGAGTAAGGACACAGAGTAAAAATTTAAAGAGGAACAGGTAAACAAAGTACTTCACAAAAAGGCAACAGTCTCAGGGCTACCACCAGTGTTGGGAAATAAAATCTTTCCTGTTGGCTGTGAGGAAAGGAGTGATCTTTGTGCCCCAGGCCAGCCACTGAGTCACCATTTCTGAGCAGTGGCACACACTGCTGTGTCCAAAACTGAATATAGCCTTTTACTCACTGCTTTCCTCCTGAGTTCTTCAACTCCCCTCCACCCAACCTCTCTCTAGAGGCAAAACAACTGACTGATGAGAATGGCTAAATCACTGGCAGCTAGGGAGGAAATTGCCCTGATGTTTGTCAGTGCACCTGCCCCCAAATGAGTTTCAAAGCAATTTAAAACCAAACAAAAACAACCAAAATCAATTCAATCACTTCTGTATATGAAACTGCACAAATGTTTAGTTATTTCTGGACCTGCTCTGCTTCAGATCTAAGTGATCACAGTGATTCAGAGCCTTCTGAGACATAAAGAAAATGAGAATTATGCATCAGCCAGTGACTCGCAGAGTCGCTCATTCTTGCCATGGATCTACAGTGGATTGTGTGTGTTTGTTCCACCAGCTCTTTCTCTCTTGAGGCAAATGTGATTATTTCTGTAAGCTCAGCGTGCTCTCACCACTCTGCTGCCTCAGCATGGGGCTCAGCACTTTTGGGGATTTGCTCCTGGAGCTTTGTAACATCAGTGGTTTCAGGATGCAAGTCACAGTGCTGGCCTCAACCTATAAAACCTCTGCCTGCTTTTACCTCAGGGCTCTTTTTAGGAAAAGAAGAGCTCTCTCTGAGCACAGGAATGTTACAGCAGAGTGAGGTTGGGCATTCCAGCTACTCAGCATCCACCTCTTCCAAGTGCCCCATCAGCTGCACTCTGCAGACCTGATGGGCTTTGAGAGAAGACTCAGTGTCTGCAGGCTCAGTGCAGAACCAGCACAACACGAGGGTGCTCCAAGCAGCCTGACTGCCCAGGGCACAGTGGGTTTGGCTCCACAGGGCACAGACAGCTCAGGGACTGCAGCTGGAATACCCAAGAGAGAACTGAGCACCAGCTCCCCACTGCATTGAGGCTGAGCCACGTGAGAAACCTGGTGTCACACAGTGCCACAGCCCAGCTGGCTGTGGGGTAACTTCCCTCTGCAGGCAGCAGCCCAGGTTGTGTCAGCACTGGAAGATTTCTTTTTTTTTTTGCCAGTTTTTTTCCTCACTGTTGATGGTTCTTATTCAGTTTCATGTCGTGTTCAGGATTTTAACAGTATCCGGTTACTCCTTTGTCCTCAGAACCAGACAAGGTGGTGCCTGTTGCAAGCATCCAATCCACAATAGGAGAACAAATAACCAGAGAGTGAGAAATTTCCTGATTCAAAAAGAAAAAAAGCAATCTGCTGCAGGCAAGGCTGTTTTGGATATTCTGAAACAGCTCCATTCAATACATTCTACTTTTGGGGCTCTGAGCCCAGGAACAATATCCTAAAACAGCCCTTGGCCTTGGCACTGGAAAAAACTTCCCAATCTCTCATTCAACAATGTTCACATCCTTGATCCCGTTATCTGTAACACATAGAAGGGTTTTAACTACAATAAGGAGAGTGCAGGTACTGGGGAATGAAGCTGTGAGATCTGACTGCCCCAAGGATGAGGAACATGCTTGAGAAAAGTTTAATTATTTGATTAAAGGAACTACTCTCTGACTTAATATCTGTTTGTTCTTACAGTACTCACAAGAGTTTTATTGGAAGTGCACTTAGAATCCTGTGCCAGGCCTATCTCAGAAATCCATGAAGTGTATTAAAATTGCAGATGCATTTATAAAGAGGGAAGCAAACAAAAAAAGATCAAGCTGAAAACACCTTCATGCTCAGGGAACATCACAGAGAAAAAAAGAAAGCTTAGCATCTCTTTCTTCTGCAGCAGATAACTGGCTTCTGTGAAGAGTTTCTGCCAGTTCTGTTGTTTCTATTGTAATGTAAAAACACCACATGGAAATCAAAGGGCTCAGAGAATAGAGTTTCCAGGTTCAGCCTGGTGAGCAGCAGGGGTACACTTCTTAATTCCCCCTTCTCCTCCCTCCCCCAAGCAGGGCACAGAATCCAACACGTACCAATTCCTCCCAATTAAATTCAAAAGGCTGAATTTTTATATTTATTACATTCTAAAGCTCAGTTTAAAACAGCCCCAGGTAAGCCTGGTTTTAAGCACTTGGCCTGCATAGATTAACTCAAACACGCTCGACGAGTTTTCACCCAGAACTGCTCTGAAAGTAGATCAAAGTTCCACAGATGTGGCTCAGGATCTGCTCCAGCCACCACACACGAGTTTGCTTTATCTTCTATCCACTAAAGCACCCGTGCTGAAGGGGGAAGCCAATTTCCAAGCTCAAAAAATGCAGCATCAGATTATAAAGCAGAGTCATGGGCAGCCGAGCTGTGACGTGCCAAGCAGTGAGCAGGAGCCAGACAGCTGATGGGGCTGGGCAGAGCCACAAGCAAGCACTGTGTGCAGGGAGCTTTTCAGGAATCCTCCTACTCAGGAGTCTTTGCAAAAGACTAAACTGCTGCTGCTGTCTTTGCCACTGAATGAAATCCTGCAGAGGAACTTCTGAACAAAATATCCTTTCAGTCTATGCAAACGCTGGCACACAACCTTCACACTCGGGCCCAGCACAGCGAAGGGTTTATGGTTCTGAATGTTATAAAAATGGCTTTGTCTGCTCCTTACAGAAACGTTGTTCTGGTCAAGTTCATCTAAGGCTAAAAAGAGTGCAACTTTTTAGAGGGAGGTGATACGTGTGAGGATGAAGATGGAGGGTTCAGCACTGCTCTGAAACCAGGAGCCCTAAATCCTCCCTTTGGGATTTACAGGAGTGTGCTCATTTCTAGGGACAAAAGGTACAATGTCCTTGTAAAACAAGGTAGAAATTCTTATGGATATTTATCCACCAAACAAGTGACCCTTTCTCTGATAACTTCTGCTGCCCAAATACTCAACAGGAACTTTATCAGCACTTATGCTCATAAAATAAACTGCCATGACAGCTCAATACAGGCTCTTTTCTTTGACCACTGAATACACTCTCTGACCCTGCAAAATGAAGGAGCCAAAACTATTAACCCACAAAAACTCTACACTTATTTAAGCTGAGCTTCTGGTTTAAATTCACACCCAAAGTACCCTATATACCACCTATTCCTTACACTGCCCTCCTTTCCATGAATGTAATGGTAAGACACCAGTTCTGACTGTGAGTCTCTGGGACAGCAGAGCAGTGTGTGCTGAGCCTCAGCAATCACCTCATTTGCTTCAAGTGAGAAAGAACCAGTGCTCACTTTTTTTTCTAGACCTCCTACAGCTTGCCCCAAAATGACTTCTGCCTTCCATCTGTTTAGACAGAAGTCAAATCCTGTCATGACCTTGAGCAGCCATACAGAGCCCTATAAAAAATTCAAGCACTAAAGGCATGCAGGAATTGTCTCCTCATAACCCAATATCCTCCTCAAGCTTTGCTAATGCAGTGCAAGCCAAGCAGAAGGGAAAGGATGTTCCCAGTCAGTATTCCTGAGCACCTCACCTGAGTCCTGGGAGAGCAATCTGTACCTTGTTGATGTTGCTGGTGTTGGGAATGCAGGAGGGGTTTGTGTGGAGAAGGCTGAGCTCCAGATCAGCCAGCATCTGTCGGGACTGGGCCAGCGAGCGCTCCAGCTTCCAGAACAGGGAACTGGTGTCCTGGAGGGCAACAGAGGGAGCCACAGTTAGGGAAGGGTCTCTTCTGGGGAGGATTTCAAAGAATTGTAAAGCAACAAAAATCAGCATTTTGATTTTTTGAAGTGTTTCTGCTAAAAAAACTGCAATGTAACAGGCTCTGTGTAAGTGCTGGAGTTTGTGATAAACACAGAGCTCTTTCCTAGGGCCACTTTTAACACATTTCCACATGCAGGTATAGGAGCACTCACAAGAGAGGTACCTGAGGGACAAAGGGGAGAATAAAGATATGAAAAAGAGGGAAGATCAAGAGAACAAGAAAGAAACAATGCCCAATAGTTTCTGATAACTGATCCACGTGTGCTCAGACATTTAGTGGAATTACCAATTAGGCAGCATTCATTTCCCTGAAGCTTTTCATTCCAAAACCTTATTTATTTTAAAAAAACTCATTTACACTTATGCTGTCCAAGACACACTGAGGCAAGAAGGAGTTATTTTTTTTAAAAATATGTTACCATGTTTGTCTGCTGTCCCATCATTTGAGTCCCCAGCCCTTCCATGCCAACAGACATTTGCATTCCTACCATCAGTCATAATTCCCCCTAAAATCAGTCAGGGGCATTGTGCAGTAAGACACTGACTGTGTTCATGTAGCATCTGTTTGCTGGTTTAATCACTGCCAGGTCACTGATGTCCAGAGGGGAGTCTTCACCAGAGAATTTCCTGGAACTTTGAGTCATTGAGTCGTTCCTCGAAGAGGACACCTCAGGGGGAGAGGCCCAGTGGTAGGAATTCAGCTCCACATTTCCTTCACTGTTAAAAAAAAATAAATTAAGACATTGGCAGAAACAGTACCACCATCCTTTTTAAACTTTCAAGGCAAAATCGTGGCACAACATAAATAACTGTGGGCCCTGAGCCAAGGAAACCAAGCAGGTTGGGAGATTACCCTGTTCCTCAGAGCATTCCCATGTTTAACAGCTTCCCTAGATCAGTTTCATCCTCTGAGGACGAGGGTTTGACATTCAGCCAGTCTCAACCAGCCCCAGGACCATGTGCTTGAGTGTGTATTTAACCTTGCAGAGAGCACATGAAAGGCAACACTTCGTTTTTCCCAATACTCTGCTACTTGTCCCCCTCTCACACCCAAATCCCTTTCTGGTTCTAATCAACCATTAATCAAAAATTAATATTTGTAGGTGTATCTTTCAAGGGAATTTCACAGTGTTTTACAGTCCTCATCTCACTTCAGAGATCACAGGGGAGCTATCCCAAGGAGGCTTGGGTTTATTTATTTTTAAATACAGGAGCAAATCACATTTATCAACTTCTGAACACAAGAGAAGCAGAGTGCTAGCCCTGACTGGACTGCCAAATAATAAAAAAGATGTGTATTTAAAAAAAAAATTATCTTTGAATTGATGACATTTCCTTAGATATTCTTTAGATACTTATTTTAGTATAACAATGCATTCCATACTGGGCAAGACTGTTAAAAATAGATGTATTTTAAACTGACATTCAATCTAGGAAAAAGCCCTCATGAGAGTTGCCAGCTCAAGAGTGTCTGCTGTGTCCCATTTCACTTCTCCCATAAAACACTGGGATAAAACAGGCTCTCTTTTAAGAGAGAAAAGCTCATGTCTGTATTTCTGACAAGGAAAGGTTCTGTGGAGATGAGAGGGGACAAGCTGCCTTAAACAGGGATGTGAGGAGATGAGATGAGCACGGCCTGTCCTGGAAAACACACAGGTTGGGAAGGAAGGGGAAACAGGTTTGATTTTGAGGCAGGGAAATGGTTCAGGAATGGGTGGTTTAGTCCAGCCTGAGCAGACTCAACAAGTACCTGCTGATGCTCCATCTTTAAAATGAGAATTGAGATAAAAATCCAAAGACAACAAAAGCTGGCCCAACATAAATGAAGTCACCAAGTCAGAGCAAACAGAAGTGATTCCTGCACTCTGGGATTTCACAACCCCCTCTGCCACTGGGGAAGGTATTTCACTGTTAAAGCCTCCTTGTTGGCTGTTCCAGAACTCAGGAACTCATGGCAAAAATATTTGCTGGGCTGACAGGGAGGTGCCAGCACCCTTCCCTAAACACAAACTACATCATCAGCACTCTGAAAGCAGCAATGGAAAACTGGAGGATCCAGATTCAAGTCCCAGGAGGAATGCTGTGTTTGGTCTCTGCCATTAATCCCTTCACAGAAGCAATGCTCCTGCTTTCCTCCCGTTTACGGGCGAGGATTTATTGCCTGGCAAATCCCAGTCAGCAGAGGCTGGAGAGCAGACAGCCAGGGATTTGCACTGAGTCAATCCATCTCCAATTAGCAGGGCCCCAGGACCAAATGTGGGCATCAAGAAAACTGGATAGCTCAGCAGCAAATCCCAAATGGGCAGCACAGCCCCCCCTGACTGGAGGAAATCTGTTCTAACTGCACTGCCCAGGTTGAATTTGTTCCTCTTCCCTTAAAAATCACCCAAGGACAAGACAAATAGGACAAGACAAAAAGTGAAAGCAGCTTTCATGAATGCAGCCTCAAAAGGGATTTGGGAGGGATAGCAGTGTGTCATTGGTGCTGCTGGGGGAGTTGATAAGAAAGGTCAGGGAAGACAGAAGGGGAGTGGAGTCTTTTCAAAGATTTATAGGCAGTGGAAGCCAGAGAGAGCCCACACGGTGTGTGAGGCTCAGCTGAGGCACCTGGGCATGTGCCAGGCCAGCACTCTTTTTCAGTGCCTGCCCATTCACCTTGTTCCTGAACAGCTCTGTGCCCCTGCAGCAACGATTTCTACAATATTTCTGTTTCAAAAGCCACACAGAGTGAAAGCATCCATACATCAGATCTTGCCATCCCATAACATTAATCTGTTTGGATGCTGGGCAGACTTTGCTGGCAAACACTGTTAGCAGGTTTAAACAGCTGTTCATTTACTCTGCCTGTCAAACCACCAGCTGGAGGGTTCCTCTCCTCTGGCTAAAAAGCAGCTATGAAATCACTGTGAAACTTCAGAAATCCTTCTAAAATAGAGCTGGTAAATTAAGGTTTTGAAAGGAAATAGAGGAACCAACAGAACAAATCTACAGCAAGTCCCAGCTCTGAATGCCTTTGCTTGTGCAGACACAAAGCCACTTCTGTAAATGCAGAGCAGGGTTTTCATCTTGGAGACATTCCAACACCACTGAGGCACCTGAGTCTTCTTCTGACACTTCTCAGCATTAGAAACCTCATTCTGCTCATCCCCAACCACTTGTCCTTTTCCTCCCACAGCACAAACAGAAGGATAGAGTCCCACAGACTGGAGAGTGGACAGATTGCTGTCCTTTGAATCTTGCCATCTCATTTCTTGCCCTGACAGAGGCAGCAGCCTGTGCTCAGAGCTGTGTCCTACATTCTTGCCCAGCCAAGGTGTGATTTCTCAATAGAAGTAACACAGTCACTAAAGCATCACATAAAACCTGGATCTGTTTCTTGCCTCACAGAAACATCACTGTACAAGTCTAGCTCTGGTCAGATCATATTTGACCCATCAGAATTACAAGCAACACCTGGGATTTAAAAAAAAAAAATCATAAGCTTTTCTCAATTGATTTATTTGGCTAAGTTATATGGTATTGCAGCTTCTCCTGCCCACACAGCTCTTGGGGATAAGAGAGGAGAAAAAAATAAATGCATAAAAATAGAATCATGATACTTTAAGAGCTATTTTTATTTTAAATTTGTTACTTTTCAGGCTGATAGGCTAAACTTAAAACAACAGTTACTTTAAACATAGCTTGAGGTAATACTGAGAGCTTATACACCTAAATTTCTACATAACTCTAACTTATACTTATTTCTTAAAGGCAACATAACTCAACCTTTTTGAGCAGGTACATTTCATCTCTTGTGCAGTCTCGAAACAGCTGTAATCTGTTCCATGGAAGGTATTTCCACCTCTCCTTCTGGGCTTGAAAATCTCCAGCCATTCCCGATCTGACAGCGGCTTCCATCGTTCATCTCTACTTACGATGAAGTTACTAACACAGGAAGCAGATTCAGACTTGTAACTCACAAGAGTCTCTCTGCTTTTTTGGCCAGGCTCAATGTCAGATCTCTCTTCCCAGGTTTTGTTTCCACTGTCAGTTTTGTCAGCTGTGACGTTGCTCTGGATCAAAGTGCTTTGCAAATCTACGTGAGATTTGATGTTAAGCCAGCGATCAAATGAAGGCAAAGACACCTCAAAGGTTTTTTGGTCACTGCTTTTCACTCCATTCTCTCCAATTTCCCTGTTTCTCAATGGCCTCGAGTTGTTTGCCTCATGGAATTTTTCACTGTCTGGCTCATCAAAGCTTGATGCAACATCCTGCTTTTCTCCTTCTTCTGCAGGGCCGGCCAAGCCTTTCACAACTTTCTGACACTGGTTTAAGAACGCTGAGGTACTTTCCTCCAAGTCTGAAGCATTCAGCAACTGTCTATTATCTACTTCACACATCTCAGGGGTGGGTTTTACCCTACTTGCTGGAACTGGAGCAGTTCCACACTCCTCAGTCCTACCCTTGTCTGTCTCGCTGGGGCTTTCAGAGGCAGAGAATGTGGCCCTTGTGCTACAAGGCACGACAAAAACAAGTCAGAAACACTGCAGGTAAAGAGCATCCCCAAGTGCACTCCTAAAGCTCTACAGAACAGAGGCTGCTGCCACAGTTCTGCAGCAGCTCACACACCACCTGGCAGCTGTAACCCTGCCAAAACCCCACAGAAAATCTGCCCACATTTGGCTGCTACTTTTCAAAACCAGTCTGAGAGTTCCCTCATGTTTTATACAGTGTGGTGATTCTGTCTGAACCTCCAGGGTGTGCACCAATTCTCTAAGTTTGCTTCCTAAAATAAACTTTGCTTTTTAAACAAAAGTAGTAGGGAGCCAGATGAACACCCCTACCACCAGACTAGTTCACTTTCTAAAAAAATCATGAGCTGTCTGGCCTGCTACAACACTTGGTCTGTGACTGGTGCTCATGGTCTCTCCTGACCAAATAAAAAACAAGGTACTTGACAGCTTCACTGCATGTTTGTGGTCAATTCCAGCAAAACCATCCTCACCCAGCACACACCCCTGTGAGGATGTTAGCTGGGGCTGAACAGTGAAGTCTCTCTTTGAGGACAAGCTATTGAAGAAAAAAAAAAAATTTAAATGTTTACCTCCCTCTACTTGCTGCCTTTTTAAGCTTCTGCCTGGAGTTGTCAGAGCTCTCCAAGTTGATATGAAGGAAGTGTAAGTCTCGCTGCTGTTTTACACACACCTGTTAGAGGCAGTGAGGGGCATTAGTGAACAGCATCATCATCAGGTAGCACCACAGTGCCTGTCCTCCAAAAGCACCCTCAGAATGTTCTCATAAACCAATGCCTGTAGCCAAACTATTGACAAAGACTTCCAAATCTAAGAGGACATCTCTGCATGTATTTGGGAAAATAACATTTTGCAGCAATAGACAGGATTTCTATTAGAAGACTGCAGTATTCTTTTAAGAGGGAACCACACTGAACCATAAATAAAATATCATTACTGTTACCTGACATTTAATACATGTTGTTATGATGTTGTTCACAGGTACAGAATTACAGGACATGGATGATGATCATGGGATTTGGCTTTCACTGCAGGGGAATTTTTGTGAAGCTAATGGAGAAGGTAACTACCCATCAATTATTTGCAATTAAAAAAATGGAACATGCCTTGAGAACCTCACCTGTGAGAAGGTGAAAACATAGGGTTTGAGTCTTGAAAAACAGATCTGCCAGGACAGCAGGTCCCTTACACTGCTGAGTTCACCTTGGGCAGGTGTGTAATCCCAAGCCTGGGAACACCACGGGCATTTCAGCCTAATCCCAGATGAAATCAACATTCTACAGGGATCCCAGCAAGGCACAAACAGATTTTTTTTTTCCCTGCCATTAATTATATCTAGACCTAACTTTTTTACACTGTTCTACAGGTCTGATGCTACTGAAAATGCTCCTCTAACCTCAGAGCAGAGACACCATCAGGGCTGTACCTGTCGCAAACTGGACAATTCTTTTTCAATCCGCACTTGCTTAGACTTGGCAAACTGATAAAGTTGATCCTTTCTCTGTGCTTCCTCCACTGTTTCAAAACATAATAATTTTTCTTTATTACTTCAGGTGAATAGACACAAAGCAAGTGCATTGCTAATGCTGTGTCTGTAGCAGTAGAAGGTGGTACTAAAACAAAACAAAAAGCATTTTCTTAAGGTCGACTGGACCTGTTTCTCCTCCAGATAAAAAGAGCACAAAACTCAGAAGAAAACTAAAAAGTCAAGTATTTTCCTCACCACCTGGCTTCATTTTACTAGCAGCAATGTTGTACTTTGTTGACTGATTTATTTAATGTTTTGAGAAAGGAAAAGAGAAAAGGGAAAGGGAAAAGGGGAAGAAAAAGAGGAAAGGATAAAGGAAATTCAGTTGATTAATTCTAATTCATGCATGCAGAGGGAAGTGCTGAGAAACAGTTCCCAGCTCTATTGGGTTTAAAATAATGAGCCATGGGATCAAAATCTGGTAAAGGTAATAGCAGACTAAAAATAATAGACAAGGAAATCATCTCACAGCAGAGGACACCTTTGACCACCTCATCTTTCAAGGTCTCTGTGGTTGTCTCCAAGGACATTGCAGTGACCTTTCCTATCCATTGCAGCACCAGATGTTCTTCCACCCAAAACCAAAGGTATTGTGGAGAGCAAGACACAGTTTACCAAGGCCTACATATTAAACCAACCTAAACCAAACCCATCACCTGAAGAAAGCAACAGAGAAGAGAAAGTCTCATTATTTCCAGGAGAGAATCCCCTGAGCCACTTACTCCTCCCTGTGCAATCACTTTGGTGAACTTTGTGCTTTCACCAGATCCTCTGAAGTGTCCCTGCAGAAGCCCCAGATGTTGCTTCCACAAAAGAATGGCACACAAGGGATGTACTTTTATTACACTGCAAGGAAGGCAGGTGACAAGCTGCCTCCCTCACAGATATCAGTGAATTGCTGCCTAGAGGTCTCTAAGCTGTTGAAAGCCAAGGCATGAAAGGCCAACTGCCCTCCCTCACCTGCCAGCATCAGCTCACTCTTCAAGCAGCCATTTTCTTGTTTCAGGTGACTGATTTCCTCCTGGTGCTTGCTGCTTTCTTTCATCTTTTCAGAGAGGACATCTGTAAAACCAAGTGTAACATCTCCCAGAGTGAAAAGGAATGGTGCTGGTCTACACTAAATTGAGTGCCCAGTATAAACATTTACCTTTCATCTTATTTACTTGAAACACAACATCTTTCAGTGTCAGTTTGAGGTCCTGCTGTTCTCTGCTGCGACTGAATTCCTCAAACTTTGCTGTACGCAATGCACTCTCCAGAGTTTTAAATTTAGATGTAACCTCAGTAATCTGATCAGTTGTTTCAATCAAGGCCTTGTCCTGCAATAGTAAACAGAATGAATTCTTATTTCCTTCAACCACGGATGAGTTTTGACAGAACAACAGCACATCCTTCTGCAGTAGTTGAAGTGATCTGCAGAATTCCTTCTGAGCTTTCGAGGGAAACAACCTCTGAAATTAAAGCTTGGAAACAAGCTTGTTGATGAAAATACACCAGTTTATTGCTGACCACCCTCCCCTTCTCAAACAAGCCTGAGAATTAACCATGGGTGAGATCAACAGTGACAGAAACCTCGTGGTACAGTCACCACCAGCAGCACTGCAGTTTGACCACATTTAGTGCCCATGAGGTGACAGATGTGACAGGTGTTACCTTCAGCTGAAGCATAGTGAGAAGCTCCTGCTCCCTCGCTTGCAGCTGGCCTGTTTTAGCAGACAGTTCCAAGATTGAGCAATGGAGACTCTGGTTCTTCTCCTAGTGAACAGAAATAAGTGTCAGCTGTTACTTCAGTGATTCAAAGCTATTATTTTTTCCCAGTAAATGTTATTTAAACATTGAGAATGGCAACGTGGGATCCTGAGCAAACTGGAGAAAGGAGGACTGGAGTAAAAATTGTTCCCCAGTTTGCTTGTGATCAGGGGTCTTAGTACCCTGCATGTCTGAGTTTTGGAATGTTACAGCTCATCACAGGCATCCTACACATGCATGGACTGCAGAACCAGATCATTGCTCAACCCCTACCTCCAGAGCCTGGCAGTGAACAGATGAATCTGTTACTTTCTGAGTGAGCTCTTTAAACTTCTGCTGAGTGTTTTCAAGCGTTATCTTACTGTCATTATGCTGCGATTCTAAAAACTTTAACTTTTTGGTCAGTGATTTTATAACTGCATTTCTCTCGTTCAGCTCACCTAGAAAGGAAGGAGACAGAGGTATCTGTGAGAAAACAGCTCAGAGGTTGTCATGCAACTTCTTAAATCTCAGAAATAATTTAAACCCAGTGTTTTAAAATCACATGAATCAGACCTGGAAGCTCGTGTTGCACACTTTGAAGGAGGATTCCCTGTCTAGATGGAACAGGAACTGCGTGGTGAGCTCTGTTCTGAGACTGTTCAGAGCCACCAGGAGTTTTGCTGGGTGGTTTGTGCTTGTCCAGAGCTGTGCAGCAGAACCTTCAGGGCAGAGTGCCCTGTTCCTCGCCAGCAGGTTGCAAATTTTTCTCTTCCCCCACATTCATTTAATCAGATTATTTTTCAAAGAAGCAATTTACACATCCAGACGAGAAAGAGTTATCTGATCATCACACCCCCTTCAGCACCAGTGTGGAAGTTTGGATCTCAGAAAAAGACAATAAAATTTAAAGGCTGAAGGTTCCTTATATGATTCAAAACTTTCTGAGGAGTCAAAGCAGCTGAACATCTTTGTAAGACCAAGACCCCATTCTTTACACCACAACACTTACTGGTTAGTAAGCTGCACCGTTCTGCTAAAGTCAGGATCTTCTGGCGATCATCATCCCAGGCCTGAATGTGTCTCTCATGCACTGCCACCATGTCATTGAGCTCCCTGTCACGATCGTTCAGTTCTGCAATTAAAAGCTTCAGTTCCTGTCTCTGTCTCCTAATGATGCTGTTCTTGTGATCGGGGCTAAATGCCTACAAAAAGGTGAGACACGGAATGCATTTCAACACAAGGAACTTAGAAATTCTCTCCTAATAAGCTCGAAGGGTTTATTTTTAGTTGAGCTATATTATAAATAGAGATCATTCCAAGAAGTTCTTTATGCTCGTGGTACCACCTGTGGTCCACGACTCAACCCGTCAGCAGCACGATGAGAACCCTCCTACCCAAAACAGAGCTGAAGTAAACGGCACTGCCCCGCTTTACCTGGGGCGAAGCAGAACGCAGCAGTGATGAACTCATAGGGGACTGGGGGCCAGAGCGCTGCCAGGCATTAGTGGAACCGGGAACACTTCAAGGATGCCACGTTCAGCATGGAGGTTCCCCCGCCAAGCACCTCGGTTACCAGCCGACCCTGAGGGGCACAAGCGGCCGTGAGGCAGACGGGGCGGGGGCGGCCCTGCGGCCTCCCGCAGGCCTGAGGGGGGCCCGGAGGTACCACCCGCGGGGAGCGGCCCCCGTTACCGAGCCGGCCTGCAGGGCTCCCCCGCTGTCCTGCCCGGCTGGGGCGGCCCCTCCTCAGCCCGGGGGTCTCCTGTGCCCTCCGCGCCGCTCGTTACCCCTCGTTACCCCCGGCCGCCCCCGACCCACCGGCGCCGCCCGGCCCCGCCCGCCGTTGGCAAAGCTCCGCCCCCCGCAGCGGAGGGGCCGCGGGTTCGAGTCCCGGGACTGCCGGTTCGACTCTTTTGCCCGCGGGTTCGAGTCCCGGGGCCGCCGGTTCGCGTTCCTTGGCGCCGGTTCCAATCCCGAACCACTGGTTCGAATCCCGGGGCCGCCTCAGCCGGGGCTCTGCCGGCGGGACTGGAGCTGCCAGAAGAATGTGATAATTAATAACGTTGTTAATACGGAATGAGCAAGAAGCCGGCGGGATGTTACGGGTTGGAGGGAACTTCCCTGCCCAGCGTTAAATGGGAGGATTGCAGAGATGCAAGGCAGCTCCTGAGATACAGGACTTCCAACGACAGGGAGAGAGTTCTCTCTCCAGATACAGCCATGGTTTATAAATAGAAATCACTGCAAAAAGCAACTGTACAGGAAGAGAACAGAGCGTCTGACACATCACCCCTTTGGCTTCCAGCTCACCGAGGCTCTGCAGTGACAGGAGCACGTCACTTCCAGGACTCTGCCACCAGGGAGCATTTATTGTTATTAAACGGAGCAGTGAAACAAAAAGCACCAAATCAATGCTCGAGGCTGTTCATGGGAGCACAGAGAGCAGAGCTGGCACCCCAGCTCACCTGCTAACAAGGCCTGTGGAACAGTGCTCACTATTAATTTGTGTTCATTACTACCATTCTTGAATGAGCAGCAGGTTAAAAGCATAAAGCCATTACAATTGCCTCACCTAGAAGCCCAGCAGGGTTAGATCTTTGGAATTATGGAAATAAGATAAATTTCTAAATCATATTCACATATTTCTCAGTGTTTCCACTTAATAAAGTAATTCAGATGGCAGGGATGCAGAGTGATCACCTCAGCCCAGCTCTCTGACCACTTCAGGCTTCACTGTTCTTCCACTGCTAACAAACCTTTAGAATGTTCCATTCTAATTCCTAAAATTCTCTGCAGGCAAATGCGAGGTGAAAGTGTCTACATCAACCACACACCTTATTCACTTAAGCTCAGCAGAAAGGCCAGCAGATGGAAACAAAACTTTTAATGCCTTAAACCCTTATTTTCCCATAAGAAAGTTAGAGGAAAGGAGATGTAAAAAACCTCAGAAACTATTCAGTGAGGAACAGTAATTTTATTTAAATCTACTTCATGCGTAAGCATGGTAGAACCCCAATTTAACTTTGGCAAATATCACAAAAAAAAACCCCAAAACCCCAAACCAAAAAAACAAGCAGCCTATACAGAACAGTGAGAATGCCAAGGATACAGGTTCTCCACAGTTTCACTGCAGAGCAAATGGATTTAGAAGCCTCACTTTTGCTATATCATTTATAACCATATAATTAAATAAAGGTAATCTTTTGCTATCACTTCTTGACTTCCCCAAGATCTTCAATGCTGTCATCATCCACCTAGAGAGAAAAAGCCAAAACACAGCAATTTAAGTATTTTTTTACACTCCTGGTTCAGTACAGCACCCCTGTAAATGTAGTGAAGTGTGGGAGAAATGAACAGCACCACTGCAGATTCCCTGCAGTGAATTCTATGTGGGTGACATGTGCTCACAGGACACAGCTGAGCCTGCAGGGCTGGGAATAAAGACAGGCCTGTGGAGCTAAACCATAAAGAATTCCACTTGGGAAATGCCAGGACAAGGGAGAGTCAGAGAAAGCTCTTGCAATTACAGCTCTCAGCCTTGAATTTCAACCCACACTAGCTGATCTCTTCTTCTGAAGCACAAATGTGTGGGGCTTGGGCCTTTTTGTTTGTTTTAATTTTGCCATATTTTAAGAGGTGCTGAAAAATAGGATAGCAATGTAAGAATACTTAGACACTCATTGTTAAGAAATGGTCACAAAGAAGCCACAGATTTGACAGCTGGATTTATTCTGACTTGCCTCCCTCACTGTAGGGCAGGAATGCAACAACTGCTCTTTTATTTTTATGCACCAATCTGTCTCTGCTGCCAAAGATGAAACCCTTTTCCAAAATCATTGGAAATTCACAGGCTAGTGTGTGTGAAAGTGTGTGTCCTCCTGAGAGAAAGAAGGGTGTATTACCTCAGGCCACTTCTCCTGGATTACATCAATGATGTCATCTGTAAAGTCCCCCTGAATGATGATTTCATCTTCTCCTGTTACTGAGGCACCGCAGGAAAATTTCTGAGCAAAAAACCTTTGTGCTTCCTTAAGATCAATTTCTGCCAAGAGGAAAATGAACAATTTAAGTACAGCTGTTGTCACAAAAATATTTAAGGCCAAAATCTTGTTTTAACTGTTGAAAAAGTAGTGGCATTTTACAGTTGAAGCTTTGCTATGGTTTCCATTGAAAGTCAAGTCTGTAGATCTGACTGTACAGGGTCTGTCTCAGGTCTCTGCCTCAGGGTAAAAGTGCTGAATGTCCTCTACACATTCTGCTGATGTGGGTCTGTGCCCTCTTTCAAAAAACCTGCAGCCCCAGTTGTTTGAACAATCATGGCACTAAGTACATTAATAATTTACCCTGTGGGAAGTCAGTGTACCTTTGACATGCTTTGGAACTGCTAAAAGCACCTTGGAATGTTCACCTCACACAGCTGGGAGCAGATCCCTCAGTGGAATACAACCAGAAGAACCAAGAGGTTAAAGGCAGGCACACCCAACACCAAACTCACCAAATGTTGCCAGGCCACACACTCTCGTGACGTATTTTTTCTTTGCTCTGGGAATTTTAGCTATTGTAACTTTCTGTGGTACAGTTTTCTTCTTCTGTTTTATCTGACCCCTTCCACCTTTAAAGCAGGGCACAAGGTCACATGATTAGTTAAATGATCTCATAGTTCATCAAAGAAAAAAGCATAAAAGGTCAGATTTAATCTCTATAGACAAAGAAGCTGTTAACTCCCCAACAAAACTATATTTTGCATGTTGTTTGAGGTTTACTATTATTTAAGAAAGATCCTATGTCATCAAAGTCCAGTATTATGGGTAATAACAATACACACATGTCAAATGTGCATTCAAGCACAGGTTGCACAGCAGACCCCTACTACAATCAGCAAAAAAAGGGCTTTTCCCCACACTTTACCAATCAGTGTTTGGTCTACATTTACATCATTCTTTGGGTATAGTCCTAGAAATGAATTTTTCTTTTATATTTTCCGTAAGTATTTCAAGTATTTTAATATTTGAGTATTTATTTCCATCAGTATGTCCTCAGGGTTTGTGTCAGAGGCACAGCAAGCTGCTCATGCCCATGTCCTGAGGCCACAGGTCCTGCTTTGCTCAGGCTGCTGGGTGAAACAGCAGACCAGGCTCTGGACAGCTGAGTGAACCATGGATATGTGAGCCAGCAGCAAACCCCACACCTCTGACAGCAGCCAGCCACAGCAGCCCAATTCCACATCATTTAACACCCCCTTCCCCACTGCTGCTTGCAGGCCAGCCTGTGGGAACACTCCCTGTATCAGGTGCTCCTGAGTCAGAGGAAAGCATGCAAAAGATACATTCCACTCATCAGGATTCCTCCAGCCAGATTAAGATCTCGTCTAACTTTGTGTACACTCATCAAGTTATTCCAGGGAAACCAAAGTTTCATGTTTCTCACCCTTCTCAGCATGAAACCCTAAAGAATTTATGACAAGTAAACCAACCCCTGTGGCTGCTTCTGTTTCTAACACGCAGCACTTTCAATTTTGTTTTATTATGAACTGGTGTCTGGTAATTTTAAGACAGTAAATTTCTGCCTTAAATTTTCTTCTGTGAGTTTCTGCAGTGTCTTATTAAGTTTGTGCTTGTTTTCCCTCACACTCCTGTGGTCACTATCATCTCTTCCTACTTACCACCATACTGTAAGTTTTCATGAAACTTTAGATTCTAGGAGAAAATCACTAAATATTTTCAACACTATTGTTTTAGAACCAAAAACCAAACTGGAAACTAATCATACCACCCCTCAGAACAAATTAATGTTGAAATAAAGTGTCCTGAAATCTCTGGGAAAAGCATCCAAGTTACAGAACATGAATTACTGCTGTCACTACTACACATTGCCTGCTGAGAAGGTAAATTAAACTGGTTACCAAGATACAAAAATATATGTGGCATAAAATATGAATCTTACTGGGTATTAACCATAATTTCTGGAGCATTACACACAACTGACACTGCACAGGAAAATGCATATTAACAACTCCAGCACTCTGATTTATGGTGGAAAGTATGTTAATTAATTCAGCAGAAAGAGCTCCAGTGATAGAAGATAAAAGTGTGTTTAAATTGTTCCACATTAACTTTGTATCTTCCAAAGTTGAGTTTTGAAAATGCTTTCCATTAGCACTGCTGGGAAGAGACACAGGTAATAGATTCAAAAGCATAACCCCAAATCCTGTTCTGGGAATGCAGAGAGGTGGAAGGAACAAAGGCAAAAGCAGAGTCATGAGGCATTAAGAGAGGGAAGCAGCCTTTGTTCCACTCTGCCAGCAGCCCATCAAGTGCTGCTCCACAGGGCAGAGCATTCCGGGAGGAATGCCAGCTGATTTCAGCTGGAGGGAACTGCTCCTGCCTGAGGGTGGTGGCAGTGACAGAACAAAGGGGCACAGGCTGCAGGTCACCTTTCCCTGCCTGGCCCTGCTGTCCAACACTTCCACTGGCACAGAGCACAGGCAGGAAGATTCCTGCTCCAAAACAAGGAATTCATGCCCTGCTCCAGACCAGCAGGTGGGAAAGGGATGCCCCAAACTGCTTTTAAATCAGTACCACAATCAACTATTTAGACCTTGCCTCTCTTTTGCTTCTTCTTCTCCTCTTCTTCTCCTCCTCCCACATTTCCTTGGCCTTCTCCAACCCCAGTTTCCTGTTTGGGTGAATTTTCTTAAATGCATCAGAAAGGAGTGAGGGAAAAAAAAAAAAAAGAACAAAATTAGTGGTCAGACACCCACAGCCTTACAGAAACAGAAAGTAAGGTAAAGTGGTATTTTGCTAAATCAGTAAACTATGCTCAAGTGCAGCAGCCCCTTGACTGATGCATGTCACATCTTCATGACAGTATTTGTGCAAACTGGACTCCAGAAAAGCCTCAGCTCAAAGCTACAGGGACAATTTCAATAAAGGCTCTTGCACAGAGAGACAGAAAGTAATGATAATGTTAATACTGAAATTCCAAATGCAAACAGATAAATTCCTCATTATTAATGACCTTTCCTCCAGCCATCCACTGTAAACTGGACAGACACAAAATCCAATAAACTATCAAGTGGATTGGATGACTGTTTATGGTAGGAGCATTAAGAAAGCTCAAATATTATTAATGAAACTATAAATTGATTATTTAGTGTTTTCTGACATTATAAAATCTATTTCACAGCATTAACTTTTGCATGATACAGCAGGAAAATGAAAGAAATAAGAACTGGACAAGCTCAAATATTTCTAAATATGTCCAAGGACACATATCAGTTAGAAAATAGAAAAGACTCTTACCTACTGTAAGTTTTGCAAACTCATCTGGAAAATTCTTTTCTAACCATTGTCTGCATTTAGTCACATCAGGCATGTATTCACAGTACTAGAGAAAAGCCATATGAATGTTGTTAGTGGAGAAATGACAAAATACCTCACAAATACACCAAAATAGGGCAGAATAGGACAGAAGGAAATTTGGACAACAAAACATGAACTCACCTCTGTTGGCAACGAACAGACTGGAGAAAGAAGGGAAAAGCAAATTACAAAAGCAATTTTTTACTTTTTCACTTAGAGCCTTAGTAATTAAATTCCAAATGGTGTTTTAAAGTCAGGGATGACTTCTTACCTAACTTCTGGTTATAACCACACACTGACTCAAAAACATTTCTTTATTGTTGCCACTCCACATCTTAATTCCTCTCTCATTAGACCTGTGCTCACACGCTCTGCATTAGGATAAAACCATCCCAGCAAGAGCTGCCACTCACTGAGGGAAGGGAGGAGATGCCCAAGGTTGGGAAAAGCTACAGAACAAAACACCACTTCTACCTGAGGCAAAAGATACAATGGAACAAAGTACCAGGTGGTTTGGTCAGTTTTCCTTTCTCCAAGAGCTGCTGATGTCCCAAGGAGGGAACACCAAGCACACTTTCACACAGAGCAGGGCTGTTTCCTAAAGCCCTGCCACTGTACTCCATCCTGCAGCAAAATCTATCTAAAAGCACATCTGCCAAGATTATTTACCTCCCTTTAAACTTCACCCACATGTAAGGAATACAGAACACCTCTAAACACAACTCCATGTATTCCATGTGCTACTGTCATGCTAATGCTCAGAGGCCTCCCCAGTGCTCATGGCTTTACTGGCAGGAGGAGATCTGTGCTCCTGGCTTCAGTGGCCTCCTGCAGGAGGAGATCTGTGCTCCTGGCTTCACTGGCCTCCTGCAGGAGGAGATCTGTGCTCCTGGCTTCAGTGGCCTCCTGCAGGAGGAGATCTATGCTCCTGGCTTCACTGGCCTCCTGCAGGAGGAGATCTGTGCTCCTGGCTTCACTGGCCTCCTGCAGGAGGAGATCTGTGCTCCTGGCTTCAGTGGCCTCCTGCAGGAGGAGATCTGTGCTCCTGGCTTCACTGGCCTCCTGCAGGAGGAGATCTGTGCTCCTGGCTTCAGTGGCCTCCTGCAGGAGGAGATCTATGCTCCTGGCTTCACTGGCCTCCTGCAGGAGGAGATCTGTGCTCCTGGCTTCACTGGCCTCCTGCAGGAGACCTGTGCTCGCACTCCTTCCACACCCACACGGCTCCCGGCACTTGCCTCCGCAGTAGAGGACCCGCAGGGGGTAATCGGCGTCTGACCTGGCACCGCTCCTGCCGTCCCCTCTGCAGTCGGGGAGCACTGGCTCGGCCACGTCTGTGGCCATGTCACAAGCCTGGAGGACACAGGGGGAGAGAATCAGGATCCAAGGAATGGGGCTGGGGAAGTCACATCCCTCCCAGCTCAACGAGAACCCCACAGGGAAGAGTACAAGTGTCAGAAGAGCACGACAGATCAGGGAGGAGAAAACGGGAGTCAGAAATAATGAAAACGTGGGGGAAATGGCAACAAAGGACACCAAGCAGTACTGGAATTCTAGCACAGAAGGGGAAAGAAGCCAAAGTGCCACAAAATGAAGACCTTTCAGAAACCACACAGAACACGCTGGGTTAAGGACAACGTGAAGTATCATGTTAAGTCAGTGGCACATGAACAGTGGGAGCAGATACCTCTCTCATATTAGCAAAGGAAAGGGATTTAAATCAGTGCCTGAAGAGCCACAATCTGATCCAAGAACACTGGGGGAAAAAAAAACAACAACCAAAGAGCATAAAAAAAAAGAAAGCAAATTCAAGCCACTAATGGGTTCAATAGTGGTTTACACACACGTTTTCAAGCAAGGGACTTGGAAGACAGGAGCCAACAAGGAAAGAGTTTGGAACACACAAGCAATCCCCAGGACGATGGGAACAAACAGGATACGTGTGAAGCAGCCTCGGAGGTTGCACAAGCTGTGCTGAGCAGCGAGGAGCACTGAGGGAAAATTCCAGAGGCCGTGGGTTCAGGGTAGGGGGACAAGGACAGCATGGAGATGGTCACAGCGCGGGTGGAGGTGTTGGGGTGCTCATGAGACCACAACTGGGTGCAGGAGGGTGCTGGCTGGTCAGGGGAAAAGTGAGGGCAGGTCGGGGGAAGAGTGCTGGGACAGCAGGCACGGCGGGGACCAGGAACACGGTGAGATGGGGAGCCGGGGGTATCTGTGGGGGCAGAACTGAG
>VZRX01001785.1:63238-129123 GCA_013398075.1 Notiomystis cincta
GGGGCGGCGGGGCGGCCCCGGGCCGGGGCCGGGGCTCTGCTGCGGGGTCTGGCCGCGGGCAAGCGGGGGGAAAGCGGGGCTGCAGCTGCGGGGAGCGCTGCTGAGAGCGGGGAATGGCTCTTTATGGGAGCTGCTGCAAGGCCAGCGNAACACACTTGTTGCTTTATCTGTAAAATAACTAATATTTATAGTGGAGAGCAAGTTACATGACCTCATAAACTACTTTAATAAACAATTTTTTTTATTATGCTTGTGTGTGTTATAAACACTGTGTTAGTTCATATAAAGAAGCAGAGCCAGCAATGGGCAAAAGGTTCAACAGACCACCAAATCCTGCATCTCTAGAGGAAAAGGGCTCTCAAAAATCTGTATGTGGCAGGTCTTGATCTGGCTGAATTAAACCATTGAAAAGTTGGGGAAACTTCGGTGGTTTAATTCACCTCCAGAATGCCACTGGGACAAGCTTAGGGCGTTTGAAAGGACAAACCCCAGCGCTGCAGTTGCATTATTGTGACTCACCTTCCAAACCTCCCCCTTTTGTCTCCCTGACTCATCCGTGACTCAGGTACCAGGGGACAAATTCAGCAACGCTGGGTCACAGGGACGGTAATGACTTGATAGCAATTGGAGCGTGCACCTTAAAATCTCGCATCGCTCTGCACACAACACGTTTGGACCCTTCCTGTGCTTCCTTACACGAAGTGCCCGTGCAAACAGCGGCGCTGTGCTGGAGACGCGCAGGAGAGAAAACCAGCGGCGAGCGAAACGTCCCGGATCCCCTTCCCCCGAGCGGTGCCTCCGGGAGCCCCGAGCGGTGCCGGCAGTGGCCTGGCAGAGCGGTGCCTCTCCGTGGCCCTTTCCCCGTCCGGGCAGGGCCGGGCCCAGCGCTGCCTCGGGGCGGTGCGCGGCTCCCGCTTCCCCTCCTCGCACCGCCTCTGCCGCTGCCTCATTTCCTGCAGCGTAGGCGGAGGAGGAAGCTCTGTGCCCGCTTTCCTGCCCGGTTCGCCCCGCTCCCCTCTGCCCGGCCCCGCCGAGCCGCCTGCTGCCCTTCGAGATGCCGGTGAGCGGCTCCGCACCNGCCCCGGCAGCGGAGGGAGAGAGGGTGGTCGCTTTGCTCTGCCTTGCTCACATCACCTTCCCCTCAGTGAAATAAACTGCTTTTTACACCCACCCCACCCCAGTCACATCCTCCTCTGCCCCCCACAAAGGTGGGTTGTGAGGAAGTGAGGGATTCCCAGTGGCCTGGCACAGCACAGTCAGGAAAGGTTTGGAAAGTGCATAAAACTAAACTCGTTAGTTGTTTAAAATAGGCTTTCCAGGAAGACTTTGTCATATGCAGAAAGCTGGTTTGTTTTGCACTTAAATAATTTTTTTTGAGTGCATTAAGCCTGGCTTTATTTATAATTATCTACTGTTAATAGCCAGGAATGGAGATAAATTACATATTTTCTAATGACCAACTGACTTTGAATGCAGTGCTCCATAACTCAGGCAGGTGAGCAGGGCTGTTACCCCTTGGTGCTGCCAGGATGGGGTGAGGTCAGGATGGGGATGAACTGTGCCTGCAGACCAACAGCATGGATTTTATCCCTTCTCCCACCACTGCACCTGCAAGTGGTGGCAGTGGTGGTGCTTTCCTGGTACTCACCAGAACGGCACCAAGATCTGAACAGAAAAATAGCAATTGTTGGTGCCAGGAAAAAATGCTGGAAGCATCAGAATGACCTAGGCTGTGGCTCCTGTTTGATGAAGACACGGGGGATGTGATTGGGTATGGAAATGTCTCCTTTGAGTAGGATCAATAAGCAGCTCTCCCTGTCTCTAGGCTTACCACTCCACTTTAATGGACTCAGACACCAAGCTAATTGGGAACATGGCACTGTTACCCATCAGAAGCCAGTTCAAGGGCCCAGCACCTCGAGAAAGTAAGTTTATAAAAATCTCTGAATTACTGGATGTAGCTCATCATCTCAGGGTTGCTCTAAGCCAGTCCCAGCAGCAGTGACAGGAAGAGTCACTGGTGGGAAATGGAAGGCTGTGCAGTTTAGAGAGGAGGAAAGTTTCCAGCTCCCTCAGTTGTGCAAATCATAGAAAATAGTAATGCACAGATAATTGTGCTCCGTGCTTTGCTAAATGAGCTGTTTCAGTACTCAGAGCCTCTGGTTGCTGTTCTGGTGCTTCCCCCTGTGTCTCCCTGTGCTCCTGAGCAGGGTTTTGGGGAGGCTGTGGTGCTGTGAAGCCTCTGTGAGAGGAAGTGGGGCTTTAGCCACAGAGAACTCGCGCTTTGGGCCGCGGGGGTGACACTCGGCTGCTCTGAGGGACCAGCAGTGGGCCTGCAGCACTTGAGGGTGTGGGGCTGCAGGAACTGAAATGGAGTTCAGGCAGCCTGACAGGGCAGCCAGGGACAGATTCCCTCTGGCACTTGAAGTTCCCAGGTGTGGCATTCCCCAGAAAGGTGGCGGTTCAGCTGGGGAAGGGAAATGTACAGGGAGTGTTTCTGGATTTGGGCAGTCTTGGATGGTAGCAAAAGTCAGCGTGTCAGGGTTCTGCTCCCCTCCTTTATTTGAAGAGGATAATGGAATCTGAGTGATTGTGCTGGTTTGCTTTCTCCAAAAACATTCTTCCTATTCTTTTATGATGTTAAAACTCTGATGAGTTACTCAAAAGTGGGGAACTGCTGAATTGCTGCTGTTTGTGATGTTTTATCACAGGGGAAGGAGAAGGGAGTAGGAAGCTTAAATATTACAGTCTGAGCTCATGGTGTTGCAGAAGTTTTCTGCTACATGGTGCTGACTTCTGCTTTTTGTAAATACCACGGTTTTGCCTTTGCAATAATCCTTATTTATGTATTTCAGTGAGTAAAAGTTATTACAAATGTGGTATAACAGTGCACTGCTTAACTCTGTCTCTTTTCTGTTAGCTAAGGACACAGATATTATAGATGAAGCCATCTACTACTTCAAAGCTAATGTTTTCTTCAAAAATTATGAAATTAAGGTAATTTTTTGAGATAATGAGCTAGTTCTTTGGAGGGTTGGGTGCTGTGAATATAAATTTTCAAGGAAATAATTCTAGAGATCAAAAAAGCCCCCCTTGCACTTAATCTTTAAAGTTGGGTAAATGTCATGAATTGCAAATCTCTCTCTCCTGGGGAACCTATGGCCCAAAATGGCTTGAGTTCATTCCTGGTTTAGACTTTATCAGTGCCACAAAGTGCTGTAACCTCAGAGTTCCTGCTCTTGCTTTGCAGAACGAGGCTGACAGAACACTGATCTATGTGACCCTCTACATTTCTGAGTGCCTGAAAAAGCTGCAAAAGGTAGGGAAACGGAATTTCTGTGCAGGGGGGAAACAGCCTGTTCTGAGGATTGTTCTCAGCAAAGGATTTCCTGATATTCTCCTTCCAGGGGCACAAATAATCCTGTTCACCTCAGTCCCAGTTGTCAGAGTTTCAAATACCCCAAGGCTGTGTTGCTCTTCTTGATGAGTTTTACATTACAGATTTGTAAAATATTTGGGTCTAATGCTCTCCCAGCTTTTGTTCCTAACTGCTAATGCACTGTTTGCCTGGTTCTTCCAGTGTAACTCCAAGGGCCAAGGAGAGAAGGAAATGTACACACTGGGAATCACAAACTTCCCAATCCCAGGGGAGCCCGGCTTTCCACTCAACGCCATTTACGCCAAACCTGCCAACAAGCAGGAGGAAGGTAAGGCTGAGCCAGGGCCTCTGAGGGTCACACTTTAACTGCAGTTAGAAAAATTACTGTCACAACTCCACCTTCTAAATCTGCAGTCTGTTTTCTGAAGGCAGCACAGGCTGGATTTTCTGACCTTGGGGGTTCCCCTGGATCCACAGATAAACTGAGCAAACCAACCCAGCCAGCTGGGAGTCCCTGCAGATGTGAAGCTCCCTCTCTGCTTTAGGCAGGGATCTCTGATGCCTCCCTGTTAAATCCAGGGTGGGTTGTGCTGCCCAGTTTACCCTGGTTTGCTGTGCTGCTTTCAGAGGTGATGAGGGCCTACCTGCAGCAGCTGAGGCAAGAAACCGGCCTTCGCCTTTGTGACAAAGTGTTTGATCCTCAGAGTGACAAGCCAAGCAAGGTAAGAGTTCAGTGGTGAGAGGTTTGGGGTGTTTTATCAGCCAGGTGTGGAGAGAAGTGAGAAGATGGGCTGAGGAGGGTGGGGAACTTCAGCCAGGCCTGACTGATGTTACAGTGAGATGGCAGCTGCAGGTTATCAGTAAATTTAATTTAATGTGTTATGACAAGTGAGTGCCAGTTTGGGTGACTCCCAAAAGCAGGGCAGCAATAAGAGGGCTCTGGTTCAGCTCTTCAAAGCCCTGCACATCTGCTCGTGGCTGGGGTTCCAAATGGAAGTTCACAAGCACGAGAGCTGCTGCTTCTCTTCCCAGGCAGCTCTGCTTTGAGAGCTGCTCTGAAGTCGATGGTTTGCCTGGTATCCAGATTGAACCAAATCACTGATCAGTGAATGAGCCACCTCCTGAGTGCTCACGTGCTTCATGTGCAAAGGTGGCTGCATTCAAATCAGGCTAATTCAGTTTCAAAGGCATAGCTTTCTGATGCATCCCTCATTTATGGAATAAAATATACTAAAGGTAAGATAGAGAAAGGACAATTTCCCATTTTAATTCAAAGTCCTGTAATATGAACTCAATGTGTCCATTCCTGTTGTCTTGTTCACTTCAATTCCAGTAGAAACCAGTGTGGACAACTATGTATGAAACTGGAGCCTTAACATTTTGTTGTATGTCAGAAATTGAATGCTTTAAAGTCAATGGAAACCACTTTTGCACATTTTCTGACTCTGTGCTTCCTTCTGCAGTGGTGGATCTGCTTTGTGAAGAGGCAGTTCATGAACAAGAGTCTCTCAGGCCCTGGGCAGTGAAGCAAAGTGGCAACAACTTTAAGCATTTCCACAGCAAGGTGTTCAAGTCTTTTGCCTTTGTTTTGGATACCATTTTGTACCAAGGAATAATTAAGTGCTTATGAAGTAAAAAAAAAAAAAAAAAGAAAGGAAAAAAACCAAACCTGTCAATGAGTGAAATGAGTGATAGAGGGAGGGAGAGCAAAAAAGAGAAGTTGTGTAAGCAAATATTATTAAGCTGGTGCTTAATAAGTGATTTCTAACGTGCTGTTTCAGATGCAAGCTGCTTTGTAATCGTGGCTACAGCATTTCAAACAGGGCTTGTATTTAAGAGAAGAAATGGGCTTGGCTGTGGGGCAGGGGAGCTGTGTCATTGCTCTGCTGGCTGGAGTCTGGGTGTTGTTTGTCCAGGGAAAACAGACCTCTCACGCTGTGTTGTCCAGTGCAGTGATTTTTACCTTGTTTTCAATAAAATTCGCTTGTAATTAACGTGGTAACTACTGTGTGTCTTATGGACAGCCTTCAGAGAAATCAAAGAGGGGATTTTTTTGTGGAAGACTTTGAGGTGACCAACAAGAGCCTGGAGTGCCAGGACAAAGGGGAATGGCTTCACACTGACAGAGGGCAGGTTTAAATTGGATATTGGGAAAAAAAATCCTCCCTGTGAGGGTGGTGAGGCCCTGGCACAGGTTCCCAGAGAAGCTGTGGCTGCCCCATCCCTGGCAGTGTCCAAGGCCAGGATGGGACTTGGAACAACCTGGGATAGTGGAAGGTGTCCCTGCCCGTGGGTGGAAGGAGATGATCTTAATGGCCCCTTCCAACCCAACCCATTCTGTGATTCCATGTTTACTGTGTAACGTTAATCAGTAGGAAGTGAATCTCACTGAAAACTCGGATGAACACAGGGGCTGCCGTTTGCAGCAGTTTACCTGGCTGTTTAGCAGGTCTGTCTCTGCAGAGCTGTGCTGCTGAAATGCCTTTACAGGGTAACACAGGCAGATCCCCCCACACCTGGCTCTGTGGCTGCCCTCCTTCATGGTGGAGTCAAACACTCAGAACTGGTAAGAAGTGGCTGTTCTGATGATTTCTGGAAGAACACAAATCCACGTTTAGTTTATTCAGGTTTTGTTCCTTCATGGCAGGACTCGTGTCACACTCTCCACACAGCCCCAACACACTTTTAGTGTTACCTGAAGCCCAGTGCTGGTGAGGTTCTGCTGCCTGGTGTGTTTGTCTGCTGAGAGCTGTGTTCGTCTCCCAACAGCACTGGCAGCATGTCCAGAATGAAAGTTCCCACTGATTATCAATTTTTAGGAATAGGATAGCCATGTTTTTGTAATAAAGGTGGGAAAAGTTTATGATTATCTCTCAGTCCATCCTTGTACTTAACGGTACCCCTAGTGAGGCATTTCCCAGAAGAAACGTAGGTTCTGAAAGGTCTTTCTCCTCAGTTACCAATTTCTACGGGCAGGAGCTTGGTTATCTCGGAGACCTCAGTCACATTTAGCTGCAGCAACCATCACCATATTCTCAGAGGGACAAGGGGCGGACTTGGGAGCTGTGGAGGCACGGGGAGTGTTGTATCTCCCACCAGAGGACACCCAGAGGCGCGGATCCCTCACTCGCCGCGCCCGGACCCCGCTCTCCCCTCACGGCCGTTCCCGCCGCCGCGGGGGGTCCTTAGCGCGGGCTGCCCCTCTCGCGCCTGTCGGGCCGCGCAGGCAATGCCTTGGCCGCCTGCAGGCGGCGGCGCGCGAGGACCCCTCGGTGGCGCCATTTTGGAGTGGGGCGGGCGGCGGCGGCTCCGTGCCCGGTGCCTCTCCCGGTTCCTCTCCCGGTGCCTCTCTCGGTTCCTCCCCCCGTGTCTCTCCCGGTCCCCCCCGCCCCGCCGGCGGCAGCATGAGCGTGGTGGAGCACGTGCGCGAGATGGCGGCCGCCGGGCTGCACTCGAACGTGCGGCTGCTCAGCGGGCTGCTCCTCACCATGAGCGGCAACAACCCGTGAGTGCCCCGCCTGAGGGAGCGCGCGGGGCACGGAGTGCGGGGGGAGCGCGGCCGCTCCGGGGCTCTCCCTGTCCTCTCCCTGTTCCTCTCCCTGTCCCTGTCCTGTCCCTGCCCGGCTGTCGGCACCAGCGGCCCTTCGGGGTGCCCGCCTCAGCGCGGGTCACAGACCAGCCCGTGGTTCACGGTGGAAGGACCTTGAAGATTGTTTTGTTTCCCCTCCCACCATGGGCAGGGACACCTTCCACTGTCCCAGGTTGCTCCAAGCTTCATCCAACTGGCCCTGGGCGCTTCCAGGGATGGGGCAGCCACAGCTTTGCTGGGCACCCTGTGCCAGGGCCTCCCCAGCCTCACAGGGAAGAATTTTTCCTGATATCCAGTCTAACCCTGCCCTCTGTCAGTGGGAAGCCATTCCCCCTTGTCCTGGCACTCCGGGCCCTTGTAAATTGTCTCTCTCCGTGTTTCTCGTTGGCTCCCTCCAGGTCCTGGAAGGGTCATCTGGTCTGCTCCAATGCTGGGAGTGTTAAAAATTAAGTTTGTATAATGTGGGAATAGGGATTAGGACCAGAACAGCTGTACAAAGGGCTGGGTTACCTTTTAAACTTGAGTCTGTTCAAACAAAACTCTGTTCTGAAGTCTGAAGGGGCAAAATGCTGGATCCTCACTAATAAAAGGTGGATAAATCCTAGGAGAAAGCTGAGGCAGTGTAATGGACATTGACAGCCTGGGGCTTGTTATGGGAAGTGGCCAAGCAGCCAAACACTGAGCTGTTGTTGCCGAGGAGGTGTCAGGATTTGTTTGTTTACAGATAAGAGGAATTGGTGAGATAAACCCTGTGACTCAGTGTCCTTCCAGTGCAGTAAAGAAGCTGCAGTTGCAGGTTGGAGCCAGACAAACCAAAGCTACAAACACTTGGGATCTGTAAGGTTTTGATTCTCGTGTGATCTGAGCCTTTCTGTCTGCATTTCTTCCAGGGAACTGTTCTCTCCCTCTCAGAAGTACCAGCTCCTGGTGTATCATGCAGACTCCCTGTTCCATGACAAGGAGTACAGGAATGCTGTCAGCAAGTACACCATGGCCTTACAGCAGAAAAAAGCCTTGAGCAAAACCTCCAAAGTCAGACCTTCCACTGGGAATGCTGCATCAGCACCCCAGAGCCAGGTATTTAAGGGCATTAAGATAATGTGCTGCACAAAGTCCTCATGGTCCCCTTCTGTTTAATGTTGCTGACTCAATATTCACAGATCCTTAAGATGGAATCCCTGCCAAGTCTATCCCAACCATGTTCCCTGAGCATCACTTTCATGTCTTTTGAACCCCTTGGATTGTGCATTTATCATGTCAAATAAACCTGACATTTAAGGCTAATTAATTTAATAATATCTGTGTGTGTTTTCTAATGCAAAACCTAAAATGGAATTTTTCTGTATGTGTACTTCACACTTTTAATTTGAAGACAGGAGCAATATGAACTAGCAGTGAGTTGCTTTGTTAACTTGCTTGCACCAGGTGTTTTCATAAATATTTAGGAGGAAACCTCATTGAAAGTTTCATACCTGATTAAACCAACATTTCTTTTTTGTTTCAGTGTTTGCCATCAGAAATTGAAGTGAAATACAAAATGGCTGAATGTTACACAATGCTGAAGCAAGATAAAGATGCCATTGCTATTCTTGATGGGATTCCTTCCAGGCAGAGAACTCCAAAGGTGAATTCTGGCAGGTTTTTGTCACAGGTTCTTGGGCAGTGTATCTGCAGGGCAGAACAATATATAGCTATAACGGCATTATGTCTTTTTCATTAGTTAAATATTACTTGGTAGCATTTCCTAATTTTAAATTAGCTGATTTGAACCCTTTTCTTTAAAATCATACCAATTTTGCATTTCCTCTGTTAGAAAGAATTAACAAAAAAATCCCAAAAGGAGTTAAATGTTTTGTGCATCTTTATTAACTTCTTGTGTAGTTGCAGCAATGCCAAATCCTTGAAAGGCTGAAGACTTTGGCAAGTAGAAAGTTTGCTGGTGCTCCATCTTTTAAAATCTTTTAATCCTTTTCAACAACAGTTTAGATAATGTTAAATATTTAGATCCCTTTGTGGTCTGCAGTGCCAAACCTGTGGAGTCTTTGCTTGCTCAGTCTTTGCTCAGAAGGGCTTAAAAGATTAACACATCAGATCAGCCAAGTGTGTTTCATGTTAAATTGTCCTAGAAGTGTACATGGCTTAAACTGCAGTTAATGTCAGAGGGTTCTGTTCAGGGACCAGCTTGCAGGACAGCAGAAGAGGAAAAGGTTGAGAAAAGCAAACTTTGTGCCTGTGTAGCCCAGGAAATGAAAGTGCTGCAGCAGAAACCAGCTACTTGTGTTGTGTAGAGCTGAGATAATTTCTGTTCTTTAGTCAATCATGGCTTCATTCAGAAGCTCAATGGAAACTCTCTCTGCCTTGCTGAGCTAATTCAGACACTTCCATGGATACAGAGATTCCTGGAAGAGACTGATTAATGGATATACAGATCCTTCTTGGCATCATGGATGAGCACTTGCTCATCTTTTGACTTCTTTGATGCAAACTCCAGATTTCAGGCTGCACTGTGCATGTACAAAAGAATGTAGATTTTATTTCTGTACTCAGGAAGAAGCCACAGCTTTCATTTCATTCTGTGTGGTACCTTGGAGTGTGCTCAGAAGTGCAGGTGATTTTGTCTTCTGCCCAGAGCAGAGGCAGGCAGGCTGTGACCCTTCTGAGTGATTCCTCCTTCCTCACACTCAGCTGTCCCCACGTTTCTGTTGTTTGCAGATCAATATGATGCTGGCAAACCTCTACAAGAAAGCAGGGCAGGAACGCTCCTCGGTGACGAGCTACAAAGAAGTGCTGAGGCAGTGCCCCTTGGCCCTGGATGCCATCCTGGGTGGGTGTCTGCACACTGAGGGCATTGCAGTGTTGTAATCTGAATTATTGCACTGCTGCAACTGTCCTAATCTGAATTATTCCACTGCTGTAGCTGTCTGGCATTTGCATGCTGTACCCCCATGGTATAAACTGTAGCAGGCCCTGTTCCTGCTTGTCCAGGGACTGAGTTTTTGGTCCTCAGACAATTTGTATCAGAAGCAGTGTGGGGTGGCTGAGATTGACGTGTGACTCCTTCCAAACAGGCTTGCTGTCACTGTCAGTGAAGGGAGCAGAAGTGGCCTCCATGACCATCAATATAATCCAGAGCATTCCCAACCTGGACTGGCTCTCTGTGTGGATCAAGGCTTATGCCTTTGTGCATACTGGAGACAACACCAGGGCAATAAACACCATTTGGTAAGAGTTGAAAGAGAGTGGTGCAGTCAAATAATGTAGAAATTCTATATATAATGATATCCAAAATGGAGTTTATAAAAAACGTGCATTGTTTTCTCTCTAAGCTCTTTAGAGAAGAAGTCATTGCTGAGGGATAATGTGGACTTGCTGGGGAGCTTAGCAGACCTGTACTTCAGAGCTGGAGATAATAAAAACTCTATCCTAAAATTTGAACAGGCACAAATGCTGGATCCTTACCTAATAAAAGGTGAGTAAATCCTGAGAGAAGGTTGACCTGAAGTGTAACATGCAGTGGAATATTGAATATTATTTACCCAGCTTTCAGTTCAGAATTGACATTCAGGAGCTGCGTGGCTCCAGCCCTTCCTGGTGGTTGCCCAGTTTAAAGCAGAGGTTTGTGGGTTTGGTGGCTTTCTTTTCTTGTGAATGAACTTTCCATTGGTCAAGGATTGATCTCTTAGGAATGTGTCTCTTTAGGAATGGATGTTTATGGTTATTTATTGGCACGTGAGGGTCGGCTGGAGGATGTGGAGAACTTGGGCTGCCGGCTCTTCAATATTTCTGACCAGCATGCAGAGCCCTGGGTGGTGTCTGGGTGAGTTGATTTCTTTCCTTCTCACCTCAGCTCTTGATTTGCTGAATGTGGTGGGTTACAGCTGACACAGTGGGTTCAGCTTATTTCTGATCTGTTTCGTTCAGCTGGGTTCAGTTTATTTCTGTCCTACCTGTTTTGTTCTTGGGGAACTCAAATTACCTCTCTGTGAATAGAATCATGTTTGTTTTCTGTATGTTAAATCTGTTAGAGTTACACACCTGTGCAATACCAACAATACATTAAATAGTAACAGTTCTAGTATTTATAATATTTATAATAAAATTTATAATGAGTTTTCTGTATTTCTGAAGAAGTTTTTTTCTTTCCCTTCAAGCCCAAGAAGTTCAAAACCCTCAGGACTACACACAGGCAGTGCAGGCACCACAGGCAGGGCATATTTACAATTGCACACACCTGTGCAATACCAAGAATACATTATATAGTAACAGTTCTAATATTTATAATGGGTTTTCTAAATTTCTGAAAGAAGATTTTTTCTTCCCTTCAAGCCCAAGAAGTTCAAAACCCTCAGGACTACACACAGGCAGTGCAGGCACCACAGGCAGGGCATATTTACAATTGCACACACCTGTGCAATACCAAGAATACATTATATAGTAACAGTTCTAATATTTATAATGGGTTTTCTAAATTTCTGAAAGAAGATTTTTTCTTCCCTTCAAACACAAGAAGTTCAAAACCCCCACGACTACACACAGGCACCGCAGGCACCGCAGGCACCGCAGGCACCGCAGGCACCGCAGGCACCGCAGGCACCGCAGGCACCGCAGGCACCGCAGGCACCGCAGGCACCGCAGGCACCGCAGGCACCGCAGGCACCGCAGGCACCGCAGGCACCGCAGGCACCGCAGGCACCGCAGGCACCGCAGGCACCGCAGGCACCGCAGGCACCGCAGGCACCGCAGGCACCGCAGGCACCGCAGGCACCGCAGGCACCGCAGGCACCGCAGGCACCGCAGGCACCGCAGGCACCGCAGGCACCGCAGGCACCGCAGGCACCGCAGGCACCGCAGGCACCGCAGGCACCGCAGGCACCGCAGGCACCGCAGGCACCGCAGGCACCGCAGGCACCGCAGGCACCGCAGGCACCGCAGGCACCGCAGGCACCGCAGGCACCGCAGGCACCGCAGGCACCGCAGGCACCGCAGGCACCGCAGGCACCGCAGGCACCGCAGGCACCGCAGGCACCGCAGGCACCGCAGGCACCGCAGGCACCGCAGGCACCGCAGGCACCGCAGGCACCGCAGGCACCGCAGGCACCGCAGGCACCGCAGGCACCGCAGGCACCGCAGGCACCGCAGGCACCGCAGGCACCGCAGGCACCGCAGGCACCGCAGGCACCGCAGGCACCGCAGGCACCGCAGGCACCGCAGGCACCGCAGGCACCGCAGGCACCGCAGGCACCGCAGGCACCGCAGGCACCGCAGGCACCGCAGGCACCGCAGGCACCGCAGGCACCGCAGGCACCGCAGGCACCGCAGGCACCGCAGGCACCGCAGGCACCGCAGGCACCGCAGGCACCGCAGGCACCGCAGGCACCGCAGGCACCGCAGGCACCGCAGGCACCGCAGGCACCGCAGGCACCGCAGGCACCGCAGGCACCGCAGGCACCGCAGGCACCGCAGGCACCGCAGGCACCGCAGGCACCGCAGGCACCGCAGGCACCGCAGGCACCGCAGGCACCGCAGGCACCGCAGGCACCGCAGGCACCGCAGGCACCGCAGGCACCGCAGGCACCGCAGGCACCGCAGGCACCGCAGGCACCGCAGGCACCGCAGGCACCGCAGGCACCGCAGGCACCGCAGGCACCGCAGGCACCGCAGGCACCGCAGGCACCGCAGGCACCGCAGGCACCGCAGGCACCGCAGGCACCGCAGGCACCGCAGGCACCGCAGGCACCGCAGGCACCGCAGGCACCGCAGGCACCGCAGGCACCGCAGGCACCGCAGGCACCGCAGGCACCGCAGGCACCGCAGGCACCGCAGGCACCGCAGGCACCGCAGGCACCGCAGGCACCGCAGGCACCGCAGGCACCGCAGGCACCGCAGGCACCGCAGGCACCGCAGGCACCGCAGGCACCGCAGGCACCGCAGGCACCGCAGGCACCGCAGGCACCGCAGGCACCGCAGGCACCGCAGGCACCGCAGGCACCGCAGGCACCGCAGGCACCGCAGGCACCGCAGGCACCGCAGGCACCGCAGGCACCGCAGGCACCGCAGGCACCGCAGGCACCGCAGGCACCGCAGGCACCGCAGGCACCGCAGGCACCGCAGGCACCGCAGGCACCGCAGGCACCGCAGGCACCGCAGGCACCGCAGGCACCGCAGGCACCGCAGGCACCGCAGGCACCGCAGGCACCGCAGGCACCGCAGGCACCGCAGGCACCGCAGGCACCACAGGTAGTGCACGTTTACAATTGCACATACTTGTGCAATACCAAAAATACATTATATAGTAACAGTTCTAATATTTATAATGGGTTTTCTAAATTTCTGAAAGAAGATTTTTTCTTCCCTTCAAACACAAGAAGTTCAAAACCCCCACGACTACACACAGGCACCGCAGGCACCACAGGCACCACAGGTAGTGCACGTTTACAATTGCACATACTTGTGCAATACCAAAAATACATTATATAGTAACAGTTCTAATATTTATAATGGGTTTTCTAAATTTCTGAAGAAGTTTTTTTCTTCCCTTCAAACACAAGAAGTTCAAAACCCCCACGACTACACACAGGCACCGCAGGCACCACAGGCACCACAGGTAGTGCACGTTTACAATTGCACATACTTGTGCAATACCAAAAATACATTATATAGTAACAGTTCTAATATTTATAATGGGTTTTCTAAATTTCTGAAAGAAGATTTTTTCTTCCCTTCAAGCCCAAGAAGTTCAAAACCCTCAGGACTGTGCACAGGCACCGCAGGCACTGCAGGCAGTGCGCATTTACAATCCCTCTCCTCTTTCTGTAGGTGTCACAGTTTCTACAGCAAAAGATACTCCCGTGCCTTATACTTGGGAGCCAAAGCCATCCAGCTGAACAGCAACAGTGTGCAGGCCCTGCTGCTGAAGGGAGCAGCCCTGAGGAACATGGGCAGGGTGCAGGAGGCCATCATCCACTTCCGCGAGGCCATCCGGCTGGCGCCCTGCCGCCTCGACTGCTACGAAGGTGGGAGCTGCTCTCCAGTAATTAAGTATTGCCCCAAACCCCTGTGGTTTGGTCAGGTGAGGGGTGTGAGAGAATGTGTGGGTTTGTAAGAGTGATTTTTGAAAATGGGTTTTGTTGGGGTTTTTGTGTTGTTTAATCTGGATGTAAAGAGATTGAGGTGGTTTGAGCAGCTCGCTTTTGGATGATGGTGTTAGCTGGTGGTTAGTTCTGCTGGGAGCTTTGTTTTGTCATATTTGTTTAAATATTTAAATCCTCAGCAGCTTCAAGTAGATGGTGAGTGGTGATGAGTCCAGGTGAATGTTAATTATCTCAGTAGTGGAATTGGACAAAAACATTACATTAGGTGTACTTAGGGTTGGGGTTTTTTTTAATGCTTGCCCATTAATAAAAATCAAGTCAATTATCTGTAGAATGAGTATACTGACATGCATAGATTGACTTTCTCAGTTGCAATTTGCACTTGCTTATTGGAGTGTCAGCTGTTCAGCACCTGAGTGCTACTAAGTGCAAATAATTGTGGAGGGTGAGTGCTGTGGTGCTGACTCAACCCCTGAAGTGTTTCCATGTGACATCACCAGGTCTCATCGAGTGTTACCTGGCATCCAACAGCATCCGTGAAGCCATGGTGATGGCAAACAATGTCTACAAAACCCTGGGGGCAAATGCCCAGACCCTCACTCTGCTGGCCACAGTCTGCCTGGAGGACCCAGTCACACAGGAGAAAGCAAAGACACTGCTGGACAAAGCACTCACACAGAGACCTGACTACATTAAAGCTGTGGTAAAGAAAGCAGAGCTGCTCAGTAAGTTCCTTTTTTCACACATTGGTTTGTTCCAAGATGCCATTGTACATGGAAGGGTGTTCTGGGGCTGCACTGGTGTGAAGGGTGTAACAGCCACCATACAGTCCAGGGATTTATCACTTCTATCCTGAAGGAATTAATTGCATCCAACAGCTCATATCACACTTAAAGCTATTGCAGCAAAAAGTCAATGTTTAGAGTTAATCTTGCAAGAAGTCGAGCACTGCTGACAGGCCTGGAGGGACAAATAGCCTTGTGTTGGGGAGACTGAGCACTGTGACTTTCTGTAGATTTGTCTCAGCTGTTATTAAAGCAGTAGCTTTGCCTGTGGCCAGGTAGAGAGCAGAAGTATGAAGATGGGATTGCCTTGCTGAGGAATGCCCTGGCCAACCAGAGTGACTGTGTCCTGCACCGCATCCTGGGCGACTTCCTGGTGGCTGTCAACGAGTACCAGGAAGCCATGGACCAGTACAGCATAGCCCTGAGGTAAAGCACACCCTGAGGCTGCAGCAGGTTTGGAAGGACCAGTTATCAGTTTTACTGAGTGGAAAGATGGGCTGATAAATGGTGAGGATGAGAATCAGAGGTGGATTTATATCGTTCTCCCTTAAAACAAGCAAACAAACACACAAATGAGACCCTGGTCTGAAGGCTTTGAACTGAGGAGTGCAAAATGTAGGGACTGTATTAATGCTAAATATGTCACTAGGCTTGTGATTCCCTGACTAACAAAAGGATTAAGGCATGGAATTATTTATAGTCATTAATTATTTTATAGTCAGACTTTAAGATCCATTCCTTTACACTGGAAGGTGCATATAAAAATGAGCTGCTCTATAAATTTAAATAATGTGATTCAACTTAACATAATCTAAATGCTATTTTAGGATGTTACTTTGTTAAATATGCCCATGTTTTGATTGCAATATCTTCAGTTTGCCTTAAATCCAGCACATTATGTCCACTGCAAACTTGTATAGCTTAAATGGGTCAGCTGTTTTTTGCCTGCTTAGGTTATATTTAGTCAAGAGTCATTTAAACTTTTACTGCTTTCATGTTACTTTATAATTAGTATTGTTGGGAGAGGTGACTAAGATTTCTGGAAGAGTGGGATGTTTAGATAAACGTGTTCTTGGGGATCAGAACTGTTTTATAAAGAGATTTAAGACTCAGTGTTACAGTAGCTGGAGGGGAAGTTGCATCATCATCTAAAATAAGCTTCCTGATGATGTTAAACAGGAAGTGCAGACAGCAGGATGAGATTTTATTGTTACTCTTTCCACCGAGGTCACAAAGAGGAAAAAGAAAAAAATTCAGGACAATGTTTTCTTTTTCTTCTTTCTTCAGTTTGGATCCAAATGATCAGAAGTCACTGGAAGGGTTGCAGAAAATGGAAAAAGAGGAAAGTCCAACAGATGCCACCCAGGAAGAAGATGTGGATGACATGGAGGGAAGTGGAGAAGAGGGGGACTTGGAAGGCAGTGACAGTGAAGCAGCTCAGTGGGCAGATCAAGAACAGTGGTTTGGGATGCAGTAAAAGCCTCCTGCTGCTTGTCTTGGACACACCACTGAGGCCACTCTTCTGGGAAGAACAGAAACTATGATTTTTTTTCAATAACAAAGGACTTTTTTTCATTTTTTAACAGACTCTGCAACCAATTAATAATTCTGTGCATCTCAATACCATGGAGATTCTTGATGCTTCTTATTTATTAAGTGTAAGGGACTAACTGCATCCAAGGTTATTTGCAACTTCCATTTTGACAAAATTCCCACTAAATCTAAACCCATCAGAATCTGAGGTGTGTAATGAGCCTGTTGGTTGTGATGAAAACAATGTTTGAGTTCTGTCCAGGGCTGGGTGTGCTTGGGCAAGTTGTAAATACAATGGTTTGTACTCCTTTGGGGGAAGGGTCTTGCTTCTTTGCATGCAGCCATTTGAGTCTGGGGGAGCTGCTCCCAGTGAGGTCTGGGGGAGTTGAGTGTGGCTGAAAGCAGCACTTTCCTTTGGCTCTGTTTGTTGAATTAATTTGTCTTTTTCTAGGGCATTACCTGTGCTGTCCAGGAGAAGTTTGGGACAATAGGGAGCTTGGACTTGCAGGACACTTTTTGTAGCTGACTGATTCTCTGTGTACAGAATTGAGCCAGTGGTGGAGAATTAAAGTAATTTCTTCAACCCTTACTAAACCCTGCAATCACTTAAAGTCTATACATGAGCATTTATTTTAAAATGCAGTTTAGTTTTATTTCTGTATGTTCCTGGAAGGTTTTGCAGCAGTGACTCAAAGCACTTTACATTCAGTGTACAGCACTGACATTTAAAATGCTATAAAAAGAATTCATCCCTCTTCCCTTGCACTGCTGGAGAAATGTTGAATTATGCAAATACACATATTGTCCTGTTTTTTCCATGTTTATGTACTTCCTGGGTTTGTCAGGTAATTTTTGAATCCATGTCTTTTCCCCTCACCTTTTGAAGCCAAATTGCTTCACATACAAATTCCCACCCTCAGCATTTCAAGGGTGAACTGCTTTGGGTAATCTAGAAACTGTTTCACTTCTGTGGGCTTGATGTGTGGGAAGAGGAATTACTTGTTTTTCTTGCAGTTCTGATTTCCTTAATCTTTACCAAAACGTGTTTTTTCAGTCTTTGTGTTGAGACTTTAATTCCCTTTGTGTTTATTTTGTTACCACAGGTATGCTGGAGCACACAGACTTTTTAGAAAGCTAAAAAAATAGGTTTAAGTATCAGCTGAAGGGAAAATGGCTGTTTGTTACAAACACATGACATGGAAAAGAAGCTTCTCCCTGAAAGGCAGATGAGGGTAAAATATCCCTGTGTGATGTTGCATAAAAATGCACAACAAAAGGAAGAGCAGAATCTTGTCTGGTTTGGAAATGTTCTGGTATGTCATGGCTTTCAAAGGAGGAGCCCAGCAGTTCATCCATTTAAGAAAACAGCTGGATCCTGATCTCTCTGGAATTCTGTGGGCTTTAGAGTTTCCAAAACACCAAGCTGAGTGATGGTTGTGTGAAGGTGATGGGGAAGAACAGCAGAGCAGTTGGATGGGCAGGAGCTGCTCCTGCTCTTCAGGAAGTGAATCCAGCCAGTGTGTGCAGCTCAGGGAGAGCAGAGAGTTCTTCAATGACTTTCTGGCAGGTGAGAGCCTCGTCCTGTTCATCTCTTGGCCTCTGCTGGGGGATGCAGTGAGTGGATTTCAGCTCATGACAGACAAAATGTGCCAGCACATGCAGAGCATCTGCTCTTAGGTAAAAAACCTTTGCTTTCTCCTCACACTCAGCATTCACCAGATCTGTTCTGCAGCTGAAAGCTGGGGAGCTGCATTAGCTTTCCTCTGCTGTGGATGAGAATGGAGTTGTTTGTGTTACTGAACTAAAGACAGATACGTTTCACTGTGATGAGGAGTGTATGAGGTTTGTGATGTATTTTCCAGCCATTTTATTCTAATGGTTCCTTTGAATGGGTGGTTCATTGCAGGTGGAAACCACTGGCTGTACACATCTCTGAAGTATTTACACACAACAGGAAGCTGGAGAACCACAGCTCTATTTATTGAAACCATGTGTTTGTAGACAATGTGATAATCTCTGCTTCAGAACAGGCAGGAAACCAGAACGACTTCAAGACGAGGCCTTAAGTGCAGCTTCAGCAAACAATTCCAGGAACACCTAAGAGTGCCTTGAGATGGCTGTAGAGAGTAGAGTTGTATCCTCACAGCTTTGCTCTCCTGAGTTGGTTCCGTAATGAGAATGAGAAGCTGCCAGGGTGTGCAGGTGAAGCCTGGTGAGTGCCTGAGCTGTGTGAGATCTTTGCTAAGAGCTGCACCGTGCCTGTGGAACTTGGAGGTGCCATGCATGTAGAGGTTGTATAGAGATATTTTTGGCCCTCACTTCAGAATTCTAGAGGGATTCTGCTTGCCTATTAATGAGCCTTCATTACTGCTTTAATTTTAGAATGTGATCTCTGGTTTTGCAGAGCTCTGGTGCTCTCCAGTGCAGTTATAGGCATTTAGTTCAGGGAATATAACAATTAGCCTTTAATAAGCAGCTGCCCTCATTCCCTCCCTCAATCACATGCTCTGCACCCAAGAAGAAAAGATCACAAAGCCAAGAACTGAAGCTCAGGCTGTATTAAATCAGTGATGGAAGTGAAATAGTTTGGACATAAGGCAAGGAATCTGTTCCTGTCCAGTTGTACTGTGAAGTGTTGGTGTGTCTGAGGCTGGGTAAGGGCAGAGTGCCCCTGTTTGCCTGAAATCCTTGAATTTAAATCACCTGTTTCATTACTAACTTAATTCTTTCCTACTTGGACAGGAAGTGATGGGAAAGGGACAGAATTTCTTCAGACTGTACATAGACTTGGGTAAGGGCTAAAAGGCTGAATTTCCCAGTCTAAAAGGGGCACACATTCATGGTGGGGTTAGAAATTGCCTAAATAATGCATTTACTCCTGTCATGTGCTGATAACACCTGAAATACTGTCAGTGGTTCTAATTCTGATTTCTGATAATGGGAGTTCTAGAATTGTGAAGCAGAAATAAAGGAGGGACTGAGGACTGCTGGCCAATGTCAGTGTTCTCTCCTGAGTGGAGGTGCTGCTGCTTTTGCTGCTGCTGCTGATTATAGAGAGATTTTGGATTAACTAGGACTTTTTTTTTCTCCCTTTCAGTAACTGTCTTCCTCATTAAGCCTCTTTGTGTGGTGATTCTTCCCTCCTTGCTTTTCAGGAGCTCAGTGATGTGGAAACTGATCCATCCAGGGCAGAAGCAGGCAGGATTTCTGATTCAGCAAACCTTACTCTCCCATTTAGATCTCAGTGGTAAGAAAATCTCAAAGGCTGTGTCCTTTCAAGTTAACAAACATACCACAACCAGATATATTTAAAAAAACCAGATCTGCAGTCTCCATGGCTCTTAAATTTAGTGACCTTAGGAGGGCTTAACCTCAGTGTAAACCTACAATTTCAAACTCAATAGCTTTGTTGGTTAAAGTGTCCTTTGGCAGCTGGCCAAGAGAAGGCAAGGATGTATATAAGACTGGATGTTTGGGGAGGAAATAGATAATAAAATACAGTTATTGTGGTGCAAACAACTGGGGGCAAAAATAGAGTGTTTACTTGAGGAACTTCAGTGTAACAATTTATATATTAAGGAAGCCCTTTGGCCAGTCCATGGCTGTCTCTGGATGGAACAACAAAATAGAAAGAATAATCTTTGTTTTCACTGGTTTCAGCCTGGCCTTTGCTTTGCAGAGTTTGGGGTGTGGGTGCCCAGTGGAAGTTTACTCTGTACAAGGCTCCCTTTCCAAGAACTTGAGGGGCCAAAGACTTTGTGAATTTGGAAATCAGATTCCTTTTCCTCCCCTGTTGTGCCATCAAAACAGCAATGTGGCAAATGGGGGTGGTGATGGTTTGGGGTATTAGGTAAACCCCTGGAACCTGATAAATTGACGTCCAGAGTCTTCTCTGTGCTTCCATGTGGGTAAACTGTTGGGATGAAATCTTTTAGAAGACCTCTTCAGGTGCTCAGAGCTTCTCTCATTTCTCACCCACCCTCCTGGGGGTGGATGTGGGCTCTAATCACACTCAAATTCACCTCAAAGTAAAAATAGGGATATTTCCTGTCCTCTGTATTTAGAGTTTGGTGTAATATGTCCATAATGCCTCATAACTTGAGCTGTGGGGAGGGGTTCCTTTGCTCTGTGCTGTCAGTGGGCTCATGCACGTGATGCTTTAGAGCTGAGGCTTTGCAGGGAGGAGGAGGAGGAGGAGGGGAAAGATGAAGCTGTTTATTTCAGCATCTCTTACCCCATACCCTTGCACCGAGTGCCTTGGCAACCCAGCGAGCATCACGTTCTCCTCACGTGGCTGTGCTCCAGCTGGGGGACTCGTTCTGCTTAAACTCGCAGATCATCCTTTCAAGAGCTGTTTAAAAATGAGGTGTGAGTTGGTGTGAGCTTGCTCAGCGCTGTCTGAACGAGGAGGCAGCCGAGGAACGCAGCTCGCTGTGACCGCAGCACGAGCTGGGTGCTGAATAACGACTCCTGTCACTGCTGAGCCTTACGGGACTTTCCTGGGGCAGAAGGACGGGGCAGGAGAGCAGCCGGGCTGCAGCGGCTTCAGCCGGTACAGCAGCGCTGGCGAGCTCCGGCAAACGCCGCCTTTCCCAGCCGGGCTCAGGCCGTGCCAGGGAGCAGCTCGTGGGGCGATTCCCCACCTGCCCCGGCCGAAATCCTGCGGTCCTGAGCTGGGGTGTCCGCGGGAAGCGCCGAGGGAGCCCTGGAGCGGGAGGGGCGGTGCCGACAGCGGCTCGAAATCGGGCTGCGGGAGGAGGTGACGGAGCGCTGGCAGCGCCGGGACAGCGGCACAGCTCGGCCTGCCCAGCACTGCACTACCAGAGTAGGAAGCAGCCACCAGCAGCTCAGCCCGGTGCCTTAACGCACCCTCCACCATCCTGTAGAGCTGCTGGACCGTGGAATTGGAGCCTCGTTGCGTTTGAAGGGTCTCAGCCGTGACACCTCGTTTGGATAACGCCGTTTGCCAGCAGGGTGCTGCTATCAGGGGCTGGAGGCTAAGAGGCATTACATTTAATGTAAAACACATTCCTAAGTTGTCTCTTACTCCAAACAAAACCTCGTGTTTGGGCTTTGGAGCAGAGCATTACAGGACACTTGGAAAATCCGGCTTTTACCCTGGGAGTGCTTTAGCCTTGCCCAGCAGCAGCTTTGTGAGCTCGTGGCAGAACAGCCCCTGCCTGGTCTGGGGAAGGGAGCGAGCCCAAACTGCCAAGCCCTCCCAGCAGGATGCTCGTGGTGTGGTTTGGAGCAAACACATTTGGCTCATCTTCCTTTTGCCCACAGAAAGGGAAGAGAGCAGGAGCTACTTCAGGCTGGGGCAATTTAGAAAACAGAACAGGACAGAAAAAAAAATAAAGATGTCGTTGGGAAAGAATTGTTTATTTTACGTTTCTCAGAGGGATTTTACAAACAATGGAGCATTTTAAAAAAACTGAGTGATCAAAGTACTTGACAGTGTCCCTTAAACACACACACAAGCCCCTGGACAGAGGAAATCACACCAGCGAGGAGGTCAGTACTGCCGAGGAGCAGCTGCATAGTTCTAGGAGGAAAGATTGCAATGGTGTTGGTGCTAAAAAGTGTCATCCTGGCATTAAAAGGAGAGCGCGCCGCAGTGCCCAAGCAGGGACCTGTGGCAAACAAAGTGCATCAAATCACACGCCGAGTACGTCTTGTAGAATAAATTTATTTACCTGATACAAATGAAACTAGGTGTGATGCTCCTTACTGTCAGCATGTCAATAGACAATTGATCTTATTTACAACTTCTAAAGGTCACACATGCAGCTGTGGGAACTGGCTACGTCGTTGTTGCTTTTTTGAGATAAATGCATCACGATATTTTGTATTGCACCAACATCTGTCTTACTGCCTTAGATTTAAATAAGTTACATTACAGTGCAAAAGAGGTTGATTTGCACAGATGATAAAAAAATCCAACGTTATGAAGTGGAGGCTTACGGTTTAACATTCACCTGTAATCGTTTCCATGGATTTATAAATAGGAGAGCATTGTACAGAAGCTGTTGGAGTAGGATGTTTGGATGATACAATACAGAGAGATCCGTCTACAACCCAAGGCATGCATTATCTGATATTGTACATTGTATAAACTGACATTTTACATACAGGAACATGGAAATTGGCTGACAGCTCCGCAATTCTTGTTCAAGGATAACCAAACTCTTCTCCATTGCAGCACAGAAACCCAACTTCTCTGGAGAGAGTTCCAACTTGGTAAGCTATATTGCACGTTTGTACATCTGTATCATGAAGTCCTAATGGTACCACACATTTCTTCCACAGAGAACACAATGAGTTTTGTTTTTAGGGAAAGCAAAGAATCTTTACACGATACATGCAGAAGTTTTGGTAGATGTGTTGCTAAAAACACATGCACGCAACAAAACAACCTTACATTTCTGCAAAATTGTTTAGGAAGCGATTACTCCAGTATTGCTGAAAAGGAAAGAAAGAAAAGGCATCAGTTAATGAAAGGATGAATGCTAAGTATCATTATACAAGCAAGACTAAGATCAACAGTGACAGAAGAAAGAATGTTAAGTTTGGTAACTGGCTGCTCTGTCATTGAAGGGACACTCTCAGGTTACTTTGTTCTTGAAGCTCAGAATCCTCTGGATTAAGGCTCAGCTCTCTTGATTATCAGCAGAGCCAGCACTTCCTACTCAAGACTGCAGTGAAAAACAATTAAGATATGTTTAATTAGCTTTTGCCTTTCTCTGCCTGACCAGTGGCAACAGACAATTCTCACTTCTTTAGAACTTTTTACTTTCAAGTTCCATACTACATACTGGTTTCTTTTTAATCGAGGCATTACGGGAAGTTTGGCCCCAAAGTGACCTAAAAATGTCCCTTTTCCAAGTTAGGCAGCTTGTTCTGGGAAGCAGCAGGAAAGCTTTGAAGAAGTCATTAAACTACACGGATTAATGTGTAGGCAAAGGGTAGAGTACAACGTCCTAAAGCTCCTGCTGTACTTCACCCCTACCACAGCACAAGGTCAGCCTTGTGTCTGGAGAGACTGCTCTGAGTCCCTGCAGCTCCAGGGAAGCTCTTCCAAACACTGCTTCAACACTAAAATTTGGGCTCTCCCCTGCTAAGATTTGAAAATGCATATTAATGCAATTAAGGATGTAATTAGCAGAGATTAGGGAAACAGTTAATGGTTAGAAGTGCAAAAAAGTAAACAAGACAGGTGCAAGAGACAGACGACTCTGTATTGGTTTTACCTCCCTTCACCTCAGCAAATTCAGCCCCCTTGGGCTGTGTACCATGAACTCTGGGCTCGAGCTGTGTCTCAGGCTGGCACTGCTGTACTGCATTCTATCATCAGATTAAAAACTCATTTCGTACCAGGAACCTCCCCAGCAGCCTCTCCACCACCACGAGCCTCGGAGCACTTTGACAGACTGCTAGAGATGTTCTTCAGCAGCCTCTGTCACACTCAATTATTTGCAATAATGTTTTGGGAAACCAAGTATGAACTATTTTTATTGCTCAGATGGCAGCAAGAAGGAGCAGCTCGTTGTGTAGCTCAGCACTTTGGATTGCTCACACGTGAAAGCAGAGAGAGCCCAAGGCACTGCAAAGACAAAAGCTCCTGTCTAAAAATTCAATGCGTGACTGCAGCTGCCCGAGCATCCTCCTTGCTACAGAACACGGGATTCAGGAGGAGCTGCTCTCATTCCAAACCCCACTGGGTTCCCAGCACAAGCCAAAATCCTTCCTGGTGTTCCCAGCATAAGGCAGCATCAATCACACGATTGATCCTGGTCTTACACATCCCTCTCACAGTAGAGAATAAGCACTGATGTGTGAGGGCACCAAGGAACCCAGAAAACAGCAGAGATGAAAAAGCTTGGTGAGATGGGAGCAAAGAGAAACAAAAAATATGAAGTTATTTTGTAAGAATGGTGTGGGAGATCAAGCCTGGGGAATTCTGAGTTCTGCTTCACTAAGGGCTGCTGTTTGTATGTTCTGTGGGCTAACAGGGTTCAACAGAAGTCACCTCCTTCAACCCCTGCACTGGGGAGATGGGAGAGGAACTATCTGGGACCAAAGAAATTAAATGAGAGTTTTCACTTTGAGATGTTGGCAAATGAATCTGTCCTGAAAAGTCCTCCCTTCCTGGCTTCTCCAGCTGAAAAGACTGAGGCTGAAGGATGACAGGATCTATACAGCTAAGGATAAACAGTTCAGGTATTTCCTGCAGAAATTACAAACTTTGCACTGCAGTTCTGTACTTTCTGTAACAGAAAAGCCCTGAGCTCCTTCTGCTCCTCCTGCAGCCTCCCCAGCCTGCTCAGCTGCCAGGGCTGAAGCCCAGACCCAGCACTCCAGCTCCAGGATCACCAGGATGTGATTCCAGGGCAGGATGCCTCACTGCCCAGGAAGAAGCTCCTGGTAGGTCTGAACGTTTGGCCAATCCTGACCAGAAAAAGGTGGGATTTACAGCACTTGGAAAACAGAAGTCCTGAAAGCACAGCAGAGCTGCCATCAAACCGAGGTCTGCAACTGCTGATCTGGGGGAACCCTACAGCTCCATTTCTGCAGGAAAACTTGGCCAAGACTGGGAGGAATAGAAGAGAAACAGGGCAGATGAAGATTGCTTGGGCTCTGTAGGAGCACCTTATAAAACTGACTGTTCTGTAAGCTCAGGAGCCTGTAGGGATGGATCCCACTCCATCTGCCCACCACTCATCCAGCTTTCAAGGCAAACTGCAAGGAACACAAGGCCCTACCCCAAGTGCCTCTGAGACAGGGGCACGAATGAGCTCTCAGCTGTCTATGGAAATCCATGACAAGCAGCAAGATTCCTCTTCAGCACTGACAGATCCAACAGAGAAGGTGTTGAATTCTGAATATTCTCAATTCTACTTATTGACAGTCATTTTCCCCTTCAGCTTCTTTAAGAGAGGGAGAAAGGGGGCGTAGAGCAGGATTATTTGGCATGAAAGACAGGAATAGGGTTGTACAAGAAGCAGAATTATTCATGGTGGCAGTCAGACACATGGCTTCAAAAAGGCCACCACATGGTGCTCTGAGGTTCAGGTGAACCCCTGTTCAAGGATTCAGTGGCATTCCTGCCCTGGAAATGTCTGTCAATAGCACTGGGAGCACACTGAACTAAGCTGCTAATTTGTTTCCAGCAAACAACACACTGGTACACACTTTGATCTCAAGGAATCCTACATCACAGGAACTATTATTTTTTGTTTCAAGGAACAGGGATGAGTCTCATGCTGCTCATTTGTTACTGACACAGCAAATGGCCAGCACAGGCCAGTGGTTTTCTGGAATGCAAAACCTTTCTTTGGCTCTTCCACACTAAAAAAGGGCATTCAAGGGGATTTGAATGCTCACAGTTTGGCAACACACCTGCTACAGCATCAGGTCAGCTCCTCTGAGCCACTTCAGCATCAACCCAAACAAGTCAAAGTCTCTATAAACAAAGTATCACAATGCAGTGGAATTTCTGATAGGAACATCTCTCCACTTGAGAGCTTAAACCTAGAGAATTATGTGTGCTCGCTGGATTCCAGCTGGCACCAAGAGAACATGGCCTGGAACTATCCTTCCCCTCTAAGAGGGATCACAGAGCTGTTTGAATTTGGTTACTAAAGCAGACTGAGCCAGCACAAGATAACAGCACCTGCTGCTCTACAGACACAGTGACCCCAGGGCAAGTGCCAAAGACTGCCCTGTTAAGCTGAGACTGTTCTTTTGCCTTCTCAGGTGGCAAATGACAAATAATGAGCTGTTTCTGCCAGGAGCAGCACCTGCCCTTCGAGCACTGCAGGGACCAGGGAAAGGTGCTCAGCTCCGAGGGGCAGCCCCTGTTTCAGAGCAGGGAAAAGCTTTGGAGTAAACCAGCACCTGACCACGAGTACCAGAGAGTTTTGGACACTAAACATTCATGGTAACAGCTGTCAGGGTCTTAAGTTACAGATTTGTTTGATTTTATCTCAAACTTAAGACCAAAAGCTGTAAGACCTCGGAGCACTAAGGCTCCCAGGTGCTATAAAAACAAGACCCTAAAATACACTAAACCAAAAGCAAGTGCTTTGCCTTTGGAATCAGTAATTTGAGCTTCAGACCACAAAACAAGAGTCTAAAGTGGTGATAATAATGTAGCACAGCAGAGTTTGACAAAACACAGCATGGGAATGAAGGAAATTACTATTTATTCTTCAACATGTATACAGCATATGCTATTTTACAGCAAGTCACCACTGGCAGGGTGAAATGGAAGAAAAATACTCACTTTAGTCGATGAAAGTTGGAAGGCATTGGAGAAAAACACCACAGTTAGGACTGTTAATGACTTACACATTGTTGATACAGGACTGAATTTGAAAACATGCTTTAACATTTACCGTAATAATGAAGGTGGTTAGTGCCACATTAAAATAAAAATAGTTCTATACAATATGTTCAATTTGGTCATGTGCTATTTACAGATTTTACAAAAAACACACACGAGCTTGTTACTTCAAGTCAGGCTAACAACAGGCCAGCAGAGTAACTCCATGTATACAACTGAGCATTAGTGCCCTAAGTGTAGGAAATCCAATTTCTAGCTATGCAGTGCAAGTTATTTTTTCAGATCTCAATGCAAATTTTGATCTTAAAGGGGGAAAAAAAAAGAAAGAAAATGAAAGGCTCTGACACGTTTAAAAAAGGTATTAAACCCCAACTTAAACCCTCTTTTGAATTGAAACAGATTGTGAGTGTTAAAAAGGCTTTAGATTGAAGGAGACAGAAGTAGCCCTCCCTATCCCTGCATAATGGGCAACACTGGCAAAAGTAAGGTCTGTTACAATAAAATACAATAGACAAATAAATAATCCTTAAAAAAAAACAACCCTATGTGTGTTGAGAGTATGGAAGAACCCCAGCAGGCTGCACCTGGAATGGTATTTTCTGCATGAGCGAGATCAGGCATACCTCATACAGAAAGTGGTGTAAACAAGGACAGTCAAGAACCGAGAGTGAGGGAAGAGGGACCGAGAAGAAATCCTGACCCAGGGAGCAGCACTCTCTACCCAGTGCAGAAAGTTCTGCTCGTGAACAAAACCTGACTTTATGACAAATTAAGTTTGGATGATCATGCAGAAGACAAACAGTTACATGCTTTTTTAGTTTTAGACAACACACATTCATTCCCTAAAATCTGCTGCCAATTTAGTTTGATAGTGTCCGCTGGCTCAAAAAAAATTTCCTTTTTTTTTTTACATGATGAATAGACTATTGAACAGAACACTGTACATGCTTTTCATCTACAAAAAAATATTTGCATAAAATAGTGTTAGTTCTCTGTACATGTCAATGGACACTTTAACTGTGTATAAAAGAGGAATATATTGCCCCCACTGAAGTCAGAAAAAGCAAAAAACCAAAATCTAGATTATGAAACCTCCATCACCGGCAAATATGTTCATGTGAAAATTCAGCAGAAATAGACAGTTGCTCTAAACAATAAAAAAATTAAGTTAAACTTTTTTTTTTTTCTCCTTTGAATGTAAAACTCGTCACCATGTCAGTCAAGACCAGAACATATCACTAAAGTTAGTGTCTGTGCTGTAAAGCCAGATAACCAGGGGCATAGTAATGAACACAAACGGCCAGGAAACTCCTTCGGTGCATGCTGACAGAGCACAGGGTTTGGTGGCAGGCCGCACACTATCATCTTTACCAGGTTCCAGGTAGTTACGGGCCACATATTTAAGTGTTTCATCCAGCAGAATGACAGGGAGGGAGATTTTCAATACCATCAGCCACTGTGTCACATTCAGAGGTGTGATCTGGAAGATAATCTGAAAGAAAAGCCACGGGTTACCAAGCTCCCCCTCCAGGCTTGGCTTCAAGCCCCACACGAGGTTTTGTTCTGTCTGGAAGTTCAGGGGTGGGGGTAAGGCACTTACTGGCAGTGGTTCCACATAAAGGATGAGGAAGTGGAGGGACATGGACAAGCAAATGGCCCCCACCAGCCAGATGTTCTCCCACGGGGGCATCCTCATCAGGGACTGGTTTTCTGACAGGCTGCAAGAGAAACACGGCTCGTGTGTGACTCCAACACCAACAGGAAGCTCTGAGAAGCACAAAGCAGCCTGGCAAGGCACAGGGATCCCAGGCAGGAAACAGCCCAGGATACAATTGGGATGTTACAACTTCAAACTGGCCTGAAGTCAGCTTAGCAAAGCAGTCACCAGCAGCCTCAAGTTCATTCTTGAAAGCCTCGAGCGCTCTGCTTATTCCTGACTGAGTCTTTTCTTCTCACTATGACCCCAAAATCCTCTCCATGGGAGGCAAAGGGAAGTGTGGACATGGCAGCCTAGGACAGAATCCCCCTGAATCTACCAGGGCCCCAAGTGCACCCACTTTTGAAGTTCACTGAAATACTGACAGAGGGTCAAGAACTTGCACCTTCTTAATGCTGCTCTTGATTCCATCTGCATTGAGGCTGAGATCCAGAGCAGCAGATGTAGAGCAGTATCTTTATGTAGGACTACCCCAGTGCACTTGTATTTCAAGTTTATTTGTTTTTAAATTAACTGACCTCTAAGCTATTTGAAGAAAAATACCCTTGACATTGTGCTATTTAGTGGTTTCCATTTATAATCTAATATTAATTGGCTAAACCCACACTCCCTTAGGGCAGGAAAAACTATTTTCCATATCTTCAGCATTCTTATTTTAGTTCTCCTTGATATCACTTTATACCAACATAGGAGGGATAATCTGATTGATTAAGCTTAGATTAAAAATAATGGAAAATATTTCAGTTGCTTGTGCTTAACAAAATACCAGAGTGAATTGGCAGACTTAAAAATACACCTTATGATAAGAGATCTCAAATGTTATCTAAGAATTGAGTTTGTTTGCACTACCAGAACTCGAAGGGACATGTGACTCACTCTTCATTAGCTGAGCTGTCCACCAAGGATCAAATTGCACAAAAAGCAGGATTTTGGAAGAGCTATGCAGAGGCTTGGCTTTCCTGTTGGGACATACGAACCTGTTGAGAGCATTGCACATCTCTATGGTGACAAGCACAGAGAGAGCCATTGTCATTGGATATGGGGACTCAAACACCACGCAGTCGACGCCGTAGAAGTCTGGATTGTCCTCCTTGCACTGCAGAAAATGGCTCTGGAACAGAACAGAGACAGCTCACTTCCACAGCTTGTTACCTTTTAAAATGTAAAATAGGCAACTAGGATAAAAGCAGTGAGTGTTATAGAAAGGAAAGCTTCTTGTGTGACTCCTAAAAGCAGTGCTTATAAACTTTTGCCTGCTTTAGAAAAATGCTCTTCAGGCTTTCACTTACAAGACAACAATTTGTCCTTCAAATAGTTAGAAGCTCAGGTAACCCACCTCTGAGCTTTGCTATCAAGACTAATTAATCATGATGAAGGTTTACAGTAACGAATCTGGAAATGTTTAATTACATAAATTCCCGTAACCTACCGGGTTTGTACTGTCATTGCAAGCATGAAAGCAGCAGGAACCTCCCCTCTCCCCCCCAAGATATTAAACTGAGCAAATACCAGCTGGTAAAAGGAAACTTTTGGACCACCATCAGCAGCAATAAACCACCAAGCAGCAGCACCCACTGTGGCAGCACCAACGTAACCTGCAAGAAAACAAAGAGCTTTCCTCAGCACCGTGAACTGCATGCAAGACAAGACAAGACCACACTTGAACTTCAGCCTCAAGACTTCCAGTACTGTAAAACAACCAGGTTGTAATTCATGTCTTAGTTGATTTAAGGGAAAATAAAAAATAGAAAGCCATTAGTACTTACATCCAATAGCCAGGTACCGGAAGAAGAGCCACCCACTGATCAGGGGCTCTTTGGGGTTGCGCGGTGGTTTATTCATGATGTCAAGGTCAGGAGGGTTAAAGCCCAGGGCAGTGGCAGGGAGACCATCTGTCACAAGGTTTACCCACAGCAGCTGAACAGGAATTAGAGCTTCAGGAAAACCCAGGGCAGCAGTCAGGAAGATGCTACAAAGAAACCCACCAGTTACAAGCTTATTCTCGTGCATGTCAGTAACGTTTAAGCCTAAGTCTGTAGCAGCACTTCTGTTCTCTCTTACACACTGGAGATCACAAGCTGAATATTCACAGTCAGAAAACTAAACACATATCCAAGAGCAAAGACTAACCACTGACATGTAAGCTTTGAAGCATTGTCTTCTTCTAGTAACTTCAAAAATTGAAGAATTTTCACTTTATTTTCCCTCGCTCTACTTGTGTGCACAGGTAAATATATACATACACATGGATAAAGGCTTGCAGACCACTTACTAAAAGACACATTTTGGCTCAAATGACTAAGCTTCATTTCCCTAGATTACTGCTAGTCCCTGCAGAAGTTTAATGAGCCTGTAACTTTCATGGCTCTGAGCCTGTGGGAATACAGAACAGAACAGAAACAGAGGCTGCAGCAAGAGCCATATGAAGGACAGCCTTACAGCTGACAAGAAACAAGGAAAGACAATTGCTGTGCTTTATCCCACTCTGGGAGAAAGTTTGCTTTGATGCAAGGATTGTGAGGAGATGAGTATTTATATTTTGTCACCAGAAATGCATTCTGTGGTGCTGGGTCACCACTGCTCCTCCCAGAGGAACACAAGACATGTTCCTGTAACCTGAGGTTAAACAAACATCTAAGCTATGCCTGTGACTGTGTTATCTGAAATTCCAGATCTTGTACTGTTTGATTAAGGTTTTGCTTTTCCTTCTCTAGAGAATTATTCCAATCATAGAAACAATTGGAAAGTATTACCCACTGAGCTAGAAAACTCTACATAACACATCATGCAACTTTTGTGGCAAGCTACAATTCTTCACTAAAGACAGGCCAGAAACGTGCAACTTCCACAGAGATCCATTACCTGGAGAACTTCCTCCTCTGGTTTTAGTGAGAAATACTGGAAGACTCAAATTAAAAATTAATTTAAACCTACCAAACAACTTCCCCAACATTGGAGGAGATCAGGTATCGGATGAACTGTTTCATGTTGTTATAAATCGCACGTCCTTCTTCCACAGCAGCCACAATCGTGGAGAAGTTGTCATCTGCTAAAACCATTTCAGAAGCAGTTTTGGCCACTGCAGTACCAGAACCCATGGCAATCCCAATTTCTGCTTTCTTCAGTGCAGGGGCATCATTGACACCGTCGCCGGTCTAAAACGAGAATTCGGGGTTGGAAATGAATCAGTAAATAAGGTGGGCATAAACATACAGGTCCAGAAAGGAATTTTGCACTGGGTGTTGGGTTTGGATCCTTAAAATTTCTCACTAAGTGCAGGGAAATGTGGGAGCCAAGTGTTTCCCAGAATGGGGACTTACTCTGAGAAGGCCTTATTAGGGTTTAAACACAGTGTTTGTCTCTCTAACCAAGTAACCCTCGCTTACCATGGCTGTGATCTCATCGAAAGACTGCAGGAACTCCACGATTTTGGACTTGTGGGAAGGCTCCACACGGGCAAAGCAGCGGGCATGGTGACAGGCATCTCTCTGGGCAGCCAGGGACAGCTCATCGAACTCCCGGCCCGTGAAGGCTTTGGTGGACACGTCCTCATCTTCCACAAAGATCCCGATGCGGCGGCAAATGGCCACGGCCGTGCCCTTGTTGTCACCAGTGATCATAATTACCCTGATGCCAGCCTGCCTGCACAGCTTTATGGATGAAGCTACCTCAATCCTCGGGGGATCCAGCATTCCCACGCAGCCCACGAACGTCAGGTTGGTCTGGAACAGGGCATGGGGAGTTTTAGTGCAAGATCCTGCAGATTTCTCCTCTGGCAGCAGTGAAATAATGGTTTTCCCTGCACGTTGCATCTCTCTGTCGTGATATTTGGGATCACTCCTTGTCCTGCCTTGTCAAATTTTGCTTCAAATGCACTGATTTTATCAGTTAAAACGTGCTCTACTTGTCAGCCTTGCAAATTCAACCTGCAAGCATTGAGTCTTTCATTTTTATCATCAGTGCCAGGAGCAGAGAGAGCACAAGCCAAAAACTCATGCAACTGTTATTACCTTGCTCCTAAATACCAGTTACAGATTTCATTGGAAAATTACAGAGCAGCTAAGATAATAATCATGGACTGAGCCCTTGCAGCTGACAGCACAGAGGCAGGGAAGAGAACCTGACTCCCAGAGCAGGTATGTTCCATCACAAAATCCTCATAAAGGTCTTGCAGTTGAGCAATGCCAAACGGAAAAACCATTATAGCTGAAACCACAACGCAATTTTTGGACTGTTTAACTGATTTCTTATTGTGCTTTTAGCCAAGCAGCAGCAGCATCCTGTCTACCTGCCATCAACAGTTTCATCTGAAACACAAAGCCTCTTCTTACACTGAGCATTCCCTCCATACACGTGGGAAACTGTTGTGACTGACATCAAAAACACCCAGAAAGAGAAAATTCTCAGATGTAACTTCCTCAAGGAATAATCAAACATAAGGAGTCACAAATTACCAGTTTGGAGAGTTGGGAGAGGGAGAAGTGCTACTAATCTTACCTCATAGTTAATGAAATTTGAGGAGTCCTCCAGATTCATTTCCTCTTTTTTGGGAGGATTGTCATGGGTTGCCAGAGCCAAGCAACGCAATGTGTCTCTGCCAGTTCCCCATTCCCTAATGACAGACATTATTTTCTGCTTAATTCCCGAGCTTAAAGGTATTTTAGCATTTCCAACACGGACATGTGTACATCTGTCAATCACACCTTCAGGAGCACCCTGCAGAGGCAAAAAGAAAAAGTCATTTAGTTTAACAAATCCCTTTCTACTACAACATTGCTTAAATTATCAAGTCCTTCCTCCCACTCCAAGCTGCTGTGAGCTGTATCAGAATTTTTAGGAATGGTGCTGCTCTGCAGCCATTCCATCCCCACACTCTCTCCAGGGAGGGCCTGACCTTAACAAACATCTTGCTCATGGATGTGCGGCTCGGTTTGTTTGGAGTGCAATAGACAGACATCGACTTCCTGTCTCTGGAGAACTCCAGAGTGAATTCTTTCTTCATGAGTTGTTTTATCACCTTGTTAAAACAAAAAGAAGCAGAGAAATGCATTTAGGTGACCCATGCTACAGAGCTGTCTCCCCAGCCAGTGGCAGAGGAAGGGGACTCACCGAGTTGCAGGCGTTGGCACGTTCGATTCTGGAAAGTCCCTTCAGGTCTGTGTCGAACACGTTCATTTTCTCAACCAGACACGTAAGCGCCGTCTCTGTGGCTTCCCCAACCTTCTCATAAACTCCCTTAGCCTTGAGTTAACACGAAGCAAACAAAAGCACAGGAGTTTAAACCTCACCTGGAACCTACCAAAATCTCAAGTTTCACAATGGGGAATAATAAAAAAAAGTTTAACGAGACTTAGTGTGGCTCATGAAACAAGTGAAACTGTTTTAAAAGAGCAGCTTTGAGGAGCTTGATTTGTAGGAATTTGAAGCCCTTACCCTCTAGAGCAGCACAGAGAGATGTAAGGATTTTATCATCAAGCATTTAAGATATTTTGAGACTTGGTAGCAACCATAAGGCAGAGAGGCAAAGCAAGAAAGCAGCACCAAGAGATCTCCAAATTACAGATTACACTTGCTGCTGGATTTAGTTCTCAGTGTTCAACAAACAGTAATTCTCAGAATTAATACTTCAGAGGACCTAAACACTCTCCCCCCTTGACTAGAAGGGGATTTACCACCGAAAGGTATTACACAGACAGATGAGAACGTTTATCCTCATTCCCACACTCTCCTCTGTTCAGGATATGAACTTACTTCATTGTAGTCCAAGGAGGAATCATTGCAGAGTGCACAGATCGTTGCAAGTTCCACAAGACCGTCGTACTGGCTACATTTAATGAGTTTGTCATCTTTATGCCTTTCCAGAGGAAGAAAAGGGGGAGACTGAAGTTAGTTATTCAGTATTAGCATCTCATCTTTGCTCTTCTTCACTGCATTTCCATTTAGTACAATGCTCATTTGCTATGGACTTGGAACTACAGAAGTTGAGGAGAAGAGCACGATTGATAAAGGGGAGTTCTGAAGTTTGGATCAGAATCACGAATGGAATGAGGAGATCATTGATGGCATTGCTCCCTGAGTGACAAAACCTCACTTCCTGCAGTGACAGTCACAGGCAGCTGGAGAGGGGCTCAGTGAAGAGGCACAGGAAGACACTGTTTGGGCATGTGCAGGGCTTGGAGGGGAGATCCAAGCAGGACAGGGATATTGCTGGATACCTTGGGAGTTACCTTCTTCCTTCCTGCTGCATGTTCTGCAGCTTTACTGCAATGCACTGGGATTTTGCCTCTTTAATTTCCTAACAATTGATTTGTACTCTATGTGAGCCTCCTAAAGCCATGGAAAGTGAAGTCATTTCATGAGACTAACTCCACTGGAAACAAAATACTTTCCTAATATGATACACACTTAATGATCAATATCTCAAGGCTTCAGAGAGAGGGAAGGGACATTTTCCTGAAGTAAAGCACCATTCTGACCACAAGCAAGAGGAAACTTCTCTTTCACATTTGGAGATAGTGAAATCGATTCCTTTTCTGGAACATTCCCATACTTCTACAGCAAGCATAGAAGAACAAAGACTGTTATTTTCCCCCTAGCAAAATTAGCAAGACAGAACTAATATATAACATCTTTTATTAAAGCTCCCAAGGAGGAGGAAAAAAATGTCTGATGGTGGAAAGATGTGGATCATTACTCTGTAAGAATTCACAACACAGACTATGACATGTCCCATTATGTAAGCTTTTGTTCAGTTGTGGTACTGCAAACAAATTCCAGTGTTGTGTAACACAGCACGAGAACAAAATGACTCTTAAAAAAACAAGTACATTTTAAATGTTTCATTTTGCATATAATCCTAAGATGTGGCTTTAAAGTCCAGCTCTCAGGTTGTCACCTTGTCTAGCCCACCCAAAACTTCCTGTTTTCACCTGTTCTGAACTCAAAGAACACCAACATATTGGAATATCCATAACTTGTTATACCAGGGTGTGTTTTTTATAACCCTTGTTTTTCTGTTCCTTAACAACAGTTTCTGAAGAACAAATGCAGAGTCTAAGGTGTTGGGATCAGTTCTGGATCAAGAATTTTTTTTCCCTTACAGCTTCAGGTTTTCCAAGATGAACTCCTCTGAAGGTTAAATGCAATCTGCCAGCTTTTGCTGCAGTTCTTAATTATTGTTGGGTTTGTGCTCTCAGTTTGCAGTAAGCACTGAGTGTGCTGACACATGGCAGAACTACTCCAAACTTTGTCAATCTCCCAATATCCCTGGGAAATAAATCACTGTGAAATTTGAGGGGTTTTTAGTAAGAAATATTGGTGATTTTATATTCTGGATGAATCTTAGGAGGGAGTTAGGTATCATGTATTTTAAGAGTAAGTGAAAAATTACTGATTTAGTGCAAAAACACTTAATGGTTATGAAACTGAATAGGCTGTGGAAGCCAACAGTGTCTGAAGTACCAAGTAACACCCGTCAGAAATGGTTCATATCTGGAGCAGGTCCTGCTCTAGGGCAGTGCAATGGATTAACTGCCTCTTACTCCCCCCAAACTTCATTCTCAGTGACAGTTTGCAATCCAAGGTGAAATCAGTCACCTTACTTAAAATCCCTCCAAAGCCACTGCTTTAAGAGCTGTCCCTAAATGCAGAAATAAACCAGCCCTAAGGGTTGGAGTTGAGCTGTGTTTCCTTATGCTCCACTAAGAGCCTTTCTGAGGCAATTTCCCTGTCTCAGAATCCTTTGTGTCCCTGAATGCAGCAAGTTTAACACACTTGGTCACATTCCCCCAACTTCAGCAAGTGCAAACAGCACATTAACAAACATTGCTGTCTGTCTCATTATCCCCCACATCTGTCACCACACTCTATTTTATTATTTTGTTTATCTGGAGCTCTTGTGAGCCCAGCTAAAGTGCAATAGCTGGGAGTTTTGAAAGGTCTGGAGTCACCTTGTCTAAGCAAATGCTGTCTCCTGAAATGAAAGCATAAGCTTTTGACAGCAATTAGCCTTGAAACAAAAAAAAAAGAGAACTGGGGAATTAAGATTTCCAGTTGCTGGGAACACCAGGGTCTTAACTGCTATGGAAATTAAACAGAGATAATCACTCTTGAGATGGGCAAGATTGCAGGAGTCAGAGGCACACATGTGAGACTGCACAAGGCTGAGATGTTTACAGTAACTGAAATTAAATTCTACTTCGCCCATAGCAGAATTCTACTCTGCAAGTAAAACTGAACTGATAAGGTTATAAAACACATGGAGGATTGACCAAGTAAAAGGAGCAGTAACAACCCAGTAAGAAGAGGCTTTTCTTCAAGAAGCACAGTCCTAAAATTCCTGAAGTTGTCAGGATGAACCACGTACCTCACTAGTGGAGACTTGCAGCTGATAAAGTAAACCAGACCTCATTCCTTTCCTAAAGGACTGGGTTTAACAGCAGCTCAAAGAGCAAAGGCTGGGACAAACACACATCAACTCAAGCACAGATGCACCAATAAACTACTCAGGGCCAGGGACAGGAATTTACAGTCCACTTAAGAGGTAACTCTGACACGTTCAGAAGATGCCTCAGGAAAAAAAAACAGCTTCCCTGTTCTCTGAGACAGGGAAATTGGAAACGCTGAGCTCACAGATCAGCCAATGCTCACCTCTTCAGATTTACCCACTTTTAAATAAAAAAAGTAAACCTCACTTGGAAGCATTGAGGCAGCTAATCTCAGTCCAGTAAGATTTCAATAAAATAAATCCTCTCCACTCCTAATTAATTTTTAGATTATCAAGGGAACATTGCAATGCTAGAGACTATTCAGTTTATGAAGGTTTACTTTTCTACAATTCATTTTTGTTTTCCTTGTTATTACTTTCCCCCCAGCCCTTCAGTGTGCATCCTCACTGGATGACCTTTCATTTATTAACAATACAGAATATAACATGCATCCTTTTCCTAGGCATAGTGAATGCATAAACAGACAAATATTTAACTTGAACAAAACACTTACACTTCTCCCATGGGAGCATATGTTGAACCAGTTACAGTAAATTCGTTCAGAGAGCAGCTGTCTCCTTCTACTCTGTCCAGGATAAACATCTGAAATTAGAGAGTCAGAAGTGTTACTATCTTTGAACAATAATTAATATAAGAGATTTAAACAGGCCTTGAGCAAGCAGGTACAAGAGGCAAGTTCAGGCTGAATAAACAAACCTGACAAGACCTGATTCTCTGCACTTCAATCCCACGTGTGTTTGAACAGCTCCATACACTGAAGCACAGTGCAGGTAACAGCCCTTGTGCCTCCACATCTCATGGAAAACTGGGAGCTGGAAAACCACAGAACTGTGTACACTTCAGCTGAGAAGACCATTCACACACCACCTGACAATCCTCACTAGATCCAAGCTCTTCCTAAGCTTCACACACCTGTACATTAATTCTCATGTAACACAAATAATGAATTAATTCACTGCTTTGAAACAGTCAAAAGGAGCTCAGCTGGACACTGTCAGCTTGGACACTGACAATTTCTTCCCAAAATCAAAATAAAAGTATTTACAAATAGGAGAAACCAAGATCTAAGAGGAGAGGTTTTAGCAAGAGCCAGACTATGGCCAGTTTCTCTTAATATCAGCCTTAACTGAAAATGCTTTCTCTGCTGGTTTTCCAGTTACAAGTCACTTTACCACATGGGACACTGGGAGTTTACACCATTCAGTCAACTCAAGTGCTGTTCCAGCACTGGTGAAAGGCTGTTTTCAAATTCAGACACCAATCTGAAGGATTCACTATTACCTCTAAGAGATCTGCAACTCAGTCATTCCTTTGTTTCCTTTCTAGGAGAGGCAGAACCACATCTGAGAGGATGGAGATAAAAACCAGTGCCTGAAGCTGTCTTACTCTTCATGGCCTGCTGGAGTGGCACTGGAGAAGGTAATTTCTCACTAATTAATGGTGTATCCTAATGGAACTTTTTATCCACTGGTTAGCACAGGCCATTTTGTCACATCACATTTTAGCAATGTTCTTCTCACCCATCATTGTGCTGCCCTATGTTTTAGACAAGCATCCTCAGAAAACACAGCCCAATAAAATAAACTCATTATTACAGGCATTAGAATTTTGCTACATTTTGGCACACTACAAATAATTTTCTTCTGCAGCTGTCAGAGATTAACAAGGAACCAAGTTGTGCTGGACAAGATCTAAAACATTTAGCCCTCTAAATAAGGAGCAGAGCATTTTGAGCTTTTAAATAAACACAACTTAAATGATGAGTTAACCAGGAAGCCTCCTGCTTTTGGCATCTGCAGGATGAAAAAATCCCTGCAAAGACTAGGGCAGTTATGCAACTCTACTGCAAGTAACCTCCTCTGGAATACTGATGAGCAGCTGCTTTGTGTCTCTTAGGTATAAATACTACGATACTTAAGGAAGTAGAACAAGTCAACCACCAATTAGGAAGAAAAAGCCATCAATCACATGAGAATAAAGTGCTTAGGGCTTACAAACTTTCACCACTGGTGTGCAGTGCTCCACATGCACACATTTGGAATCCTAACCCAATGTAATGAGACTCTGGACATTTCATGGTGGAGTTGCTGTGCCACTGAACATCTGAAGTTATTCAACAGAAGAATTCAATGTTTTCTCCATTAAATTTTTACATAGAAGCAGAAGCTGGCAACTGAACATGCATTATGTTAAGTGACCAGCTATGAAAGTCCCAAATTAGCCAGCACTAGACAGAGTATTGGGGATCAGGGAGGAGAGGCACCGAACTCATGCTTACCTAAAAACACAACAGCTTTGAAGATGCCCCTGGCAATGCTGGTGACAGGGTCAGCTGCACCTCAGGCTGCCAGATCAGTCAGTGCTGCACACTGACAACACTGCAGGATCCCCATCAGACCAGCAAAGCCACTGAAGGTAAGGTAGCCAAAGAAAGGTGGAACCACCTTTATTGGAATGGAAACACCTCTGCCTACCAAAGTTACTGCAGTAAATCTCCTTTTCTTATGCTAAGTTTCTCCACTATTGTTGTCTTTCTCAATTGAGGAGGCAAGTTTGACACTTACACAGCCTGCTCTACAGTGCAACTTCCTAAAAAAGGCACAAATCACACCAAAGCACTACCAGTAACCTGAAAGGCTCACAGACAAGTCAATGGAAAGCTGCTTACAAACAACTTTCTCCTCCATGAGTGTGGGTACAGCTATTTTTGGCCATGACTAAATAAGGGAAGAGACAAAAGCCTTCAAGACTACACAGTGGAAAACCGAATTAAAAGTAGAGGCTTATCTTAGGAAAACAAAGCAGGATTTTGATGACATGAGAACCCAGGGAGCCAGGATCAGGAGAACCTGAGCAATGCTGAGCACTGAGAGTGGCTGAGGAGCAGCACAGCAGCAGAGGCTGCTGGAGGGACGTACCCTGCACACGGACATCTGGTTGGTGGTCAGCGTGCCCGTCTTGTCGGAACAGATCACCGAGGTGCAGCCCAGGGTCTCCACGGAGGGCAGGCTCCTCACGATGGCGTTCTTCTTGGCCATCCTGCGTGTGCCCAGCGCCAGGCAGGTGGTGATGACCGCGGGCAGCCCCTCGGGGATGGCGGCCACGGCCAGCGCCACGGCGATCTTGAAGTAGTAGATGGCGCCGCGGATCCAGGAGCCGCCGTGCACGGGGTCGTTGAAGTGGCCGATGTTGATGATCCACACGGCGATGCAGATGAGGGAGATGACTTTGGACAGCTGCTCCCCAAACTCGTCCAGCTTCTGCTGCAGGGGGGTTCTCTCCTGCTCGGTCGCCACCATCTCGTCACGGATCTTCCCGATTTCTGTGTTTACCCCTGTTGCAATGACCACCCCCATGGCCTTACCAGCAGCAATGTTTGTACCCTGAGGTGAAGAAACAGAAGGGAAAACTTGGGAGTCCATCTACAAACAGGTTCTGTGGGTGAGTTTCTTTTGTTTGGTTTTAACACCAAAAAATCACCACAAAAACCCCTCAAACCAAACCACCTCATACAAGTTCAGACTGTGTCTCAGCCAGGATACAGAAAAGAGTAAAGAGGAAGAGGATGACACTGTGTCTGTAAGGGAACACTCCAAGGTGGAATTTCTGCCCCCAGCACAGGCTCAAAATGAGTCAGTATTGATCTCTCACAAGCAGCACAGCCACACTCAGCTGCTGAGCAAGCAGTATGTATTTCAGCTGGAATACTGAATGTGTTCTCTCTCTCTTTTTTTAATTAGGGTTCTTTTTTGTCAGATTTAATGCTGTTTACTATGAGTAAGAGATGTGTTCTCTGGGGCTGCCTGTTTGAACATATTTAACATGGAAGGAATAGTTAAATTAAGCAGCCTGCCAGCAAAAAGTTATTTTCTGACCCAAAAGGTATTTAATGCTTCCTTCAAATAAATTTGAACTGTTTCATTCCTATACAGAAAGCCAGTTCTCAATTTTAGCAACACAACTCCACAATCTATCACACTGAAGAACTATTACTTTAGGAAATTACTGCAGAAACACTAAAAGGGTGTGTGCTCCACCCTCCAAGACTTCCTTGGGAAGGACAAAAATAATTTTCCTCATATGGACTGGTTTCATCCAGCATCTTCCCCTGAGGACAGCTTTTATTAAAAGTTAATTCTAATTTTTAATACATTTAGTTCAATGTGTATGGAGACATACATAGAGATGTGTGCAGAGAAAACCTGAAGTTTTGCACATTTTTATCAGCTTCAATATTATTTTACAAATGTTTTGAAAATCTCAAACCAAGTAACTTACAGAAAAGAGCATGTTCTTCTTGTCTTGATTTACAGCACGAGGATCAGGCACAGGGTCTGTGTGCTTAATAACAGACACAGATTCACCTAAAATAAAGATGATAGTTTTAGGAATCAAAAAGTTATAATATTCAGCCCTGAAAATTTTAGGATATCAAAATGCTTTCCTCAAATGATCTTATTTAATTGCTTAAGTGAAACAGGAAATATTTCGATTGGCCAAGAAAATTGAATGTTTGGCTTTTAGAAAAAAATTACGTCTCAGTTTCTACAAAAATGTCACACAGGTTTAGAAAGGTTCTTTTGCTTTAAAAGCAGATGTTCATTGCTCCACCAGATTTCACAAGGTGGTGCTCTCAGCTTCAGTCACTGAGTTACACTACTTTGTGTAAGCTCAAGAGAGCCAAAGCTTCCTCCTTTTAAAAGGATTTTGTTGAGCAGCATCTCAGACCACAGTCCTATTATATCAGTCAGGAGACTCAAGCAGCAGCTTGGCTGAAAACAGAGAAGGCTTCCTTTAAAACAAGAATTGTTACTTAAATAAAGGCAAGGAATAGTCCCCTTTTTATAGAGTTCTGATGGGTTATTTCTACTTATTCCAACAGCTTTGCAGGCATGGAGTGTGCCCATTTTTCTATGCTACACATAAGTAAAGCTTGATCAGTCTTGTGCTATTCAGGATCTGTGGTGAGAAACTTTGGAGCCTGTTTCAAGACAGATTCAAGAATGAAAAACAGGCTTCCTATGAATACTTTACTGTTTTAAAATTCAGAGCTAGTTAACATTAATTTATGCTACCAAAACAGGCAGACAGATCTCCATGTTCCAGCTGAAAGAAAACTGTTGTAGCATGCTTGGTTGATTCCCAGCTTCTTTCCTATATTCAGAAGTGCTGCTACTTTGTTTTCTTTTCAACAAATCTGAAAAGGGCTCTAAAAATAGCTCTTGCATTTGAGGGCTGGTACCAGAAAACACACGAATGTGTGTGCACAGAATTTCAGCAAATAAGGCTTGAGCGTACTCAGTCTTTGGTGGCAGCAGCTTGAAAGCCACCAGCACTACAAAAGTTGTTCTCTCCTCTTGCAGAAGACATTTAGTAAGATTTACATGCTTTCATACTGGAGTGGTGACAAGATGTTCAAACCTAGAAGACTCTGTGAACTGGAAATTAATTTTTTGGTTGTTTTTTAAATTTTAGTTTCCCACAAATTGCTTGTGGGAGGAAGGGGATGACCAAAAAAGCATTACAAGACTCAATAAGAATGTTCATCTCACTAAAGGGAACACAAAGCCAATGATGAAGCAACACATTCAGCCCCTGTAGAAGTTACCAGATCAGAAATTTACTGCACTTGAATGCAGAGAACTTCAATAGCTGCAGGCTTGTTTCTAATGGATCATTCCAAACAAACAGTGAAAAGGCACTTTCAATTATGCACATAATTACATAAAAGCCACAGAAACTGTACCTGTGAGAATTGACTGGTCTACCCTTAGAGTTGTAGATTTGATAGAAGTAATTCTTATATCAGCAGGAACCTTGTCTCCAACTACAAAGAAATGACAAGACAAAGTCAGAATTTTGCTGTTTGAGAGATTTCTGACCAAGTGTCCCTTATCTCCATCAGCCAGAAAAGTGACTTTCCAGCAACTGCTCAGATGACTGAGATCACCAGCAGTTATTGCTGCTTTTGTGACTTGCAATATTCCCATTTTCTGAGTATCCAATACACTTTGGCAATTTAGACTTGCCCCTACCTAACCTCCAAGAAAGAAGCTGTAAATCACTGGATTGTTTTTCTAACCACATGGCCACTTGAAAGCAAAGGGAAAACATTCTCAAGAGCAAGATATCAATTTCAGAAGACGTATTTATAAACAATCAAAACCCGTAGCTAAGGTGAATCGAGTTCCCTTTTCAGAACAACTGGTCCTGCAGAGTTTGCATTTGTTTTCTCTATGCCCAAAGTGAGTCCTCTGCTCTCCAAAGATCACATTATCCACATCTATTTATTTAGAAAACTAAAAGAAGTTGTATTTTCCTTTTCTTTGGCACCAATTGTGAGAATAACGTGCTTCTGCAAATATGCTCTTGTAATGTTACACTTTGAATTCTGCCAGATGTTTCAGAGTTGGAAGTTAACTTCAGATCTCACAGTAGCTTTATTTTCCAATAATGCTGTTCTGTTAAATAACCACAATCCATACCCCAGTTACAATTTTCACAGATCTCTGTTGTGTTTATCTTGTCACACACATTTCTACTTTGCAAAAGACAACACTGAAATAAAAAAAAAACAACAAAAAAACCTGAACAACAAACTATCCACTAACAAGTGCTTGAGACACCAAGGCAGCAGATGATAAAAGTTAACACCACATTCCTAAAAATGGCAGAGTGATGAATCTGGTTGTCAGTTGAGCTCCAGCATCCCTAGCATCTCAAAAATTAATTCTTCTACCTTCCTACTTCCTCTTACCCAGCTTTTCCTAGTTTTTAAGAAAAAAACCTAACCTCTACCATTTTGTGCCTACTGCAAATAAATGGCTGCATGCAAATTAACTTGCTAAAGCATATTAATGAGGCACATTTCTGATTCACACGGAGGGGTTCCACATTCTGCATGTCAATATTGCTAATTAACACATGATTGAACACTCCTAATGTAATTTAGCACTGCAAGCATTCAAGTGTCAGCTATATTGTTTTAAAGTAATGCAAAGAAATAAAGAAGGAAGAATAACTAAAGACAGCTGATCTTTTCAGTAGGTGGAATCTGTGTCCCTGCAGTGAAATTAAAATAAGCTGCAATTCCTGCAGGAACTGCTTATGCAATCAGCAGCAATAATGCACATTAAGAAATAATATCATGAAAAATTCTACAGTGGTGTCACAGCCTTGGCTCATCCAACCCCTCAAACCCCAGAGGGGAAAACTGTGGAACAAAACCCTGAAGAGGAGAATTAAGTGCTACTTCAAACATTTGGAAAACTTGCACCACGTGACTTTCTGTAAATTCAGAGTAACTCCAACCCTTAAAACCAGCAGAGTTTGTGTAGTTTTGCCTGTAGAGTTGGACGTGTGTTTTTGTGAGCATGTGTATACCAAGGGACAAAAACCCAGCCACAAATGTATCATTATACCATGTGAATACTAATTTAAGCCACAATGCCCTTGAGCAGCAAGAGAAAATAGCCTTAGACAAACGGTGACCTAGGCCAAAAAAGGCAAAACTATTCAATTGCTCTCCTGGTGTCCTGAGGAGGGTTATTTGCAGACACACAGTAGCGGCTCTTTTCAGCTATGGCCCTCAGAGCAATGTGCTGGGAGGGCTGTGAACCTGCACAAACATCTTCAGAGCACCACAGAGCTGCAGCCAGCCCACATCCACCACATCCGACAACGCTGGTAGAAATGCAGAACACAAAAAAGGAGCTGCTGAAAATCCAATCTTAAAACTTTCAAGTGACTGGACAGAACACACGGCGAAGTTCACCAGTGATTTTCAAACCTACTTCTGAACTGCTCCACGTTGTTCAAACTCAATATTCACAAGAACTAAAATACTTGGGAGGGACCCCTCTAACAGACATCAACATCAGTATTTCCATGAAAGCTCCTACTGTTGTTATCAATTGCCTGAATCACCAGAACTGAAGTGTTAAATTTACTATGACAGTTCAGCTTTATAAATTTATCTCAAAGATTTAAGACAAGACACATTATTCACTCATCCTCTCTGACTGTGAAGGCTGCAGTAAAATATTCAAGGTATTTCCAATAGGCAGGAAAGCTGTACATCAGGGTCTATTACAGAGACATTTTAAACAGCTTTTTGCAAAATAACAACTGTGAGACTAAGTCATTTACAGTCTTGAATATACTTTCAAGAGCTCAACTGAAACTGAATATAAATAGGAAGTCATCCTATGATAGAGAGTAACCACAGGAAATTTCCAGTGAGCAGTGTACTATAGATTTCATCTACAAACAGAAGGCTTTTTTAAACATACACTTTAAATCAGGAAAAAAACTGGGGAGTTGTTAACCTTTTTTTGGGAGGCTTTTTAAGATTCATATAATTCAGTCCACAGAACCAATGAAAGTAATACCCAAGGCTTGAAAGAAATGAGAAAGCGATTATGTATTTGTGTTGCTCAGTACAGAGCTGCTACAGTAAATTATATAATTCCATAGTCTGACATCTAAAATAAAAAGTCACTTGCAAATTATTTTCAACCATTATTTCAACTGAAGTTTTTAATCCTAAATAGTCCCTTGATTTCCACAACAGCTATGAAGAAATCAAATAAGCTGCTTTCAAAACTGCCCAGGTATGTGTTCTGAAACATAATGTAGCCAAATACATAACTACTGATTAAAAGAGCCCCAGTAACTACAGCACTGACTGCTGCTTGGAGGAGGGAGAGAAGGGTTTGGTTTGAATCATTACAGCTTTGCCCACAGAATCCTTTTATTCAGGCAGAGAAATTTTAGAATTTTAATACTGAGCTTCAGCACACAATAAAAGAGTCTGTTTAAAAACAACTTGGTCCCTACAGGGGGTTAAAGACGATAAATACCCATTTTATCTAACTGTGCATGAGTCCACACTGAAACAGACAGTTTACAATTTCCGCTCCTTGGCAGAAACCAGAGCTGTGCTTGGTTGCAATGTGAATTTAAAGTTTATGTCAGTTGCTTTAAAGAAGCCACATTTTTTCACTGAAAATAGGAATAATGTAGGACTTTAAAATACTGGGTTCTTCAGCCACCCAGCCAGCAGTGTTACCTGCCAAGATTCCCACTGATCACACCCAACACACTCCAGCCTTTCTTCTCAAGTTCAAAGCTCCCAGCCCTCATCTTCCTGCTCCCAGTGCTGTGGCAGTGTTCTGGGTCAAGTTCCCTCTCTATGAACAGTCACTGACACAGATACTTGATTTTTACACAGTCCAACCCTGCTTCTCCCCAGACTTGTCCCCAGTCAAGTACAGGATGTATTGAGCAACCTGAGTCCCAGTTTAATACTTGGCACCGACCAAGTCCTGCAGTGAAATCATCAACTCATTACCTGGCTGTTTCATTTGAGCACTGATATCCCTTTTAATACTTTACCAGTTTCCAGCACAGCAATAAAATCATATTTAATTTCAGAATTCTGTCAGACAATGGTTTGAGACATTCCCTGAGAGACCTCTACAGCCAAAATACAATATTAATGTTGCAGGCTATGGCAGTCTGTGCTTTAAGCAGCCCAGGAAGATGAGCAGAAGCGATGGGACACAATTCTATGAACAATGAAAGTGGAGGGAAAATAACTGTCAAAGCTGTGTGGATTTCAGTCCCTTGTATTTTTAGTTACTTCTGGGTACCAGCAAAGAACCTGACATTGCAACAGGACCATACCCATCTTTCAAGTCTCAAATTATTAGACTGTCTCAATATGGTCTATTGAGATCCATATTCCAGATCTTCTAATCCAAACTGCTGGTGACAGTGGGCTCAGGAAGCAACATTAACATTAACAAACCTCAGAGCAAAACTACTGCTTGAAATGTGAACTTTGAACACCAGTATCAGCTCTGTTAACTCTGACCCTTCACACCCCTTGCTCAGAGATTTACAGGCAGGTACACTATAAAAAGTGACAAGTTTGGGTTCTTTTTTATGTTCATGTGTTACAAGAACAATTTCTCTTCCTAGCAAAGAAAGTGATCTGTTTGCAGAAAGTCCCTCTGTGTGATCAGAGCAAATCAAAGTAATTCTTCCTGCAGAAGCCAGAGGGGCTGTTCATACACAATAGGTACCTCACACTTTCTTATTTATGTTTATCATTAACCAAAGCCAGTGTTGCCCTCGATCTGCTATCAGCAGGTTGGCTGGGTGTTGGAACTGATTTCTGTAATAAAGATTATCAGTACAGCCCCAATTATTCTATAGTTGAACAGTTTGTGAACACAAACAGTTCCTGAAACTGAGTAAAAGCATCCCCAAACTGATTTCCATAAACACCAAATGGAGAGAACAACCACAACAACAATAAAACCCCATCTTAATATATTAAGATTCATTGTTGACAAATTCATGCATTTTGGTTCTTAAGACACGATGGTCTTTCTCCTGCTTTATTAGAATGCTCTCATTTTAGCAGGCTGGAGTAGAAATACTATTAAGTTTAGCAGATATAACCTATCACACTACTATTAAAACATCTGAGTGAAAATGCACAAGGAAAATACCCCTTTAAGTATCAATTCTTTTGCCAAAACACAATGTTAGCAACTATTTTCTGGTTTAACATGACTTATAACTGGTACAGTTATTTAAACCCCTTTCCCTAGTGAGATATTTAGTCTCTTCAAGAGTCAGTTATTTCAGTTCCCTCTCTTACCCAAAAGTTTATCCTCTAAATTAGAGGATACAGCATTGTGTGAGTATTTACTAATAAACTGAAGCAGCTGAAACTTCCTACAAGAAGAATCGAAGAACTCAGTTGAAGAATTGAAATGAACACATTTAAAAATAACAGGTAAGGGATGCTACACACTTCTATCAACAGAACTGAGGATTTTCTGAGTGTTGAATTGAGCATTGCTCAATATTTAAATTCATTATTAAAAAAGTACTATTTAAAGCTCACACCTGAACAGAATGGTTTGCTTTTATTTAGATGTAGAGCTGCTCCAGCCAACTGGTTTTTGTATTAAACTTCCTTAACACGAGCTCAGCTTAGCTCCTCTTCCCCCCTTGCACACAGACAATCTCATCTTCTTATTGTGCTTGATTTCCTTAGACCATCAGAAACTTAATTTTTCTTCCGTAGTAACAGGTTTTAAGTATTTAACACTTCCTGAACAGGGCATAATAAAATGGTACCAGAAATCAGAAGCTCTACAAAACAGGAACATAATTGAGTCCATCTACACTTTCATACAAGGCCAAGACTGTCAAAGTGTCAAAATCAGAAGAGGGATTATGAACTGTATTTTAAGTCTGAGTTTCCACTCCAAACCAGGAAGGTAAGATTTGTTTTCCAAGCAAAGTTCCATCAGTTGTAACCATAGTAGTAAAACACTTGCTTTCCCTGACAAAGTGACAGAGCAATACATTTAAATTCATTCTTTGCATTAGACAACATGCATGAAACAGCCTCTATCATCCACCTTCTGCCTCCTGGGCAGACAGAAAATATCCCCAGAGTTTGCTGTGCCATGTATGGAAGGTGTGAGTATCCTAACCCAGGAACTGGTCAAAGTAGAGGTTAAAAAAATTTCAAATATCACATATATATTGTATTGTTATCAAGGAAACCCAAAAGGACAGAAAAAGCTTTCCTTTCGGGGAGCAAAATATTTCCAGGTCAAAACTGAGGGTTGGGAAAAACAGAGATACTGTGTTGAACAGTACATAAAATTCAAATTTTTGTGAATTTGTTTATTTTCATTCTCTAAAAGCAGACTTGTCATTGCCTCTGAAGAGGGCACCAGAACATTAGATAAGATGAGCTGATGGACAGGGACCCTGCTTTGTAAGTCTGCATTCATTTCTAAACTAAATTTGTCTAGTTTTAGCTTTTAATTAGTGGATCTATTTATACCACTGCCTACTAGATGGAAAACTCTTGTGATCAGCCTATAAAAATATCTATCAGCAGAAAGAATGGACTGGTGAGTTAAGCTTCAACTTAAGCCAGGTCAGGTAGAGAACAACAACATCTTCACACCAAAGCTGAAGTCCTGTTTCCAAGTTATGTTGCACTTGGGCAACAGAAGAACCAAGAGTCAGAATTCTGGAAGTGCAGCAAAGTTTCAAGTGCAAGTTTTCTTTAGCCTTCAAAAAAAAAAAAAGCTTCCTTTGCCAGGGTGGTACAGTAATAACAGAACATTATCTTGATGTTCAAGCCTTTTGTTCAGTACTATTTATGCTTATAATAAAACCCACTCAGTATCAGTTCTGTCAGAGTACAGAATATCAGGTATGTTCTCAATTTTCAAGCAACTAAACCAGAATTAGTTTTCCTATTTTTACCAAACAGTTTGGTAACTCTGAAGGAAAATGCTACGAGAATCAGGGTAAAAATTTGAAATGTGTTTTGCAATATTTCAAATGTGTGTTAAAAGTGACACAAGTTTAGGCTGTGCCCTAAGCTGAACCTCACATAGCTCCAGTGAAGTACAGAATGGAGTTTGGACTGTGTCTGGTTATCCCCAAGCTGTGTTGGCCAAAAGGGTCACTGGAGCTCACAGATTTAAGCACTACTCATACATGTATTTATTAACCACTGATCTTACTTTCCTGGTTCAAAACTAGTTCTTTAGGGGAAAAAAGCAATATATGTGCTTTAAAACCCAGACCCAACATTTTGTAGCTGGTAAGGAAATCCCACAACATTTGCAGTCAATTCTTTCTCCCCAGCAGGAGAAGCTCTCAGCAGTTTGCTTTAGGACAGCCTCCAGCAGGTCCCTGTTCTGGGCTGAGCCTTCCTCCATCCTTTTCCTATCTCAATACTTTCCCATAAAAAAAGTAAACCTACATCTCTAGCACTGAATCTGAAAATCAATCCTAGTTATTAGAAGAGTAACACAGACACAAGGATGCAGATGTTTTGGAATAAGACCCTGCAATACCCATGGTTTGAGTTGTTCTACCAGGGAGAACCTGGAGCTCTTCACAACCACATGGGAGTTTGATGTAATTCACCTCAAGAATCTTCCTTCCTGACCTTCTTCATCCCAAAATTTATCTTTCTTTTATTATAAGGCACTCAAGAGTCCTGAAGTGCTCTGCAGTTGGAATTGAAAGCCTCAGAATGCAGTTCTTGCCTCCTCTGTGCCAGGTATAAAACTAAGTTTTCTGGAATATACACTAATTTAATAAACAACAGCTTCTGGCAACTCTGTGTGTATTTTTAACATGTTGAGTACTTACAGATACAGTAGCAGATGGCAAGAACCATCCTTTAGAAATTCAGGGAAAAGAGGAGCTACTGTGGCTGTAATTTGGTCATTTACTGACTGCAACTACTGACCTTTCATTTATTAAATTACAGAAACTCAGATACACTGTGCCTACTCCAGAACATTTTAGACAGGAAAATACAGCGGAAGTGAACAAAGGTCATTTCTGTTCCCAAATGTGCTTCTATAAAAAACATACATGATTTACAACCAGTTTATCCCAATTTTTCAGGGTGAACTTCATACAAAACTTGAAAGAAGTAGGGCCATGCTGTTTTAAATTTCTCTTTAAAATGTTACTTTAACCCAGCAAAAAAAAACCCCTCAACTAAACCAAAGTGTATTTAATCTATTAAGATAGCCCCTGGTTACAAGTTTAGAGTGTACCCTCCAATTAACTCCAGCTTCTACAACAGCATGATAATCCATTTAAAGACAGGCAAACTGAAAAGCCATGTGAGGACAGCACCTAGATGTTTGTCAGTTCATCAATTCCAAGAAAAACTCTGTAGCTTAGTAACCATCACACACGACAGCTCTGAGAACCATCCCCTCACAGGTCTGCAAGCAAATTTAAGGCACACATCCCAAATCTGTAATCCCAACATCCCTAAGAGCTCCTGTTCATTGTACAGTATCTTTTCCAGCATCTCTGCTGAAGTGAAGGTGGAGGAAAGTCTTCCCAACAACATGAAGTTAAGAAATTCATGTCTGCATGTATCAGTAACAATCTAACAAGTCCTACAATGACCCACACACGGCTCTTTCAAATTAACAAAGCTGCTGCAGCATTAAATACAACTATTTCACAAGGGAAGACTTGTAGAAATTTGTTGAATATTAGTTATCAGCACAGGGGAGAAACCAATCACCTGGTTGTTTATGCCACTCATTTGAAAGATATTTGCTTGGACACACAAAAGTCGTTGGCACTCTGCCAAGAATTCCACAGCCAGATATGTATCCCAGCATGAAGGGCTCTGTCACTTCCCTACATGGCCATCTTTTTGCAAACACCATGTCAAAGGCCATCACAGTCCTCCTGCACTTGAGGCACAGGCATGCACAGAGTCTCTCTCACCTCCAGGTCTTGACACCAATGCTGGGACACGGTGCATTAATTGGCTCTCCTCTACTCTGTGGCTTTTCTCAGTTTGATTACAATTAAAACTTGATCATTGTCTAGCTAGAAGAATTGATTATTTCAGTATCAGAAGTTGTGTTACATTGAAGCACTTATTTCTCTATTAGACAGCCACGTGACTTACAATCAACTGCAGCTTCAAGTGAAGGGAATTTAAGTGCATTGTTTGACCCATCAGTTTAAATGAATATTTTATCCAGAAAAGCTTCTACAGTCCACCAGCAAGCCAGACCACCTACCTTAAAGGACAGTCATAAAACCTGGGATATTTTCTGGTTTTCTACATGAGCATACCAGCTTAAGCTTGTCCTTATTTAAAATAAAAAAAAAATCAATTCTATATATGCTGGACTATCAGTCATTGTTCTACAAGGGGATTTTAATACTAACCTCATGGTAAAGAGGACATTATTCTTGTTAAAGGCAGCCTGGTGTTACAGGCACATTGGTTATTCCCAATCCGTTTTTGTCCCTCAGATTTAGGCTTTTTAAAGAGAGTAATTGATTTGATTGGTACTGACAATATACAGCAGGTAAGTAAAAGCCCACACATCCCCCAGGTGTTCTCATACAGAATAAAGGCAAAGCTAAATTTGAAGATGAAAACACAATCTGTACCTCTTCTGAAACGGCAACGAATCAAGGAGAAAGCGTTCTGTGCTCTAGACACCTGGCAGAGCATCAAAATCCAGCATTTCTCCTCAGTGACACCCCAAACCAGTGCAAAACACACAGTCATCAACTCACAATTCTACCAATGCTGCTTTAAAGTACCAAAAAACACAACCCCAGTGTATTCCCACGATGAAAACTCCTTCCAAAACCACCATTCCATTGCTGACATTTAAAAACAGGATAAGGATTTGGCCCAGACATTTACTGCAGAGTCTGTAATTGATACAGTTCTGTTTGCCTCAAAAGGACACATCAAATGCAGCAGAAACACCCCCCCTTGCAGAGCACAGGGCTCTGGCCGTGCAGAGCAGGAGCACGAGGCAGAGAGCACAGAAAGTGACAAGGCAGCACAGTTCACCCTCCGTTTCTGCAACCACCACTTTGGATTTGGACTTGTAGCTGAATCATCCCGTGCACAAAACAGGGGCTCGAGACAGGGCTCAGCCAATGTTAAAGTTTCTCAAGGAATGAAAGCTGGGCAGGCAGCCAACACCAACTTCATTCTGAGTGCACACTCTCTTTGCCTGCTAATTAAAACAGGAGGATAGTCAAGTTTAAGGGTATATATATTTATCTCCTCTTGAGACAGCTACCACCTCTAAAATCAAAGTGACACTAGTGCAAAGTAAGTTTGATGTACACCCTGCATTGTTCCCAAAGGAAAAATCACTTGGTTAACAGTTGATAATGACCTACAAAATCTGAGCATGCAACACTCCTGACACTTAGCAAGAGCCACCTAGTTTTATCTGGGAAGGAACAGTCAAGCCCAGTTTAGAGAAGTTGTTATTGCTATGGCATTATCACTAAAATGATGGAGTTTTAGCTAAAAGTACCTAACCCTTCTGTTTTTGCACTCCTTCCAAACACATTTTAGAGCAAAACTAAGTTATTAGAAAGCTCTAGGCAAAAGTCCAGTTGTTTTAAGACTGGCACTTCAAAAGCTTACCCAGGAGAAACAGGGAGCTCTGCTCTGCACAGCTCATGTATTTGAGATCTATGCAGCAAATTGTCAAAAGAAGCAATAAAGAATTATGAAAGATGAGAAAACAGTGAAGTCACATGCCAGTCATACTTGCTGAAAGGACAGAAGGCATTTGTGAAAAGAAGTTCAAAGGCACTACTACTACGAGTCTAAGAGCTGGAGAAACACATTCAGATAAAATAACAGCGCATGACCAAAAAAACATCTCTGCACTCCCAAACCTAAGGAAACTGAAGACATTTAAAAACCAGGAACAAACATCTATTTTGTGATAGGAAATCAGACAAGTTTTAAGACGCTCTGAAACCACACACTAGAAAACAAAATTTTAAATTCGTGACAAGTGTTAAAACCACAACTCCAATTAAGATGCTTTGCCTTTAGTCCTACCAATTAAACTAAGTGGCAATTTAAAAAACAATCCCCTCCGTACAAATGCACATTTAAGGTAATTACCGATGAACGGGAGCAATATTGTTCTTAAGTGAAGCATACACTCAGCAGTCTTTGAAAACTCCCCCCAGGGCTTCAAATCACTAAGACAAAGCCCCACAACAATTTGACATTAATATGCTAATGCATTTATGCACCACAGAAGTGGGTCTTACCTGCCACTTCCACGATGTCACCTGGGACAATGTCTCTTGCTTTAATCCTCTGGACACTTTTTCGGTCTTGTCGATACACTTTGCCCATCTCTGGTTCATATTCTTTAAGAGCTTCAATAGCATTTTCAGCATTTCTTTCCTAAAAGACAGCAAAAATGTGTAATTTTGAAAGCCCTCAAGGAAAAATAAGCCTGTCAGATCCGATTTTTCAAAAGCATTATCATATGAATGCTACCAACTCAGCTCAGCTATATTTCTTCATAAAGAACATTTTGTGTCCCCTCCCTTTATGAGGTTGCTGACTGGAAATCATTAGAGTGTAATTCAGGTGTTTGTGGGCCTTTAGAACACAGAAATTGTTTATTTAAACCCTGCAGCATTTTCCGTCAAGAATATGCACTGTGTCATTGCAGGGAGGCCACACAAAGAGTTCCATATCACATATGGATACTTTTTGACATAAAAAAAAGCACAAAGCAGAATTAAGACTCGTGGATGTAGGTGTTGGCTGTACCTTGGCTGGAGGGGACTAGCACTGCTGAATTTCATGTACTGACAGAAATCAAAGATCAGATTACAATGATGCCAACTTACTACCAACTTTCTTTTAGCAAATCAAGTTGTGCTGAAGTTAAATTAAAGCATACACTAGAAAATTCCCCAGAATCTCTAAACAATTTGCAAACTTGGATGAATCCCCACAAGGAAAACCTTATGATTTCCACAACAGCTTTCCCATCTCAGCTGCAGTCCTCTCACTGAGCACTGCCACAGATTGGTATCAGTGTTGTGATGCCACCTGGATAAAGAACAAGTGTAGGAACCAGCAGCTTATCAGTGCTCCTTCTCCAGCTCTTGGAGAAAGAACTTATTTTCCATTTCCTTGCCTATTGACAAGAACAAACGTCATTTAGCCCTGATAATTACAGATAATGGTAGAGTGCACATAGTTTTTAGAACATCTGCCCTTCAAATATACATCAGCCTTTCCACATAATAAAAATTCCTCCTGCATGTCAAAGCAGAAACAAAACCATCAGAAATTCAGAAGCTGAGGAACTCAGTAGTCCCATGTAACAGTGCAGCTGAAAATGAGTGTTACCAAAACTACCTTGAGGAACTAACTTTTACATGGCACAGCTCAAGGTCTGGCAGTGCAGACACCAGCATGAACCCATGAAGTTGTCAGCAGTAACAGCCTCACATTCCACCAGGTAAATTAATTCTGCTCCTCAGCACTGGAGCACTAATATCGCTTTTCTGTGGACTAACTATGAGTCACCGTGAGGCAAAACCTTGAAGTCTACAAAAGGAAGGTTACTTCAACAGAACATTTTTTTCACAAAGGAGAAATAAAAATTCAACTTGATGATGCAGGTGGCCAAGAAGGCCGACGGCACCTGGCTTGTAGCAGAAATAGTGCAGCCAGTAAGATCAAAGCAGTGCCCATCCCCTGAGCTGGGCACTGCTGAGGCACCTCCAGTTCTGGGGGCAATTTTGGACCCCTCATGACAAGAAGGACATGGAGGGGCTGGAGCATAACCAGGGGAGGGAACAGAGCTGGGGAAGGGTCTGGAGCACCAGGAGTGGCTGAGGGAGCTAGGGGAGGCTCAGTCTGGAGAAATGGAGGAGCAGAGGGCACCTTGTCACTCTCTAGAAAAGGAACAGAACAAGAATAAACACCCAAGTTGCACCAGGAGAAATTTAGAACGGATATTAGCAGCAATTTCTTCACAGAAATGGTTGTCAAGCATCTCCAAACAGGCTGCTCAGGAAAGTGGATGAACCACCATGCCTGGAGGTATCTAAAAGATGTACACATGGCCCTGAGGGACACAGTTTCGTGGTGGCCTTGGCAGTGCTGGGTTAACGGTGTGACGTGATGATCTTAAAGATCTTTACCACCCTCAACAATTCTGTGATTCAGCTCCTTCAGCCAGCTCAGCGTGCTAGACTGATTCTTTTTGCTCCAGTTTGACTGAAGTTATGGTAGCCAGACTATCCTGCAGGCACTGAAGCACTGGCAGGTGGCTCCTGGGGAAAGGCGCACGTGAGAGGAAAGGTTGAGAGCGGCAGAGCCGTGACTCAGTGCTCACATCTGGTACCTGTAGGAACAGATACATTTACGGGTGGAGACTGTGTACTGTGGCTGATTTTCCATGCCCATTAGAACAAGGGAATGAGTCACTTCATCTGTGCAGCAACTCTGTTTCACAATGATTTTCCATGCATGTAGAAATACACACAGATTGTTCTTTGCATACTTATAACATCTGATAAAAACCTGATTGTTTCCTACAACGGGGAAGCTACACAAGAAAGGTCCTCAAACGATATGTACAGCTTTACCTTCCATTTCATGCTTAAAATTAGTACCTGCAGAGCTGCAACTCAAGAGTTTCAAGTTAAACATTAACTCTTGCACAATTACTTTATGAAGACTTAAATATAAAATGTCATTCGAGGGGGCAATGCTGTCACCCCTTGACCGACATTATCTCTTCCCTCCACAAGTGCTCCAGTAGGTTGTGCAGCAAGCTGGCTACTGCTAAAACCAGAATTTTGAGCCAGCTCACTTGGGCTAGTACAAAGCAGAGCACAGGAATGTGCAGCAATGCCACTCAAGGCCACTTCTTCCAGCACACAGGGTCCTCTCTAATGTTTTAACCTGTTAACAGGGTTCCTCCTCTTAATTTTTGTTATTTTGACCAGTTTGCTCTTTTTTTTAAACCATGAAGCCTCATGCACTAAGAAAGCAAGTAATTATGTCGCATTAGCACCTTCCTTTAAAAAAAAACAACCAAAAAACCCAACAAAACCGACCAACCACATAAAGAATTTAAATTACCATTAAAATTCTAGAACGTTTTTCATCTGTGGGAAAAAATCCTCTAACAAAACATCCACTGTCTGAAGTGATCAAATTAGCAAACTAAAGTGATATGAACATTTTTGTTTTGGCATCTCATGAAGTGTTATTTTATGTTATGATATTACTGTCTATATGGTTTATAAAAAGGCATCAAATTAATGTCACAGCTGACAGTGTGGGGAAAGTTTTATGGTATTTAGATGTTTCCAGAAGAAATTCGTGCCTTTTGACAGACATGCAGTCTTTGGATGTACACTTAATAGGTACTATAGTGATTGAAGAGGGAGAATTAATACTATATTAATAATTTACTAAAACACAGCAGATGTCTCAGGAGGAAACAGACAAGAAACAAGATTACAAGTCCTCCATCCTTTTGTTCCTTAGTTGGGAAAAAAACCCAAGCAAACCACTCCAATTGTTCTTAGCTTTGCTGGGTCTGATTTATGGCCTGAATTCAGGGCTTTATTCTGGCCTGTCTCGTTCATGTGTTCAGCAGTGTGTGGCCAAACACACTGATGGGCATTTTGCCTTTCTGGCAACACTTCTGAAGCTTTCATTTTACCTTTAAGTCAACACTTTCTGTTGAGAAGCTTTATGGTTTGCTGACTCTGAGGAATCCAAAGTTAGCAACACATCCTACTTGCTTTGTAAGAACACCCAACACTACAGTGCTTCCTCTTAAACCATAAAACCCCAAAACATTTGTGATTTGATGCTGTAAAAGTCTCTGCATACCTGCCACACTCCCACAATTGCATTGGCTACTAATATAAGTAGGATTACAAAAGGTTCTACAAATGCTGTGATTGTTTCTTCACCTTCTTCAAACCAGGCCAGGACCTGCAAGAGAAACACAGTGATTCAGATTACTGATTTACACAGACACCTTGCAAACTTTATGCCTGCTAAGTTTCAACTGCTTAGACTTCAGCAGTTTTGGAAACCCCTCAATGTACTAAATTGTAGTTTTGTAATTCATGAATGAGTTGGCAAAATGCAATGGAAAAGGAGAAAAAGAATCTTTACTAAAGTAGTACAAAGTTCATTTTAGAGGCCTCTCTTCTTTTAAAGGAGTAAGCTATTTATCTGGGAAACAATTGCTACTGTTGCTTCAGAAATGAAAGCAGAAGTTGTGACAACAGTTATGACAATGAAAAAAAATTCATTACTGTATAAAACAGGACATAGACAGATCAGTCTGCCTATTTAAAATACTAAAACCTTGCCAGAATCTGAATTTTAAGCAAGTTAATTGCCCTTTACCAGTAGCTTTAACCACAGAAATGGAAATAGCTTTACAAGTTTTCAGTGAGTAGATATGAAAAATAAGCATCTACTTATTTAAATACAAGTAGTGTCTTATTAAAGCATCTAAGTGAATAGTATGGTTATATCTGCAGCTGGATTCTGAACCAAGTAGTTGATAAAATTCAAAAGTGGCTTTTAAACGGTAAATCAAACTTGAGGACTTGCATAAAAGGCTCCACACAGATTTTATTTTAGTTCATTTGTTTTAAAAGTGCACTCCAGCTTTAGGCATCTGTCATTCACTTGACTTGAACATGTCAGGGCCTCTGCAGAGTGCTGGAGTCACTGATGAAAAAATCAAGTTAACATGACCAGAGAGGAAGAGTGTTTTCGTCAACATGTTGAGCAACAGGAAGCCTGGAAAGTGACAGTAAATAGGAACAACGTGTTGAGATAATTAGGGCTGGTAGTCAGGCAACAGCACTCTGAATCACTAGAAGACTGCAGCGAGCAAACTGTTACTAAAGCAAGCCCATGATTCCACCAACATGCTGCTCTGAGCTATTGCTCAATTGTGAGACACTCCAGGATGTCAAAAGGAAGGAGCAGCAGCATGAAAGCCTCAAGCAGAAAACAGACTGTCGAGCAAATCCAGTGCAATGACAAATTTTTATTACAAAGGGATAAACTTGTAAGATCCAGGTTGTGATTAATACGACTGCAACATTCCAACTGGCAACACAACCTTTCAGGGTCTGTGTAATCCCCCTGCAGAACAGATTTAGTCAGGATCTCTGCACACCTCGGTGTTTCCTCCCTCCTCCCACACTGCTGCTCTCCAATCCCTGGAACAGCTCCTGCCATTTGCCCTGCTGGGGCAGTGGGACAGGCCCTGCTGTGTGTCCTCACTCCACACCTCTCTCTCCCTGTGCCATGGGCAGCCTCCCCTCTGTGCCAGCACTGCTGCTGCCCGTGGAGCTACAGGAGAGGTATTTCCAGATCTCTCAGTGTACACAAGGTCACACGCTGCCATCAGAATCTGCTTCTTCCCTCCTTTTCTTGATTGGAATTCTGTAGAGCCCACTTTGCTTCCAAACAAAGCAAACAAATTCAATTATGTTGTGATGTGCTTATCTGAGCAGGCACCTACAAGGTTAACTGGAATAAAACATCTGCTTTACACGAAGCTAAACCAGAATCTTTTCCGATTTAAGACCATGTGTGTTGTAAAATAACATTGAGAAAGGCCACAACTTCCAGAGGTAAGGAAAGTAGCTACAAGGACAGCAAGATCCAAGTATGTCAAGGAGAGCCAAAATTAAGTTTTCAAGGGATCTTTTCTTTCAGTAAGCCATCATTTCAAAAAGAGCAGATGAACTCAAATTAGAGATCCTGAGAGTATAGAGTCTGATGGGTTTAATCTTCACTGTTGTTTTTCTGGTGAAATTGTCTGTGACAAGACTAAAATGAAGTATCTAGTTAATCCTGGAAGCCAGCAATACACATTTCCCCCTCCAGAAGTTTCTACACAATTACTATCAGTGGAACAATCCAAGCTCTAGTTCTAGAACAATTTAGTAAACACAGACATAAAATAACCAGATACATTGCAAGTTCTTGGTTTTGCTATAGCAGACTACAGCTATATTAACACTCCATTCAGGATATTTGTGATACACAACACATTCTGTAACAGATCAGATTTATTATTTGACAGTAGCCTGAAGTAAAAAACCAAAACAAATCCAAGAAAAACAAAGAGGAAGTAGAACAAGCAATACAAGTATTTAACTCTGCATTTTTAGTAACAACAGACCATATGCTAAGGCCTGGTAAAGACTAGACAATTCTTGTCCAAGTCACCGAGTCCTTGTCAGAAAGTTTCCACTAGCACACTTTTAAGACCCTGGAGAGGTTTACAGTGAGAGATCTCATTTTTTTTAATTTCTACTCAGAAGGGCCCCACCATGTTTCAGCCCTAATCACTTTAAGACTCACATGTAGAACAGCTTAATTTCCAGGTCATTAATCTCCAATGCTCTGGTCAGGCAGTACTGTCAATAGGTAAAGCCACCATGTATTTAAGAAAGAGTAGAAAAAGTCAGAAAAGAATAAGATAATTGCTCAAGAGAAATGCAAGCCTAAAAATATAAAGGAAATAATAGCAAGACATAAAAGCCCCATATCAACAGCCAACATAAGCAGCTTAAAGGACAACTTTCATTCAGCATATTTGCTTTAGGGCTGCCGGAGCTATGGCTTGCAGAGCCTATTTTAAACAAAGCCTAATGGGGTGGACCTGCAGGACACTGAGGCAAAAGATACACAACTTCAGGCAAACAGCACTTAGATTCCAAGGCTATTTGTAAAAAGGGGGCAGAGGAACAATGCCAAAGTCAGCCAGCAATGAGGTGAGCACTGATGGAAGCGGCTGAAACAGCTCAAGTGCCCTTACAGATTTTTCCATTTCTACAAGTGAAGTATCTCTCCTGTCAGGGAAGTTAGGGAGACAAGTTACCTCAGATGACTATGTATCATTAAGTAACAACAATGGAATTGAAGAATGGGAGTTTGGAGACAGAACTGTGTTGCCCAGCAGGCTGTACCCGCTCACCACTAACAGAGGAAAAGCAAACACTTTGTTGTCAGCAACCCACACGAGATTTTTGTTTGCTTTTCATTTTGACAATGGAAACTTAGAAGCAAGCTGGGAGAGGTAAGATCTCATCCCAACAAAAAGAAGCCCTGGATTAATTAAAGCAGGTAATATAAAAGGTATGGACTGCCTTTAAGAGTTTTCTTCTCACAGGAAACTCTGATTTCAGTTTTAGTATATTTTGAACAGTTTCAACTACTGCTCAGAAAATCCTCTTTTAGTGATTTCTCTTTTCAATACAAGTTAGGTTAAAATTAAGCAGATGCAAACTATTTCAGTAGTCCTGATCCCTGTTCCATCCATTTCAGTTATACTGAACACCAGGAACCATTAAAGACAAAACAACCAATTTTAGTTCCATGATTTGGTAGAGATTTTTGTTTGCTGCATGTGGAAGTCAGGGAGAAAAAAAATCTTAAACACAAATCAACATATCTTGACCACATGTATAAGCACAAAATTAAGAATTTTGCTGAGTTAACAGATTGTAAGCACCCATCAGATGTTACTCCATATTTCTGAAAATAAATATATCGTTTATTATAGCAATAAAGGGGGGAAAAAAAGATACCAGTCACGCACAGTTTAATTTTTACAACATAAAATGGAATCACAATGACTTGTCACATTTTTATCACCTTTACCCTTGTGCTAATGAGCAATCTAAGTTTAGCTAAAAGATGTCAGTGTCATGTTCTACAGCAACCCTTATCTTGTGCCACACACCCACTGCTGCTGACCTAACAGGTAGCTTTTGGGGTGATTTCAGGGCAAAGCCTGCAACATTGTTACTGACATATCCTACTTCCTCCAAGAGGACCTTTGCTCACCTTTCACCACAAGCTGGTTATACCATTAATTTACAGGCTATTAACAATCTTTGGGCTAAAGCATAAGGTACTGTTTTAACCTGAACACAGATACCATCCACTATTAGAAGACATTCCCAGGACATTCACTTCTAAGTCAATCAAAGGAATAACTGAGGGGAGGGAATGCTCTTAGCATGCTGTATAAATACTTCAAGTTTTGGTAGAGTTTATAGCCTATGCTGCACCTTGTAGAAGGAAATCCACTGTGTGATGCAGAGCTGAGACTGCAGAGCTCAGCACACACCACTGCTTAAAGCATCCACACTTTAACAAGGAATTATTCTACATCAGATGCAGTTAACGTTTTGCAACCTATCAAAATCATTTATACAGCAAAGCAAGCTGTTCTTTTCAGTAAACACTGCAGAGCTGAGCACATGCTACACAAGTATCAGGAATTAAAAGCCATGAATACACTCCACGGGTTTACTTCTGCAGAGGCTTCACAGAACCAACAGAAGACCAAGACAAGTCTATTCACAGACCCATTTACTCACCACCAGAAATTATTTATACTCTTTCTCTTCAAAAGCCAAACTTAAGGTTTTCACTAACCAGGCACATCTCTTAGAGCAGCTCTGACCTGGAATGTAGGACACAGGATCCACAGCCCACAAACACGCAGCATCTGACCCCGGCAATCAGCCTGGGTGACACAGATTGAGCTGCTGCTCTGAGTTCTTTTACTGACACCTACCTGACAGGCAGTGTGGGAGCACAGGGCACAAAAGGCACTCTGAACACAAAAGTTATACTTTATATAAGAAGGGATGTTTCTGCACAAAACCTAATGCAGGTTTCAGGGCTACAGATGTGTGTTACTGTGCAGGCAGGTCTAACAGCAATAAACTAATATGATTTATGATTGCAACACAAGGACCATAAAAATTCCCTTAACACACAAAAAAAAATTATCTATATACTTTGAGATCCACTCTCTCATACCTAAATCTTAATTTTTCTAAACTGACAATGTACAGCTGGTAAAGAACACCAGAATTTAGGTGATGTAATTACATCCTATTTTTGCAGTAATGCAATCCTTGTATCAACATATCCAACGGTGCTTTACAGCTACTACAAAAGTCTGTATTATGCTTTCATCAGGAAAAAGTGTTAAAACCTAGAAGAAACAGACAACACAATCACCTTCTGAGCAAAGAAAACACCAGAAACAAATACAAAGGGGAAGAGTTTTTAAAGTACCACAATTAGAATATATCTAGGGGTTTTTTACTTTTCATCAGAGAAAAATCTTTACTTCTAAAGTAATTTAATGTGCCTCTGTAACTCTAAAATAGGAGACAGAAAAGGCAGAGCAGTAGTCCAAGGTCATGTACCATGTCAGCTGCACAGAAACAGAGAACCCAGATCTATCCCACACTCCATTAGACTACAGTCTCCTCTTAATTAGATGGGAAAATTAACCATACTGAAAAAAGCAACTGAATTCAGCTACTAATCAAGTTTTCCAAGAGGATTCAGCAGTGCATGTTCTATGACCTCTGTCAGTCTGGTCTCATACTTACTCAGACTCAGCAATGAAAGCTTTAGTTTGGTGAATCTGATTTTTCATTTACTTGTTTATAATAAAAACAACTGATATACTTTGGCACGGAAGGCTAACAAACTTCTGTGCTGTCATTTGTCTCATGAGATGACAGAAACACTCCTGACTTTTCAGGAACAAAAAGATATCCCCTTCTCACCCTCTGGGAAGAAAAGGGGAAAAAAACCAAAACCAAAAGCTTTTGAATGAAGTTTTTTTGAATTTTCAATAGCCAGCCTGATTTCCTTGCCAGGAAACAGAAGAGTGAGTGAAGCCCATCTGTCTCCATGGTCAACATTGATGTCAACAATCCCGGCTCAGCTGGTACTGGTGAATTACAGACCCAAAACCAGAGCCCTCTGGAAGGTGTTGGTGTGGGGAGAGCAGATCCACAGCACAAACTGCAGCACCAGGGCAACCCTTCCCCCACCACACACAACAGCTCCAGAGCACATTCTCCTCTGCCCATCCTAATTAGCTTGCCCTTAGCTAAAGAGTCACCACAATTTCCACTCCCCCCAAGAGCTGCAGCATTTTTTTTTTCAAGTAGTTAATTACAACTCCAGGGCAAAGTCTACTGTAAACTTTTACTCCCTACCTAAACAATTTAATATTCTGCAAGGTTTTGTTTCTGTTATCCAGCTCCCCAGGAAACACAGCCTTCACCTTCCTTCTCTACTGAGCCTTCACTCCGTTTTCCAGTTTTTCAGCAAGCATATACCCTTTACACATAATGTAAGGAGATTGCCTAATCATGCTTTTTTTAGAAAAAAAAAGTTAAAAATGTTCTTGCTCTTTTAGTCCTGTATGCAAAGCAAGATGCCCATTTAATGACTTGACTATCCAAAGGTCAGTTACCAAATTTGGTCAACAATGGTGCCATCACAGCCGTCAACATTCTTGTCACTGTCAAAAGCAACAACTGTCACCTTGCTATTATCAGGAAGGGAAGGCAACTGGAATATTCGCCATGTAGATTCTATTTACAGTCTGCATTGCATCCAAAAATGTCTTCCAATGATTATACATCGAGCTTGATAAAGATTAACCCAAAGGCAAGAAGAATGTCCAGTTAAACGCTCACTTACTCAAGGTTAGCTTTCAAAGCCAACAGCAGCATTGGGAAATCCCACCTCAAATAAGCAAAGTGGGTTGAATGAGAAGCACTTTTTAAAATACCTGTCTAGTGTAGTTATGTACTTATGACTCATGCAATGAAAGACTCCCTGAAATTTTTGTTGGCTACCATGCAGAAACCTCGTCACAAGGAACTGATTTAAGAGACAGCAATCTTGCACCTATCCAGCAAGAAAGAATAATTTGTGTGTACAGATCATATACATCAGAATATGTCACTCTGCCATACAGAACCCTAGGAAATAAAAAACAATAAATAAATCATACTTACAAAAGATATGCAAGCGGCCAGCAACAAAATTCTAACTAGCAAGTCTTCAAATTGTTCAATCACAAGCTCGAGTAAGGTTTTTCCTGCAATATGTAACAAAGCCATTGAGTCATGCACATTTAAAAGAATGAATTATCAACAAGAATTAGTTGAAGATTTCATAACCATGCTCACCTTCCTCTGCCGGTAGCTCTGTCAGTGGAAGATTTTTCCAGGAAGCATGTCAAAGAAAAGAAATCATCGAAGAAACACATTAGAGCATTATCAGGCATCCACACCAGATATTCTTCCTGAATTGCACACTCAGCTGGGTTGGATTTGACAAGACATACTGAAAGCCCCACTAAGGCGGCTCTTTTCACCAGAGTACGTGAATGGGCCTGAGAGTTTTGCATTTTAAGACACAAAGGTTCGCGGGAATGTGCCAGCGGTTATAATTCAGCCAAGTCATCACTCCGGCCAGCTGTGGGACTTCTGCTGTTGCTGCACACAAAGGGTCAAAGGCTCAAAACGCTTTTCAAATGCCTTCTGACAAAGCTTTTCCTCCACATTCACTTCAAACAAAACACAAACCATCAAACTTGGTTCAAAATATTTCACATTCTTTCCTCCATTTTAAGGGTATGTCCTTATTTCTGCTTTCCCCTTTAGGTCCCTACAACTAGATTTAGTAATCCAAGAGGCATAAAAGCAGTGTTAAAGCTAAAAAAATCACCTCCACCGTGTAATCTTCTCATAGATTTTCATTTTTACACAACGTCAAGGGAGTTCAGAAGGGACTAGGACAGCCAAGCAGTGAGGATTAAAAAAAATCGACTGAATTTTGTGTCCCGACTGGAGAGAAGAATATAAAATAAGGGGCTGAAAGGCGCTAAAAAGCTGGGGAAAATGAAGGTCAAGACGGGCAAAAAAGAGAAAAAAAAAAAAAAAAAAGGAAAATCCTAAACCCCAAAGCGCTTCATTTCAGAATGGAAGAAAGCTTCCCACCGTTACGGTGAAAGGGAACGGAGGTGCCACCCTCCTCCCCAGAGCAGCCCTGCGAGCTCGGGATTGAAAGAAACCCACGAGGTGGAGTTCAAGTCAGCCATCTTCTCTCCCTCGCTCCTATTCCGGGTCCTGGAAGAGATGCCGGCTTTGCCAGTGCACACGCGTTAGGCCTCGCACAGGGCCCCGGCGAGAATGAGGGAGAGGAGAGAGGGCTGGGAAAGGGAGCAGAGGGGGAAGAGGGCGAGCGCCGGCGGCAGCATCCCCGCGGCGGGGCCGCCTCACCTACCGTTGGAGCCCCATTTCTCCTTCAGCTTCTTCACTTGCTCGAGGCTGAGCCCGGTGCTCTCGTTGACGCCGAAATATGCCAAAACTTCCTCCACAGTCTTTGTGTGCGCGTTCTCCATGGCTGGGGCAGGGAGCAGCAAATGGTGCCGTGCCTCGCCTCTTCCTCCTCCCTCTCCTCCTCCTCAGCGGCGACGGGGGCGGCGGCGAGACCCCTCCTCAGCCCTCACCACCCCCGTGCTATCACCATAGACCCTCTCCCGCAGCAGAGGAGCCCGAGCACACCTCTCACTTCGCGGAGGAGGCCGGGAGGGGCAGGTAAAAAATTAAAAAAAAAAAAAAAAAAAAAAAAGGGAAAACCCCCCTTAAAAAAAAAAAAAAAAAAAACCCCCACCCCGCACCACACCCACAC